>CM037151.1:42492621-43041455 GCA_020921065.1 Vaccinium darrowii
TCGAGAAACCCACCAAACCGATTATGGCCGTAAGGCCTAAAGATGGTTAAAGTTGATTTGTTTAACAAGTGATGATGTGTATGGTTATGTTGTTTGGCTAATTATTCATGTCCATTATGATTTGTTTTGTTGTCATAATTAAAATCTATAATATTGATGTTTGTTTCGATGTACTCCGTCGATTAAATAGTAGAATGTTATGTAATTCATTTAGATTAGTAAAGTGAATCCTTGTTAGTAAGCTTGATCATAATCTATTATGGCATGTTTATATTTATGATACTAGTAAATATATATCATCTATTATTGATACGTTAGTTTTGCTAAATTACTAAAATGTCCTCCATTGACGAATTACCAATTTACCCTCGTGCATAGTTTTACCTTACAAAAAGTCCCGAGCCTAATGAAGCTACTAGATTTCGTCTCTACACTTGAATAAAATACGACATCGACCCTATATTTTTATGAATCACATTTATGACCCTTAAACTCTTTTTACTCAAAACTTGTGTATTACCTTCGATATGCGTAGTGACGCGGGAACACCATAAGTCGTGTATTTCGCCATGGATTTATTATGTGGTTATGTGAACCCTTGAAATGTCATTATCGCCTTACTTTTCTAGTTAAGATATTGTTATTGCTTTGCTTCGCTTGTGGTATTACATTATCGGCAAATTGTTGGATTGTTAGAATGGACAACTAGATTCCCGGGTTGGGTGATTGTACGCGGATATCACATAGACGATGAGGTTAATGAAAAAGTGAATTGGAATTGATTGATGGGGAGTTACCCCGAGATTGTATGTTGAATGGCAGTTCCGCCAAGTGATTTGTTTCGGAGGATTGTTTGGCAGTCTGCCTTGATTTCGAAACCCTAGGATGTGACACTCTGTGATTTGCTTCATTTGAATTCTGAGACGTTATAAGGGTGGAAGTATTATAGACCAGATTCGGCTATATACCTACAGGACCTGGCAGTTGCCATACGTAGCCCAGTGGTACAGATTCGTCCCTGGGAAATTCATCCTTGCGAGGCGGCTGACGGCTGGATTAAGTACGTAACTTATACCTTCCGTCGGGGCCCCCGAGTGAAGGGCAAGCAAGGGGGGAGTAAATCACAGTTTGGTCATATTCCTTAGTGGTTAACCGGGAGGAAAGTTCTCTAGGTTGAGAACTTAGATGAACATGTAAGTTAATGGCTAGTAATGAAATCATCTATGTGTTTAATTTCTGCTTTACGATTTATTCCCTGTTTATTTCTTTAATTACTCCTTTTCAATCATATATGTTGTACGGGTATGTTAAGCAAGGGTTGGTGGGTAAGAGTTAGCTATTGAGTGATTATTCGCTCACGGTGTTGCACTTCGTGTGACCCTGGTATAATACTATGATGTTGCTTCGCGACTCGGACGTATTATGCCAGACTGTGATCAAGCAGATACTGTTGGTGTCGAAGAAGACGGTTATTTCGGAACCGAGGGTTTTCGGCAAACCAGGCTCAGGAGAAGCCGTGGAATCCAGAGTTGAATCTTAATCTGTAGAACCTACCCCTTTATTTTTAATGTTGGGTTTGTATTATTAATTTCTCAAACCGTACTAAGTATTTTGTAATGGGCTGCACTTCACGTTTTCCAACGTGTACTCTGATGGAACCTCTTTTTATTAAATTAATTCTAATTAGTTATCTTAATTAATGCCCCCGAAAATCCGGGTCGTTACAAGTACTACGGGCTGTAGTATCATTTTTGAAACAACAAAATCTATGCATACATTTTCCTTTTGCTTGTAATATATATCACAGAGAATAGAACCTTCGTCGCTAACACGTTATAGATTTTTGTCACCACTAGATGAAAATTCTAAAGCGTCTCATGTTAACGTAACTCAAACTTAACTCAAACTTATTCTTATAGGACAAAACACAGAGTGTAGGATAACATGAGTATCTCGAAGTTAAATTAAGAGATCAAATTTCACGTAATTGTTCGTAACCAATTCCACTAAACAATTGAAAAAGAGTATATCACGAATGCAATCTTTTTTAATTAAAAAGTAAAAGTTTTTACATATATTTAAAAAAAAAAAAAATTTATTCGACCTTTTACTGCATTTACAAAATTAGACCAAACTAGCATTAAAATCTTGAGCCACGAGCGATCCAAACTTATTCAAAGAAGTGCTCCACCCACAAAAACAAGTTCAAGAGATATGACCTGAAAGAGTTTTATTTAAATACCTGCCGTTAAAAACAATTTTCGATTGCTTAGATATGCGTTGCATCGTGCAGCGTTTTAGATGCACCGCACCATCCCCGCTTCCCTTCATAGCAACCATGGTGGGCAGAAGAAGTTTGGTGTATGAGCAACCGATGTGGTCCAAAATCCAACTCGGTGATAATTAATTCTCTCTGTCACCCCTGTTTGGGGATTATAAGATAGAAGTCTTTTCTCGTGTAAAATCATCAATACGGTTCCATCTTTCAAAATTTTTATCGGTCGGACTGGTCCGTCTACCACATGAATACGTAGCTCAATGACCCACTTCAATGTCCAGGCCCTTTTTCGGATGTAATCTTCCATCACCCACACCTTAACATCATGTAATGGACGGAGACCGCTAAGGTATAAAAGACCATCCAAAACTCCAAGATGCAACACACGAGCAATGTGACGGTCCAAGGTGAGACTTCCGAATTCCTCATTCTCCACATCAAAATAGTATAAGAATTTTGGAGCCATGCTCGACCCTAGCCAATGAAGTGCACCATTCACGAAAACAAAATCATTCCCTTCTAAACTAGGGAATGATGTTCCATTGTGCCCTGTGATGCTCCTCCACATATTATCTCTCCCTGGTTTAAAAATATCAAAAGTCATATTGTACAAATGGTTTTCACGTGTTACAGTACATGTCAAGACCATGTATTCATCACTCAATGGACTAAACCCAAACCCGAATTTGACACTAATAAAGTCATTGGCCAATTTTGGGAGTTTCGGAAGGACAAAATGTCGTCCTGGAAGAATTGGGTTACAAACCACAATATCGTTATCAACTCGCAAACATACTAACCCGTTGCATGCTCCTATTAATCGTCCTCTCTCGCACCCCTTGCGGGGGATGTAAATCTCAGATATAAATTTCACCGTAGCGTTTCGGTGGCTTAAACGGGCAAGGTTGTCATCAAGCTCGAGAATGCCAAAGTGAGCAGGATTGGTGGGGCTATCAGAGGGAAGGTAGAGGATAAGACTCAGAGGCAGAGACCCTCTCGAGAGATGCGATTTTGCAAAGTAGGGTTGGAGGATTAGGTTACGCCAAGTCTTGCATACTTTCTTGCATCTAACGAGGGACTTGATATCAGAGATTCTTAATAGAATTTTGCAAGTTATGTCATCTGGGAGTTCTGGGATTGTGGTGGACCTGGTGGTTACTGCAGCAATAGTCCCCCTCTTCCGCGGCGGTGGTGGACCAGAACGGCTCTTTCTGTTCGCTCCCTTCTTCGCCATTAGAGAGGGACAAGAGGAAGAAGCGGAGAATTCCGAAATAATAATTGAAGAGAACCCTCGCGTACAGAGAATGAAGTCCTAGAGTTTAAGATATAATCAAGGATTCAATAGACTAGAGGAGTCCTTGTTTTATTGGAATATGGAAAGACATCCAACTGCTTTACAAAATTAAAAAATCTTCTAGTTTAGGAAGAGGAAAAAATCACTTGCGCCTCAAGAAACGCTCTCAAGCGTGTTCAATGAATTAAGGGCGAATTAAGGTAAGATTTGGACTTTCCTATATGTTTTGGAGTCTTGCTAAAGGGTGCACCATTGCACCTGTTAAGGGTAAGAAAAAGTAAAAGTCAATTTTCACCCATTAACATTTTTCTATGTTTTTACCTATATTTTCCCGAGCATTTGTTAGTTCAACACCAAATGTTGTTTGCATTATTACTATTTTTGTTCATTATATGAATATAAAAGTAAAAAAAGATGATAAAAAGTAAAAAATGCAACAAATCAAAACAAACAATTTGAGGGGTGATGTTTATCCAGTTCTCTTCCTGATATCAGGTTTTAGGTGGAGCATGACCTTCCCTGAGCAATCTGCAAGACAGAACACCGGTCCCTGATCAAGGTGAGAAAAGTACGAAGCTCCGCGAACAGTGGCGACTCCAGGATTTCAAAAGTGGGGGGGTCATTATAAACATCAAATACCTTTACCAACCATAAATCAAAGAAAATATCACAGTAATAGCAACTAAAAATTTTGTTCCAACAAAAATCACATTTAAAGCTCAACCTAATGAACAAAAGATATCATCAAAAATCATAAAACAGTTTTCACCACATACAATTTTTTTTTTTACACAAGCTTCTACAATCGTATTCGACGTGGTCTCGACATACTATCAAATAATCCCTCCATCCCAAATTGTTGCTTCTGCTTCACTTTTTGAACCATTCGAACAATTATCTATATTTTATAATCTATAATTTTTCTATAATTTTAAAATATGTGTTTGATAAAATTAATTGAGGTCCATCAGACAAGATCCATATTAGATATATAAATCATTAAAAATCTGACGATATGAACAATTTTTTTGGTAACTAAGAGCAATAATTTGGGACTGTAGAAGTACTTCCTTACAAAGACATATCAACCTCTCCATATCAAAAGAACAAAACGAGTAACTAGGATTCAAACAAGCCACACGAAGAGGGAAGATGAAAGTTGGGGAATTGTCCAGTGGTGTCAACCCTAAATTTACGGGGGTTCATTTATGAATTTCCTAAAAAAAATTAATATAGTAGTAGTATTTTTTTTTTCGCCGTGGGGTCGGCTGACCCCCCTAACTCGTATGTGGAGTCGCCCCTGTCCGCGAATCTTGACAGTTGGCTAATGCTTGATAGGACACACCTTCGTGCCAGTCCAATGCTTATGGTTCGGCCCAAGTGCTCAGCCCCGTGGTCTGCTAATCTGCGAGGCCTAGTGGATTGATGGTTCGACGTACTGCATATTAAATTTAAAAGCATGCAAAATAATTTAAGTAGCCTTATCAGTCTTTCATTGCATCAAAAAAGATTTCAGTTTCTTCCCACAATTCATGCTTTTGCACATTAGATCATTTGATTCGTTTCAATACAATTCAAAAGATAGGGAAACAAAACCAGGGAGGGAGGGTAAGAAGGGGGCGGGGTGGCACATGCCCCCCAGGGCTAAACAAAAATCAATTTGGTAATTGTATGAACGGTGTTATTTTTTAAAACATATATATAATTTTTGGTATAAAGCATGGATAAGTGATTTAATCGACTAGAAATATGTAATTTTTGGGTGATAATTCAGTACTGATTGATAAATGATAAACATATGAAAATTGTATCAAGATACACTTCGAGGTTGAGGTTGATCGTTGTTGTACGGCCATGGCCAGTGTCGATGATATGTACGTAGTTAGATGTTGTAGGTGAGGTGAAAATCTCACTCTTTGCAGGGTTCAAAATTAAAGCCCTAAATCTGTGAGCTAGGAGAGGTAAAGAATGGTTAGTGTTTAGAATCAGAGAATGAAGGATGGATTTTGTGGGGGTGAAGGAGAAGGCAAACAATAGGAAAGAGATTTAGGCAGTATCTCTTGGGGTGCCCTCACTCTTGGACTTTCTCTCTCTAAGGAGGAGATGTCTCTTGAGTATTATGAGAGGAGTGTCTTATATTTATAGCCAACCTGGGCCAACAAATACTTGACACATGTCCCTTCCCTATTGCAAGGCCACAAGGGTAGCAGTCCGCGACACTCTCGTGCCGCGTCCCTACCTCGCGGCAAACCCATCTCCTCAATCCACCAAGCCACTAAATCCCCCTTCATTCCCGCACGGACTAGGTCACGACTTAATGAGTCATGCCTGGATTGTAGACCAAGCCCTCGAAGGACCCCTCAAGTCCTGCCTCGCGACTTGAGCAGACGCGGATGTCTGGGTTATATTAATATTACTGTATAATCGCGATAATTACCCGTATAGTCTTCGGGTCGCGCCAATCCATTAAGCTGTTCCGGACCCTTATAAAAGAGGTCCATAGCCAAGATCCACATGTTATGTGGGTCAGCAAGATGATGCAAGTCTGTCTCTTATAGTGCTGACGTGTAGCATACTTATTCGTACATTACGTGACATGTGTATTGCAAGACTTTCTTGCCACGCGTCACCTCCGGATAGGTCAGTCAACTGTTGACTCTGGTCAACTCTCATTTAGACAAAGACCTTACCTACAGATGTGTACAAACTTGTGATGCTAGATGTGTGAGCTCCGAAGATTTAGGTTTGTATTTATGCAAACATGTGTGCAATTTCAGTGTGGCTCACTCACTCTAGGCCCTATTTATACGTAACCAAGCTCAGCTTTAAACTCGTACCCCCTTGGATTCAAAAATCCACTGAAAAAATGATATTTTTTTCCATACAAACTAATCAAGTCTCACTACGCCAAATATGACATTTGCCGGCGGTTTTTTTTACTGGTGGTAATAAATAATGCTAGTAAAGGGTGTTATTACCGGCATTAATGACAACCGCAAGCAAAAATACTATTATTGACAGTAATGAACATGCCGGTAAAAGTGGCTGTTACCGGCGGTAACATAATACCGTTGGCAAAAATAACTATTAATGGCGGTAAATAAAAAAACCGCTAGTCATAATAGTAAGTTATAATATAAGCATTATTTTTTTCCAAAATAAAACCAAAAACTTTGTGTAATAGGGTTGTTAGGTGCCCTGACCTCCATGCAAAGTGTTGCGGGTTTGAATCTTGGGACAAAATTTTTCTCCTGAAAGAACTTTTACTGGGATTAGTAAAATCGCTGGTAATAGTGATTTTTTTTATTCCCGATGGCCGTGTAGACGGCGGTGCGAAAACCGTTGGTAAAAGTATTACCGGCAGTTTTCATTAGTATTGCCGGCACCGGATCACATGAGCAAAGTTAATATAAGTAAAAGTCCAATCCAATTTGGGTAGTGGTATGAAGACTTGTTGTGGATATTGTCCAAAACTACGGGCTACATGTTGGCGTATCATTTTGTGAAAGAACAAAATCTATACGTATTCCTTTTGCTTGTGATATATACTCTCACATAGAGAATATAACCTTTGTCGCTAATGCGATATGGATTTTTGTTATCACTAGATGAAAATTCTGAAGGCGCTGCTCCTATTAACGTAACTCAGACTTATTCTTAAGGACCAAACCCATAGTGCAAGATAGCATGAGGATATCTCGAAGTCAAATTAAGAGATCAAATTTCACGTATTTCATTTACTCATGATAATGATCACTTATCAATCCATAAGTGGGTCCTGTTTTTATCAAAAACTTACACTTAGCCAATCAGTTCTAGCGATATCATTGGAGTGTTTGGAGATGCTCTAAGATATTTAGTTTCATTGATTTAGTAATCCCTCCATTCTTTAAAAAGAGTAGTGTATTCTATTTTGTACTGTTTCTAAATAAGTGTGATGTTAAAAAATTAGTAGGTAAAAGTTAGTACGTTTTCTATTTTACCCTTAAAATAGAGTCCTTTTAGAAAGTTAGTGAGTAAAGTTTATTGACGTGTCTCTATCAAGACAATAAGGGAAAGTGAATGTAAAAATTGATGTGAAAGGTGTAATGATGCTTTTTAATAAATTGGAATTATGAAGCTGCACACTTACTCTAGTAAAAAGGAACGAAGGGAGTACTTTTTTGAAAATGCATGCACTATGCATACCCATGTGCTTAGTGTATACAAGCATTGTGCCTGTTCGATGTATGAAAAACATAAATAAAACATCAAAATGAACTTCATTTTTTTTCATGTTGTCCATGAACCAAACCCACAGTGTAGGATTATATAAGTACTATATCTCGAAGTCAAATTTAGAGATCAAATTTCTCGTAATTCATCGTAACGAATTCCACTAAACAATTGAAAAAGAGTATATCTCGCATGGAATCTTTTTAAATGGTAACGTTTACTTTATTAAAAAAAAATTATTCTATTTTTTACTGCTTTTCCAAAATTAGACCAAACTACATTAAAATCTTGAACTGCAGGCGGTCCAAACCCAATCAAACAAGTGCTCCGCCCAAAAAACCAAATATAAGAGATAAACAGTTACCTCAATTAAACAATCGCAACGCCGACCCAGAGACACTACAGTGTAGTTGCATTGCACCATCTCCGCTTCCCTTCATAGGAACCACGGTGGGCAGAGGAAACTTGGTGTATGAGCAACTGATGCTGTCCAAAATCCAACTCCGTGGTACTTAATTCTCTTTCTTACCCCTGTTTGGGGATTATAAGATGGAAGACGTTGTGGAAAATCACCAATATGATTCCGTCTTTCAAAACTTTAATCAATTGGACCGGTCTAATTAACAAGCACGTGAAGACATGGTAGCTTAACAACCCACTTCAATGTCCAAGCCCCTGTATGTATGTAATCTTCCATCACCCAAACATCAACATGGCCAAATGAAAGGAGTTCGCTAAGGTATGAAAAATCATCCAAAACTCCAAGATGTGACATGCCACCAATATGACAAGGGAAAGAAGAGATTTCCCCTCATTTTCCACATCAAAATAGCATAAGAATTTGAAGCCACGCTTGACCCTAGCCAATGAAGTGTTTGACTATGAGGTCGCATGTTCGAATCTCACAGAGGCCAACCACCGGTCGTCCCATTGCTTGTTGTAATGTGTTGTATTAATGCATTCCAAAAGTCTAGGCCAATAGAATGCAAGGTATTTTACCCCTTATCATCAACTATGGTCAGTCAGCGTTTGTGAAGGGGAGATCTATTGCAGATAATATTCTACTTATGCAGAAACTTGTCGGAAACTATAATAGAGATGTGGGGCCTTTGAAGTGTGCTATTAAAATAGACCTCATGTAAGCGTATGATTCTGTGTCTTGTGAATTCTTATTTAAGATGATGGTAGCCATGCACATTTCTGATCTGTTCATCAAATGGGTTCAGTACTATGTTTCAAATGCTAGATTTTCTGTCGCATTTAATGGGAATCTTGAAGGTTATTTTAATGGGGAGAGGATTTTGAGACAAGTTGATCCGATGTCCCCTTATTTGCTTCTTATAGTTATACAGGTTTTTTTTCTCTCTATTTTGCAATATAAAGCTACAGAAGGCCAATTCACTTTCCACCCTAAATGCAAGGCCTTGCAAATTCATCATTTAGCCTTTGCTAACGATCTATTTGTGCTCTGTGGAGCTAATCAGACAACTTTCACTCATGCACATTCCTGATCTGTTCATCAAATGGGTTCAGTACTATGTTTCAAATGCTAGATTTTCTGTCGCATTTAATGGGAATCTTGAAGGTTATTTTAATAGAGAGGGGTTTTGAGACAAGGTGATCTGATGTCCCCTTATTTGTTTCTTATAGTTATAGAGGGTTTTTCTATATTCTGCAACATAAAGCTACATAAGGCCAATTCACTTTCCACCCTAAATACAAGGCCTTGCAAATTCATCATTTAGCCTTTGCTGACGATCTATTTGTCCTCTGTGGAGCTAATCAGACAACTTTTAGCACTGTTAAAGCTGTTTTAGATGAGTTCCACTATTATTCTAATCTCTCTCCTAATCTTTAAAAAAGTGCTGTAATTTTTTTTCTAGTGTTGATAGTGCTCTTAAAGCCCAACTGATTGATATTCTTCCCATCCCTGAAGTCCATCTCCCTGTGCGTTATTTGGGGGTTCCTCTGATTTCCTCCAAGCTTTCTCATAATGATTGTGTTTAACCCAAGGAAAAAATTACTCAAAGAATTCAGAGTTGGTCGACAAAATTCTATCTTTTAGTGAAAGGACTAAGCTAATAAGTTCTGTTTTGTGGAGCATGCAAGTCTATTGGTGCTCAACCTTTGTCCTTCCTCAGAAGATGTTAAAGGAAATTGAGAGTTCGCTTAGAGCGTTCTTATGGTCTAGGGTTCAACTTAAGCAGGGTGCTGCTAAAATTAAATGGGAATGAGTCTATGCTCCTAAAGAAGAAGGGGGATTGGGAACTCTCTTATAGATTGGATTAAGGCCACCATGTCGAGGCTCTTAGCAAGAAGTCTAACTCATTGTGGGTCAAGTGGGTTCATTCCTATGTCAATCAAACAAATTTTTTTCTGGCAGATGAGATTACCGCACGAGTCATCTTGTACTATCCTCTTCCTCTTCTTCGTATGAGCCTCTATTTATGGCTCAAGGAGAGGGGTTTAATTTTGGAAAGATCTATAATTGATTTAATTTGATTACCAATCAGGATGATTTGATTACCAATTAGAGGGGTTTCATTTTATTTGACTTCTAATCAGAAAGATTTGATTTCATTTTACTTCTAATCAGGAAGATTTGATTTCATTTCCTAAAAAGAAGGTTTTGACTTCTTTTTGTTTTTAGGAGATTAAATTAATCCAAAAAGAGAAATAATATATTTATTATTCGACTCTCTTTTAAAGTTTTTTTGAAGTGGCTTGCACGTTTGGCCTAGCCCAATTTCTTGACCCATTTGACTAATGAATTCAACCCAATATATTTTTTTGGTCTTTACTGTATCCCAAATAGACTAAGCCCATAAATTTGATGGACCCAATATTTATTTGAAAGTCATGACCAACATTTGACTTTAATTAATTAAGATAATTTATTCATCTCAATTAATCGGACGGTGATTAGACAATACCAAAATTTTAGTGTCTACAACCCTAAATGTACCCCACCTCATCCGGATCGTCCAAACGCTTTTTTCGACATTTTTCAGATTTAAAGTGCTCTTTGGAAGATCTGGATGAGGAGGGGTATCCATATGTTGTACCCATAGCATTGTTGCTTCACAATCCCTTGGGTGTAAGCTTGAAGTAGAGGTGTCGAAGGGCCATGCCATGTAAGCCCAGCCCATTTATTCTCGTGCCTAGCATGCTTCTTGCCAGGTCAATTTAATAACCATGTTGTGCCATGCTTTTTTAGAATATCATCAGCCTAACCACGGCCCACCACAAACCATGTTGTCCTATGCCCGTGCAGTGCCATCCTGTGCTCATGCAGTGCCGTTGTATGCCCGTGCACAATCGAGTCTTGTGAAGCTAAAAAATACTTCTAAAAAATTGCCGTTACTTTTTTTAAATTGATAATTACGACTAAAAATTAACACATTTACGGCTGTAGGTTTAACTATTAAGGGGAAAGGGACAGTTGGTTTGTGTTTTTCATGAAAAAAAGTTTTTTATTCATATATATTTATGTTTCCTTCTAGTATTTTTATAATTTTATTATGCCCTTTACGTGCTTCGTGCCGTGCCCCGTGCCTCACCGTGCTCGTGCTATGCCCCGTGCCGTGTTTTGCCCGGCTCACCTTAGTGTCCGTGCTGTGCCAAACCCATACGTGCCATGTCGACGCTAAACATGATGTGTCCGTATTGTTTTTGTGCCGGCTCAATCCGTTCGACATCTCTAGCTTGAAGTAATTATCGGGTCACAAAAATTGTGCAATTGACTTGACTCTTTAAAACTCTGTTTTATACGGCATAGTGATAGTGGGGTCGCCACTGAACAAGAAAATGAGCTCCTATTTCACCACAAAAAGACAGAACCTAAGACAAAAAGACAGAACCTAAGACATCCTTGTACTACCAAATATTCGTTCTGTTCCAATTTGATAGTCTACTAAGAAACTACGTTCAATTTTCAAATTAAAAATACATATTTACCAAAATATTTTTTGCATCATATTATAGTTCTCAATGAGATCTATCAAACAATAGCTATATTGATAAAAAAAAAAATACAGTATTAGTTTTTAGTTTAAAAATTTCAAGTAGTTTCGTAGTGGACTATCAAATTTGAACAGAGGGATAGCTGTCAATAATTTGATTCAAAAAAGGGGGAAAAAAATGCCCAACACCAGCCCATTCGGTAATTCAGCTCTTTAACAATAACAGATATTTTTGTGATTCTGTAAACTTACAGACGGATTCGGATTCTCTATGAGGATTTCTCTGTGAGGATCTTGTGAGGGTTTTGTTGTGGGCTTGACAACACACAAAAAAAGAGATCCAATGGTTCATAACCATCTTCCTTGTTTCTAAATCAAAACGACGCCATTTCATTGGAAAAAAATCTGACGGAATGGCAATAAATGGAGATAGGGATGGCAATTCCCTCAAACCCGATGGATACTCGCCCCGCCCCCACTTATTTGAAGGCGGATATTACTCAATTTTTCATCCAATATGAGCGGGTATGGTAGAACTTAAAGAATCCCCAGTTGAAAACGGGGTAGGTATAATTTTGTGATATCCACCTCTGAATACCCGTACTCGCACCCGTTTCCAATTATATATGTATATTTTTTATGAATGTATGTATATATGCAGGCATATAGTAGTATATAAATGTATATGTATGTGTGTATATATAAGTATGCATACATATAATTTGTGTATATTGTTTCAAATTAAAACTATATATGCTAAGTGTTAAAAAAAGTTTAGTGATGGTAGGTAAAATTTTACATATCTTGCTAGACTGTTATTTCTTTGTAATTTTTTATTCTATTTTGTTGTAAATTGTTGTTTTTTTTATTATAGGACACATAAATTAGATCTTATTGTTTTTTTTTTTTTTTTTTTTTTTGGTTTAACAAGTTTGGATATGGATTTACCCAAATATACCCGATCCCTAGTAGGAGGCGGATATGGTAGATTGTCCACTATCTCTTTTTGGTATGAAGGTGGGGTTGGAGATCGGGAGTAGAATAGAGTCCCCCGATCCATACCCTACTCGTTGCCATCCCTAAATGAAGAAGCAATAAATGGAGAAGCAGGAAAAAATTCGACGGAATGGCAAGCCCACAAACCCAGATAAGAGAGTGGTGTTTTTTCCACTTTTTATCTTTAACCAACATGAAAAACTCTCTTCCACTTTAGTACCGTAATAGTAGTTTATTTTCATCCTTATTATTTATTATTTAAAAACAAATTGTTCAGCATTATGTAACTAATATATGTAATTTAGAAGGGTACTGCTAACTATAGTCAACTAGGCGTGACGATATCCATATAATGTCAAACAATTTAAAATTTCAACCCACAACTCACGGATATCAAAATATTTTTTCTCGATTGTCTATATAACTCTTAAACATTATCCACACTATGCATTTTCTTTAATAAAAATGGCATCACTATTCCTGGATTTATTTGCAGGCCTGACGGTAATCGACTTGTCGATCAGTTTAGGGAAGCCCAAAGATGCCAATTTTTTAGGGCCACACCATTACCAAAAAACCAACAACCAACAACCAACATGGAAACAAAAAATCTTAGCCAGATGGAATGATCCTGTGCATCTCCCGTCCCATAAATCTAGGCCACGTGGAACGCTCCTGCTCCTCCATTTATTATTTCAGCCCCACCAACACCACGGCCTGAAACAGTTTTCTGGGTTTTTGCTTCTCATCTCTCTCTCTCAAAAAAGCAATTTTCCTGAGCCATTGAAAACACTCAACATTGACGGACAACAAAATAACCGAAAAGATCAATTGTGGGGGGAATTTCCTTGAACCCATGTCACAGTTTCGAGAAAATCCGGGTCACGACCCGTTCAATTCCTGTAAGCTTTACGTCTTTCAAACCACTGATTATCTCACAAAGTTCTTTACATGGGCTGTTTTGATCGCCCTCCTGGTCTCGCTTTCACTCGTTCTCTACTCGGCATTCACCAGTCCCACCGGTTGGTTCCCTTGCCCTGATTACCAAGCGCCGACCCGATCCACAGACAAAATCCCCGACGGAACCCACAACATTTCGGGCCAAAATGTCGGACCCACCAACATCTCCCACATCGTTTTCGGCATTGGTGGGTCCACAAAAACGTGGACCCACCGCCGCCGGTACAGCGAGCTGTGGTGGCAACCCAGCATCACCCGAGGGTACGTATGGTTAGACGAGACACCCGACCCGAACACGCCATGGCCCGTTATGTCGCCTCCGTACCGGGTTTCCGAAAACTGGACCCGGTTCAACCACTCGAGTTCACAATCGGCTGTTCGTATCGCCCGAATTGTATCAGAAGCGTTTCGGCTAGGGTTACCCGACGTGAGATGGTTCGTGATGGGGGACGATGATACGGTGTTTTTCACTGATAACTTAGTATCCGTACTATCGAAGTACGACCACCGTTCGATGTACTACGTCGGTGGAAACTCGGAGAGCGTGGAGCAAAACGTGATGCACTCGTACGAGATGGCGTTCGGCGGTGGAGGGTTCGCGATCAGCTACCCACTTGCGGCGGAGCTGGTGAAAGTATTGGACGGCTGTATCGATCGGTACTATAATTTCTACGGCTCTGATCAGAGGGTGTGGGCCTGTGTCAAAGAGATTGGGGTTTCTCTCACTAAAGAACTTGGCTTCCACCAGGTATATTTCTTGTGTTTTTTGGATTTTTGTGATATGTTTTTTTTTTTTTTTTGGGTAAAACAGTGATGTGTTTGGTCACCTCAAAAAATAAAAAAAAAATGAAGAAGTTACTCCCTAAGAGCATCCTTATCTGGGACACCAAAATTTTTACCAAATTTAACTTCAAAAACACATTTTATAAATTAGCAAGTCACTTTATCAAAAACTCACAAAATCAGACTCTCTATTTTAATTTTACTATATTAAACTACTCCCCTCAAATCTACCAAAAAAAAAAAATTCTCCCTAAATCTTAACCGGAAATGATTTCCTGAGAGGAAAAGGTGGTGGACCCCCGCACAAAACTCGGGAAAAGAAAGAAACAATAAAAAAATGTTTGGTACGTGAACAGTACCGCACCAAATTTGGTGCGGTACTGTAGCAAAACTAATTTGGTGAAGTAAAATTGAGAGCCTAATTTTTAGGGGATTTGGGAGGTTTGGCTACTCAATTTAACTTAAAAGTTAAATTGAGTAGCCAAATGAGGATGCCCTAAAGAACGTGTGTTTGGAGAAAGGTTCATTTTGCACACAAAATGAAAATTTTCTTTTGAAAATTAATGACACCAAATGAAAATTTTAAATTGATGTAAATTTTGTTTAAAATAATGTCATTTTCATATATTTTTTGTGTGCAAAATGAACTATTGGAAGAAAGACAATTTCAGACTCAGATGGAGGGACTTTGGTGTTGGTTTTCCGCGTGGGGTGGGGCTGTGGGGGGCGTGAAATTAGGGGATTGAGTTCGTAGTTTGTGCCGTCATCTTTACCGTCCATACCGGTGTGGTATGGTCACCTACCAGAACTGGGTTTTTGCCACGTGGAGTTTGTTAGTTTGACCGTGTCTGTGGTTTGTTTGTTCCAACGTTGAACTCCTGATATTCGTCGTGACGAAGTTAGTCAATTAATGGATTGACTTGTGGTCGTGACTCGTGAGACGATATATAATAGTAGATGACTGACCCACGCAGTGTCTTGACTCGTTTTAATAATAAGACCCACTCAATGAATTGTAAGCCTGTGTAGAAAGACATTCTGACTTGGTTTGGGTAAATTGAAAAAACTAGTTTTTTTTAGTTTTTTTGGTTTTGTCTTTATTTAAAAAAAATTGCATTTGTTAGTTTTCTGTCGATTTTTTGTGGTTTCTTGGCTTGTCTCGACGAGAGGAATCTAAAAAGTATAAAATTATTACCACTCAATGAATCCAAAACGCTTCTCCACTCCTTACCCAAATCTTTACTAAATTCGAGTTTTACTCAAATATTTCACCAAATCTGATGTGTAACAAATCAATCAGATTTTGAAGGCTCTTTTGTTGCATTGTTATTTACCCTTCTGCCATTCAATACCATTCAAATTTAGTACAATTTGAGTAAAGGTTGAAAGGAGCCATTCCAAATCAAGTTTTTTCTCAAAATAAGATAAGCAGAAAGAAACAAAGTCTCCTCTTTTGACTTTCCCTTTTATTTTTCTCACTTCTGTTTTTGTTTCCTCCCAAGTTTCCCTTCCTAGGATAGGGTCACCTTAGTTCTATCCTTTGTCCATCAGCCCCACAGAAATTAATGCTCTCTGTTTTAACGTTCATATTCAGTCAACTAATAAGTGCAATGTATAACATACAAACAAAGGAACCAAAAAAAAAGAAAACAAAAAAAAAGAGGAAAAGTCCAATGTTTAAGCAATTCTTGGAATTGAATAGCTGGTATCGTCAATTAGTGCAATACCTAACCTAGGCTACTATAAAGGAAATATTAGTATTGATACAGGAGGATTCGACTTATTACAGAAGGGTTTTATATATTACACAGATTAATTGTTTAATCAGTTACGGTCCGTTTGCTGACCGACTAATTGGTCAGTTGCCCTTAGATTACTCAGTTGCCCTTAGATCATTCTTGTGATAAGAATATAGAAAGTATTTCGAGGGTTTGGGGGCACATTGGTAATTCCCCACATTTGGGGGGGGGGGGGGGGGGGGGGGTGAGCTAACTATTTGATCACGTTAATAGAGCATATGCATTACCAAAACATGTAGCGTCGAGGCAACGGACATGTACCGTGTCACGCTAATAGTTGGATTCAACTCTGTCTTTTATCATTGGCTGATGTTGTTTGAAATTGAGTTTGAGGTTTAAGTGTCACATTGTTCTTTGGTGTACTCATTTCCCATCATTAATTTTCAAGATTGATATCAGAGGAGATGCATATGGTCTCCTAGCTGCTCACCCGGTGACTCCCCTTGTGTCCCTGCACCACCTCGACTCTGTAAACCCGTTGTTCCCGGGCCAAACCCAGCTCGAATCGTTGCAAACACTGATCCAAGCATACAGGGTGGACCCAACCCAAACCCTACAGCTAAGTTTCTGCCACTACCGTAAGCAGAAATGGTCCGTTTCCATCGCGTGGGGCTACACTGCCCAGATTTACCCATCATTGTTGGCTGCAAAGGATCTGGCGATCCCTATGCGTACTTTTAGGACGTGGAGGAGCTGGAGCAACGGGCCGTTCACATTCAAAACCCGGCCTGTGGAGTCCAACCCGTGTGAGCAGCCGTTTATCTACTTCTTGGACAAGGTTAAGGTTGTGGGTCGCGGTCAAACCATGACGACGTACAAGGTGAATTTGAGCGAGCCACAAAAGAAGTGTGGTTCAGCACTAATGGCCGTGAAAAGAATTGTGGTCTTAGCATCAAAGATGGACCCTCAAGAGTTGGAGGAGGTAATTCTATGCCCCATTTTATTTTGTTTTCAATGATTAAAATACATTGCATTTGATGGTTACTCACTGACTGAATTTCCAACATTCTTTATTTTTTCCATAAAATTAGCTAGTCTATAATGACTAATGATCGTAAGCGGACGAATGTGCAGGGGCCATGCAGAAGGTGCTGTGAGATTGGGGAAAGTTTAAGGAGTAACACCATGAGGGTAAGGATCAGAAGCTGTAGCCGCTGTGAAACTGTTTCCACACATGGGATGTTAAAAGCTACCCTTAAAAATGAGACTTCCAAGTTTTAGCTTTGTTTTTTAGGTAGGAACCTTTTTATCATTATTAGATTCTCAAGCGCGGTGTTGAATTTTAGGGTCACAATTTATGAATGAGCAAAAATAGTAAAGGCATTAAAAATGATTTTAAATTTTCCATGTGCTTTCTTATTTGGATAATTTTTCCCAACCCAATTGTATTCGATAAAGTCGTATAATTCAAGGACTGCGATAATCTTTGGCTTCGACATAGACATAAAAGAAAAACATATTCTTTGCTGTCCATTGCTGACATTATAACTAAACTGACCAAATGAGTTGTTAGCAGGTCTCATTACCTAACCTAAAGGTCCTAAAACTCGCCAAGCTTAAGAATCTGAAAAGACTAGGAGATGATCAACTTTCAATTGGGTCATTGTCCCAACTGATAGAAATTTCAGTTCTTGACTGCGGTAAATTGCTCTGTCATTCCATCCCAATTGCTTTCAAAACTGCAAGATCTTGAGCAACTTGATGTAGAATCTTGCAACTTACTGGAGGTAGTCTTTGAATTGGAAGGGGTGGACTATAACCCAGATATTTTATCTCCACTGAAATTTGTCCGATTATGTAATCTCTGCCCAAGTTGAATTATATTTCAAAGAAGGACCCCATGGGCTTCAAGTACATTCAGGATCTACCATATTGACTATTGTAATAGGTTGAGGTATGTGTTCTCACCTACCATGACGAAGAGCATCCCACACCTCCGTAAGCTGCAGATATCGCGATGCGAGATGCTGTCAACAATTGTTGCAGAGGAGAATGAACTAGGTGAAAGTACGATGGATAAAGTTGAGTTCCCTCAATTGGAAATGATGGACCTTTGTGATCTACCAAACCTTGTCAGTTTCTTCCCGAACGTGAATACTACTTCTCTGGCAAAATCAACCGACCACTACCATAACCCACTGCAACCTCAACCTCTCTTCAACAAAAAGGTAAATGGAATAAGTCCGTAAATGCTAAGGACAGTTTTGAGCTACTAAGTCTCCTAACTAGTTACTATTATGAGTTTTTGTTGAATCCAAGTGATTTTTTACAAAATCATAATGATTTGCAGGTTGCATTTCCTAGCTTGGAGTATTTGGAACTAAGTGGGTTGGTGAAGGTGAGTGAACTATGGAGCAGTGAACTTCAGACTAGGAATTTCCCAATACAAGTTTCCCAGATTCAACACCGATTGAATTTCTCTATTAAAATGATAGTCAACAAAGAAGAATCAAAAGATAATCCGGAACCGAATGGGCACCTATGTTGATGGAGATTCCAGATCAAGTTGTAAAATGTGAGTTGCCACTTCATATTTCTTATGGTAATCAAAACCATTGGGCCAGTTATCGAACTATAAAAAAACCAGAGAGATTATGTTGGTTTCATCTTGTTGGTACAGAATCTGGGTACTTCAAAAAATTGAACACCTTGATGGAACTTGCTTCGAAGCACGTTACAATGTCGCTTTCTGAAAACAGTATTCGCCCCCACCTTTTGGTGTGCACTGGGTTGGTAGCAAATTTGTTCGAGGATACAACGAAGTCCGGTCTAAAGACCTTCTACCTGTGTCCGAACAAATGAAGGACAGACAGAATAGCGAGCCAAAAAAGTGATCAAAAGAATCAAGGGACTGTTGACACCGTTTTTGCTGAGTAACGGTGTAACAGAACAAGAAAACAACTAGAAAGGATTTTGGCAGAGTAATGACGCTAAAATTCTGTGTCGAATGATTGTGATTTGGGCTCTATTTATAAACTCAAATGCACCTTTTTTGCGTAGGGTTGCACCCTTTCATCAAGGGTTATACCTATTGATCAAGGGTTGCACCTATTGATCAAGAGTTGCACCCATTAATCAAATGGGCTTTAGTTTTGAATCATAACCTTTCCAAACAGAGTCACAACCGATCACGAAGCAATGCCTGATCCAACACATCCTTCCTCGTGGGAATCTGCTCGTTGCATGCTAAAAGCAAGTTAAGGCATTGATAAACTAACAACGATTTTGTTGGGAAAGGCTACAATACAGACTCCCTATTTGGGTGTATATTATATGCACCCCTAAAAATGTTATGAATTAATTTCCTCTTATGAAAAAAGTTACGATATTTATAAAAAAGTTCGAAATGCAAAAATGTTACAAATCATAGAGAAAATTTTATGAATCATATTGCTGAAAAGTTACAAAAACACTAAAAAACGTTATGATTGGCTATGAGATGACACAATATAGACCATAAAACAGGTGCATATGGTTCACACCTCTAATAGGTGTATATTGTAGCCATTCCCTTTATTTATAGACTTCTGTTTCATAAATATGCTAGAGGTGTGGCTCCTGTGGCGCAATTCCCAACTTTGGTACTTAGATTCATGAACGTATGACGTTTGTGTGTGTGATGTTCGTCTTTCCTCAATTTGTTAAATATTTATCAACCACAAGCTCATTTATGAAGTTATCTATTTTTTAGGACGAGAAATTTGACAATTACTGAGGGCGAGGACAAAGATAGGGATGGGGATGAGGACGATGACAAGGACGTGGACGGGGAAGAGGACAATAATGATCAAGAGGAAGTAAGTTTTGCATGCATTCTAATTTTTTAGACACTTTAGCCAGCGGTTAATTTGCAAAAAGTGTTCTATTTTCTTGACTTGCTCGTATTATGTGTCAGCTTTTTTGGCAAGGAAAGGACAATGAAAATTAATTATACAAATTAAGGCGTAAATGAACTACTAGCCCTTTAATTCTACATCGTCTATTCTTTCAGTTGTTTCATAAATATAGTGTGCCTCCTTTCTGTGATGTGGCCCAATTCCAACTTTGTTTCCTCAATTCATTAAAATCTTTGTCAACCACAAGCTCATCTATGAAGTTATCTAATATTGTTTCTAATAATCAGAGAGAAAACCGCAGAAAGGAGCTGGAGAATCGGTGGGAGAAAGAGAGAGAAAGAGGAAGAGAAAGAGAAAGAGAAAGAGGACATGGACGGGGACTGGGACTTGGACAGGAAGGGGACTCGGACGAGGTGGAAACAGAGAATGTGGATGAGGATGAGGAAGACGAGGATCAAGAGAAAGTAAGTTCTACATGCATTCTTAACTCTAGTAATACCAAAAACCCACACAATAGAAGATAAATAGCAAGTTAACAACATAACATTTTACCACTACACTTACCGTTTCTGCAGATTTTCCTAATTCCTCCACTCTGAACTCTAGTAATATTATCATACGTAACACCCGTCGAATTTCTTTCTGGAATGATCGATAAGAAAAAGGTTTGAAAATGTGGTAAAAAATTGTGGCTGCCACTTCAATTTCTTATTTTAAAGCCACCGAGACCATGTGCTTGACTCTATCCCTGTGGAAATCAAATAGTTGGATAGTCTAGCAAACCTCTGTTGTTTGATACAGTATAGTCTTGATGGACTCATTTACCATGAGAAATCATATAAGAGACTTTTGTAAGTAAATGCATGGCTCCTTTTGGCCATTTGCCTTAATTCAATAACTATAGTTGCGGAGTAATATGTGTATGCACGTATGTGATGTGCTTAATGTGTCCTCAAATTATTAAATCTTTGTCACCCACAAGCTCATGTAAGAAAGTTATTTGTTGTTTTCAGAAGAGGAGGAGGAGGAGGAGACAACGGAAAAGGGCCGAAAATGGAAATGAACTGTTCTGGATGAGGATGGGGATCGAGGATTAAGAGAGAGTAGATGCATATTATAGTTTTCTGAACATTTTCTGTAATCAACTTCTTTGACGCGATCTTTTCTTGTCTTTGTTTGTATAATTTTTTAGCTTTTTAAGAAGAAGGAAAAGACATTAAGGAGGAGGAGGAACCGAGCCGACAAACAAAAAAATGCGAAAGCTAATGTCCGGAAAGATCTAGAGGTGTGACTTGAATCTCCCGAAAAAGCACACTGCAATTATCTATTGCACCTTATTGGACCCATAAGTTGCAACTATTCTTTTCCTTTCTAACTCCTAATAATTTGGCTACTGTTAGATTACTCGTTATAATTTGGCTACCGTTTGCCTCATCTTACTTTGCCTACTGTTTGATTACCATTTTGTTTTCTGTGTTGAGAACTATTTCATATGCATTCACACTCCTTTGTGTTCTTAAGATGAACACAAACTCTTGGTAAGTGGTTTGTTGTTAGTGAATTTGATTGATTGTTTGAAAATTTAATGTTCCTTAAACATTACTCTCTCCGTCCCAATTTTATAGTCCCTTTTGGGAGTTCGTGCCACTTTTCAAAGTGTTATATCTTATAATCTACAATGTTTTAGGTGATTTTGAACACTTTGTTTATTAGATTAAATCAAGATCTATCAAACAAGATCCATATTGCATATAAAATATATTACCGATTGAAAGATATAATCATTTTTTTATCCGGTTAGGATAGAACGAGAGACTATAAAATTGAGACGGAAGGAGTATTTCATAGTTTATTCAGGTATAATTTCACCGTTAAAGGTGGTGGAATAACTTATACTGAGATCTAATGGATATTTTTTTTTTTTTTAACGATTATTGTCGAATATTTGTTGCGAGATTGTGCCCTTACCTATCCAAGGACTTTGCCAGGGGTCACCGTAAGTAGGAACTATGGGCAAGGGGTGACCACCTGTGAGTAATTCATAGTTGTGTTCTGGGTTTGAAGTCAAGTGCCTAATCTTATGTTGTTTAGCCAAATTGGAATGGTGTTCTTATTAGAACAAAAAATTGTGTTAGTAATTTGATGGCTTCAAGTCTTCAACAATTGTCCAAAATCCTTAGGGAAGTGACAGGCCGGTCCTATTTTGTCAGGAGCTTTCCGTCCAAGCCCACTCCTTGTCAAACACATTCCACCCAAGTCCTCCCCACGCGCGCGGATGGTAGTTTCTTTGTCCAGATCGCGTCATTACTCTCTCTCTCTCTCACACACACACATTTTATATTTTAAAATAAAATAACTTTTGTTATACACAATTATTTTTTTTATAAAAATTATATATTTGAAATCTACTTGATGAGATTTTTCAAATAAGATACCATTTGAATATAAAATTGTGTACATGTAAAAAAAAATTATTTTATACCCATTAATTAATACTAATTTACATCCCTCCTAAATAATTCACACCTTCCAAAATGAAAGAATTCACAGTCTTGAAATGCAGAATTCCCACACATCACGACTTATTCTCCAAAATACACAATTCACACTCCGAAAAGAAAGAATTCACAACCCTTCTAAATAATTCACAACCCTCAAATGCAAACAATTTCACACCAATGCAACGATTCACACCTCCAAATGCACACAATTCACAACCATGCAACAATTCACACCCCCAATAGCACACAATTCACACCCCTTGTAACAATTCACACTCCCAATAGCACACAATCAACACCCATGCAACAATTCACACCCTTAATAGCACAATTTCTTTTTGGTTGTGAATTTTGTATTTTGGAGTGAGTTATGATGTGTGAATTTTGCATTTAATTAATGGGTATAAAAAAACTTAATTTTTTTCATGTACACAATTTTATATTCACAATGGATCTTGTTTGAAAGATCTCATCGAGTAGATTTCAAATATATAATTTTCATAAAAAATTAATGTGTATAACAAAAGTTATTTTATTTTAAATCTAAAATATGAGAGAGAGAGAGAGAGAGAGAGAGAGAGAGAGAGAGCATGTGACGTGCGGTTGTATTGAATGGAAAAACCCTCCCACACGCGCACAATTATTTTGGAGTGAGAGACAAAATGAGGTTTGGACGAAAACCCCCACAGAAAGTGAGGGCTGCTTGGAATTTCCTGAAATCTTTACCGGAGGCAACTCAGACTTATTTTTAAAGACCAAAGCCACAATGTAGTAGAGCAAGAGTGATTAAAAATTATACATAACCAGTCAGTTTTACGCTTGAACCCCCTGGATTTAAAAAATGCACTGAAAAAATATATTTTTTAATATACAAACTATATGTTAAGTCTTCATTAGTATTGCGGCACTAGATCACTCGAGCATAGTTAATATAAGTGAAAGTTCAATGCAATTTGGGTAGTTGAATGGTATGACTTCATCGCCTTCTTAACGTACGAAGACTTGTAACGTTGTGGATATTGCCCAGTACTACGGGCTATATATTAGAGTATGATTTTGTGAAACAACAAAATCTATACGTACATTTTCCCACAGAGAATAGAACTTTCGTCGCTAACACGTTATAAATTTTTGTCACCACTAGATGAAAATTCTAAAACCTCTCATGTTAACGTAACTCAAACTTATTCTTATAGGACAAAACCCAGAGTGTAGGATAACATGAGTATCTCGAAGTTAAACTGAGAGATCAAGTTTCACATAATTATATTGTTCGTAACTAATTCCACAAAACAATTGAAAAAGAGTATATCCCGAATGCCAAACTAGCATTAAAAAAATTATTCTACCTTTTACTGCATTTACAAAATTAGACCAAACTAGCATTAAAATCTCGAATCGCAAGCGGTCCAAACCTATTCAAAGAAGTGCTCCACCCACAAAAACAAGAGATGCCCATAAAGAGTTTTATTTAAATCCCTACCATTGAAAACACTTTTTGACTCCTCAAATATGCGCTGCATCGTGCAGCGCTTTAGGTACATTGCACCATCCCCGCTTCCCTTCATAGCAACCATGGTGGGCAGAAGAAGTTTGGTGTATGAGCAACTGATGCGGTCCAAAATCCAACTCGGTGATAACTAATTCTCTCTCTCACCCCTGTTTGGGGATTATAAGATAGAAGTCTTTTCTCGTGTAAAATCATCAATACGGTTCCGTCTTCCAAAATTTTTATCGGTTGGACTGGTCCGTCTACCACATGAATACGTAGCTCAACGACCCACTTCAATGTCCAGGCCCTTTTTTGGATGTAATCTTTCATCATCCACACCTTAACATGACTTAATGGACGGAGAGCGCTAAGGTATAAAAGACCATCCAAAACTCCAAGATGCAACACACCACCAATGTGACGGTCCAAGGTGAGACTTCCCAATTCCTCATTCTCCACATCAAAGTAGCATAAGAATTTTGAAGCCATGCTCTCCCCTTGCCAATGAAGTGCACCATTCACGAAAACAAAATCATCCCCAACATCATATAAACCAGCATAATCTTATGTTGTTTAGCCAAATTGGAATGGTGTTCGTATTAGAACAAAAAATTGTGTTAGTAATTTGATGGCTTCAAGTCTTCAACAATCGTCCAAAATCTTTACTGGAAATAACAGGCACAAGTCACTTTAACAGATTATGTATGGAGCTAACAACCAAGATAAAGGTCATCTTCAAAACATGGAACCAACTCCTAGGCGGGAAATTCAAAATCAAAGCCACAAAATCAAGGCGCCAACAATGGAACCCGTGGTCTATAATACAGGATTTGAAGGAGGATTATGGGTTCCTCAACCATCAAGCTCACGCTTACAAACCACTCTTCTAAGAGTTTTATCCTTCCACTTACGTTGATTTTATTATTTTGCTTTGCTTTGTCCAACGTCTGTCTAGCCAATCCTAGCATTTGTCATTTTCCAAAACCGCTTGGGAAATTATAAGTTCTTTTCGATAAGGCACGGAGAACCTGTGTGATTCTGCCATTTGGATCACACCAATTGCTTATAATATGAAGTCAGGAGAAGGCACGAGACCTATCTCAACAATTTGGACTGCAATCCAGTCCTGGCACGCTCGCGTTAAACCATTCAGGCCTTGACGTTTACGTTCAGGCCTTCACGGTACTTGTCACTTTTTTTACGACAGATAAACATTGGCACGCCCAGTGGGACCCCAAACTAAAAAGGGTGAACAGGGGTCGACAGGTACTCAGAAAGAAGCCAAAGATCATTCCTCTCAAGATTATCTAGATTGACAAGCCGATCAGTGGCTGAAGCAAAGGAACAAGCAGAAATTGAAGCAGCCCTTCGAGAATCTACGCAAAGGACTGGCAGCTCTGTGCTGTCTCATTTCAGCTCTCAAGAATTGAATGATTCATTGGAGGTTATGCGTAATCACATGATACTTGCCAATCAAGAGATGTCCCAAGACATTTCTTATTCAGTTGGTTCCGCCATGAATGAAATAAGGGATTCTAACATGCAATTTTCAGCAAGCATTGGCCATCTAACCATGGAACAATTCCATGCACAACTTGATGGCTGTCAAGTTGAAAGATGGGAGCAGAGGCAAGGAAAAAGTGGATCATCCCCCACAACAATCTATCATCTATGATCCCTCAATTTGGTGTTTTTGGGGTTCCCCAAGAACAACAGACGTCGATGGGTCCCGTTCCACTTCAGGCTTTAAGCTCTAGCTCCCCAGCCTTGGGAAAATCTCCAAAACCAGGCCTTAAAGTGTTGGAGGTTCATCTTCGTTAAAGCCTTCTGAGAATCCTGAGAGGACCCAGCACCGGGTTTGGTTTAAAGCAGCCCAAGGTGCCTGGGCTTTAGGCCCACCAAAATTAGCAAATTTTTAGAGCCCCAATAGGTAGTTGTGTTATGTATATATATACCAAAAAAAAAAAAAAAAAAAACAGCCATGACCACCTTAATTTAAATTTGAAGGCCAAAAACTATTATCCAATGAAATAGGTCCAAAACTCTCAATATCAGAATTGTAGGTTTGGAATCAATCGGGTATCCCAATCCTTTTTCATTTTGAAAGAATAACTTTTGGCATCCCAATTCCCAACCCATTATACGTACGACACCTTTTTGGTTTTCATTTGAAATTGGAAATCTAGAGACTCGAGTCTGGAGATCACCAGTTCGGTTGAGAAGACGAAGAAAAAGTTTGAAAGTCAGAAGTCACGAAGAAAACTAGATTGCGATATTGAAAATAATCAGGGCTCAATTAGTGCTAAATGCTACTCCTCCTCACAAATCTCAAGATAATTTCAGGAATTGATTCTATTTTTTAGGGTTTTGAAATTAATTGTTTTGTTTATGAGGTTTAGAAGCATTGTTTAATTTAACTTGGGCTTGACGGCTACCTAAGTAGATTTGTTTATGCTATTGTGGATTTGTTTATGTTATTGGTAGGACCTTAGGGGACATCACTTATCAGTGAATAAGGGAAAATGAAAAATTTAATCTCTTGAGTTTTTTTATGCCTATCTTAATAATTCGTAAAGGGCCCATATTTTTTTTATTGTCGCTTTAAGCCCTTAAAAACTCAGCGCTGGCCCTGTGAGAGGAGATTGATCATGCTCGGGGGCAGTTCCCCTCTCAGGCCTGCCAACATAAGGCCTCTAGTCAGTGGATGCCAACACCCATACGGATACACCCCTCGTGATGCTCATGACACGACCGTGACTGTTCAAAAAAATCAACAAGGATGGGATGAGGAGTCGAGCGAATACAAACCACAGTGAAGAAGAATATGATTTCTGAATTAGTATTGAAAATACGCAAGACTGGCATAATTTCAACACTCATGTGACCGACGAATACACTATATGTTAATTCGCTAGTGGTTAATATATTGGTGCAGATACTCCTATTTCCAAAAGCATAAAGCTAGTTATATTTTCAAAATTCCTACTGCGATCCTTTTTGGTTCGACAACCATTCGAACTTCATATTCGAAGTCTCGAAACGATGCATTTTTATGTTGTTGTTCCCAAAAAGAAAAGGACCAAAGATTTACATGATGAAATCAGAGCCATCCAATGGCATGTGATAAATGCTGGAAAGATCAACGCGTTAAGACTAAAGACCTTTGTTTAACATAGTGTTTTGTACAGTCTTTGTCCTACTCCGAGTTTGGATGAACAGTTGAATTGGGAGATAAAGGCATATGTCCCTTATCTCTTCTGATTCAATTGCCCAACTAGACTGGAAATAGGATGCATTACATCAACAAAGTTTTTTAGCCTCATAGTGATGATATTTCCAGCATCTTCCAATGTAGTTGATTTCAATTGTTTCTTCTTCAGTTGCTTTCCATCTCAATCTCTCATAAAGTATAATACACGGCATGCCATCTCTTTCGGTCATATTTCAAAACTAGGCCTCAAATTATCAGTAATTTCAATATTGCTATCGCATTTGTTTGGCCCTCCTAAAGCTTGGATTAGGTAATGTAGAGAGGCAGTCATAAATTAAAAATAATTGGTCCAGTTACTTAATATAATAATAAGGGGCTTAAATATTTGGGTACCTATTTTTCACATGTTTTTAAGGACCCAAAACCGCATTTTCTTGGGCTTTCACCTAGAGCTGGCTATGGGTGCAGTACATGTCTCAGTCAAATAGTGTTTGTCATTTGTCAATCACTCTCTCACAATATTCGTTTTGTGTGAATTCAAGTGCCATATCGGAAAAATAGAGCTTCTACATCTCCTCCAACCATCGTCGTCTTTGTCTTCATCTTCGTCTTTGTATTCGCCAATGTAGTTGATTTCAATTGTTTCTTCTTTAGTTGCTTTCAATCTCAGTCTCTCATAAAAGTAAAATACACGGCACGCCATCTCTTTCGGTCATATTTATAAACTAGGCCTCGAGTTATTAGTAATTTCAATATTTACTATCGTATTTGTTTGGCCCCCTAAAGCTTGGATTAGGCCTACTTAATGTAGAGAGGCAGCCATAAATTAAAAATAATTGGACCAGATACTTAAGATAATAATAAGGGACTTAAATATTGAGGGTACCTATTTTTCACATGTTTTTTAGGACCCAAAACCGCATTCTCTTGGGCTTTTGCCCAGAACCGGCTATGGGTGCAGTACATGTCCCAGTGCTCCTTCAGCAGAGGGTCCTTCCTTGCCCTGTTCGGGTGAAGAAGGGCCTACAGCACTTACGGAGTAATATTTTTTCCAAGTTCAAAGAGTATGGGAGAAACCCAGTGGGGTTGGAAAAGTCACCCGGCAATTATGAGCCTTGGGAAATAATTGGTTGGGCTTTGAATTTGACACTCATCCACATTCTATGAATCCCTGAATTGGGCTGTCTATATGGAAATTTGTTGTACTTTAGTTGGCCCCTCCCAAGTGGACTCTGAAAGTGATTAATCGGTCTGTTATAGCCTAGAAAGACACGGTTTTAAGTATGCCCCACACGGGGAATTTATTTCTGGACTTCTCTTCTTACCATCCGCACTTGGAGTTTGCACAGGGAGGCAAACGAGCCAAGTCGAACTTTGTAGTGTTCGAGCTCGGTTCGTTACGTAGACGAGCTAAAAATCAAGCTCGAGCTCGGCTCAATCATAAACACAATCGAGCCGTGCTTTAGCGAGCTGGTTAGCTAAATTAGCCTTAAAATCGAGCTCGGCTCGATTACTTATTGAACCGAGACAAGCCGAGCCAAGAGCAGCTCAGTTCGTTTGCAGCCCCACTACCCCAGCCCCTCCCCTCTTTTTCGCTTGTGGAAAAAAAATACAAACCTGACTTCTACGTTTGTATATTGATATATGCATATATAAAAGTTAGGGTCCATTGCCTGCCCTGTACTCAGTTGCTTCAAGGTAGTTACCATGTACGCCTCGCCAGGGCCGGCCCTATGGGCAAGCTGGGTAGGCCTGGGTCTGGGGCGCATTAAAAATAGCTCATTTTTAGGGCCCCAATTACGTATATATATGTTCATAACAAGTAATAAATATATAATGCTGCGCTATATGGAAAGAAAGACTAATGCCAAACGAGGTCTAGCAGGACATGGAAACCAGTGCTTAATAGGAAAGTCCTATTAGGAAAAGAATTCCTAAAGCAAATAGGAAACAAGGGCAACGTGATGCCCTAGTCAACAAGTTATCCACACCTATAAATACAGTATTACGCCCGTGAAGAAAGGTACGCTGTGAATTATTTTCATATGCATTGAGTGATTTGTGAATTCTAGTATATGTGATACTAACTTAGGCATCAGAGGGCCTTTGCCGACGAGAGGCGAGGTGCTCTAACCCCTTTCCTTTCTTGCAGATTTAGGGTTCCGGAGAGAAAGTACGTGATCAGGACCTTACGTGGATTTTATCCCCGTACAGATGCTTTTGGACGGAAGTAACTACTTGTTTGAAATGAAATGATGGAGTTCGAAGAAAGCCAAGTTCAAACACTTTGAGCGGGAAAGTTCAAACTGCAAGCAAGACTTATAAATAGAAGAAGTTGAAGAGTGAAAAGCCCCGGACAAATCTTCAACAAACAGCAAAAATGATGCTTGGTTTCATTGACAAGTAGAATTGTAGTTTTAGGCATTCGACTCAGTTCAAATTAGATTAAGAAGTAGTTTTAGGAAGTAGATTTTAGTTGTTCTTGTAACAATCAAGTGTTCGAAGTTCTTGTTGTCTTTCAATTTGAAGTTGAAGACGATTTCAAAGTAAGTTTATCTTTGATTTGTTAATCAAAGTGTCTTGTTTCTTTATTGTTCTTTGATTTCCCAAGTAAATTGGTTTATTTTCTTCACTCTGAAAGAAAAATCCTCTTAATTGAGGTAATTGAACCATTAAAACACAAACGCTTGATTAGATTTGATTTTTTCCAAAGTTAATCTGAGGGAGAAAACTTAAAAGCTCTCTCTAGCACACTTGCACATAATTATTTTCTGTAGCAAAGAAGTAAAAGAACCAAACAGCGACCATGATATCGAAAGGTTCCTATATTGATTTATTCCAATTTTTTTGGGGAAAAGAAATCCATAATTCGAACCACAATAAAATTAAAATATATATAAACTTGATTTAGAAAAAGTTCCAAACTGTTAACCTTAATGTCTTGAAAGTTTATTTGGTTAAGAAATCGGCCTAACAAAGAAAAAAAATGGAACAATTAGCGGAATGACAATCCAACGCCGAATCGGGCAACACACTCAATAATTTTCGTTCACTTGTCAATCTTTTTCAGTTGAGACGATCATTGTGAAAATTTTGAACCAAAATTAGAGAGAAAAATAGACAAAAACTACAAGAAAAGATGGCCAAAAAAAAAAAAAAAATCCATCGCCGCCGCCTGGAGGAGAGAGAGGGAGACCTGAAGGAGCAGAGAGTAATGGGCTCACTGTTTCTCTCTGTAAAATTGTTTACCGCCCCCTGGAGGGGATGGGATCTAGTGGCTGTCAAATTGATGGGTTGGCCAAAATACCCAATCTAGAGAGGCTATTGGAGATGCTCTTGAGGTGTTACCAAATTCGGGTACACAAGTACTTATTGTCGCATATTATTGTACACCAAATATATCACAAATCTAGAAGGATATTACAAGGGATATTGAACTGAACCATTACAAATTCCTGCAAGTAATTAACTTCGCAAATTTATTCAGCACAAACAACAATCCAAAAGAAACTTTTTCGGGTACCTTAACCATGTCACACAGCAAGAGGTATGCTGCTTATTTCCACAGAAATCCACGCACGGGGCACACAAGATTATCCGCAACAAAATAGTAGGATGAGGTAAGGAAAACCTCGACAAGATGAAACCATTCCCTTCGCCAATACGGATTTATGAACAAAATCGCCACAATTGCCAAGACCACAGCTACGTAAGACCCTGCAAAGCTCGCATAGAACACATCCATGTCCATGAAACGAGAATCCTCTTCACTACCATTAAAAGCGGCTCTTCGCGTCGATGGAGGTGGATAAGCCGCATTGCACTTCATTGGCAGTGGTTCTCCGCAAAGAAGTGGATTTCCAAAATAGCTATTCGATTCAAAAATTCCAAATTGGTTTACTCTCGGAGGCATCCTTCCACTCAAGTTATTGTAGGACAGATTGAAAACTGCCAAGAAGTTTAGCTCTGTAAGCTGAGAGGGAATTTTCCCATAGAGGTGGTTGTAGGAAAGATCCAAACTCTCTATGCTTTTCAAGTTCGAAAATGTTGCAGGGATTGTTCCGGTCAAGTTATTGTGGGACAAGTTCAACACTTTGATATGGATGAGGTTTCCTATTTCATGGGGTATGGGGCCACTCAATCTATTGTGGGAGAGATTGATTCCTGAGAAAAGGTATAGAACGGTTCCCTTATAGGTCAAGGACATCCCCTTTGTTTCAAACTCTACCTCTTCTGGTGCACCAGTTCTCATAAACATGTCTATTTGACTTACTTCACCCTTTAACACCATCCTGAGTTCTAATTGGAATGAAGGTTGTGAGAAAAGACGAAAACTGGTGAAATCACGTCCATGCTCGGGTATTCCGTTGAATTCAATATTGCTAATACAAGGGATAATGCTGCCAAAAAGATTGTTGAAAGAAAGATCAATCAAGGTTAAGTTGGACAGGTGGCATAATTCCTTTGGGATATTGCCTTCAAAATGATTATTCTGCAAGAGAAGAACCTCAAGATTGGAAAGGCTGCCTATCCAAGTTGGAATATTACCACTGAATTGGTTATAAGAGAGATCAAGCTCCACTAAAGGGAGGTCCTGAAATTGCATTGGAAAAGGTCCATGTAGCTTATTTTTGGACAGCCGAATAATGTCGATAAATGATGAATTGAAACAAGATGGTATACCCCCAGTGATATTATTTTCTGAAAGATCTAGCAACATGATGTTTTTGAGTTGACAAAATTCCATTGGAATAGGACCTTCAAGATGATTAGCAGACATGACTAGTACCAATAACGACATACTCCCGATTATCACTGGAATCTTTCCTACCAGTTGATTAGAACCAACATTTAACACCATCAGATAGCTCAAAGACAAGTTAGGCGGAATTTCTGTGAAGCTATTGTTGTCAGAATACAATATCGCCAACTGAGTCAGATTGTTTAGACTGGGTAGTATTGGGCCTTTCAATTTGTTATTTGATAGTTTCAAGAACTCCAAGAGGCGGCAACCCATGGCCAAATGCACTGGTACTACACCAGATAGTCTATTATTGGATAAGTCTAATCCAGTCAGAGCAATCATGTCCCCGAGCGAAGAGGGAATGTCTCCTTCAAAGTTGTTAGTAGACATGTTCAAGAATTCTAAACTCGGGAAAGAGCTGCCTATTTTGTAAGGAATGAACCCCTCCAGATGATTGTTAGAGATATCTAAAGCTAAAAGTTTTATCATATAATGCGAAGGCAACAATAATGGTCCACCCACTGAATTACCAGATAGAAGAAGTGTTTCCATTCTCGCATTGTTATCAAACAACCAATTTGGAAACTTCCCACCGAAGCCGATTTGAGAGAGCTCAACCATTTTAAGATCATGTTGATGGTAGAGAAAGTGGGGAAATGATCTAGTGATTCTGCCATGTTCAGAATTAGACAAACGGAGTCCGATTAGTTGGAAACTTGGGAATGTGGCAAGAAAGTCCTCCTCTTCCAACAACGGGTTGTTCAAACTCTCAATGAACTTTAGTTTGGAGTGGTTAAAGAAAGACTTGAATGAGATTGGAATTTGAAAGTCATTATTTGAAATTGCAAGGTATTCGAGGGATGTCAGATTGATAAGAGGAGACTGAGCAATATTCCCAGTAAATTGATTGGAAGTGATATCCAGTAGTTGAAGGGATGTCAAATTTGCCAAGCACCATGGTAAGGTGACCCCAAAACCAGTTGTTGTCTTTTGATCCCGTATCAACCCAGTTCTTGAGATGTCAAGCTCTCGAAGAGTCTTCAACTCGCACAGACCTTGAAACATATAGGACACACTAAAAATCTTAGCTTGATATTCAACAAACAAAATACATAAAGAATCAAGTATTTCGTTTATTTTCCTTTTATCTGGATCAGGGGGAGCAGAATAACAATTCTGCGTTTTACCTGTAATCGGTAGAATACCGTCGAGTGCACAATCTTTCAAGGACAACACTTGAATGGAAGTCATGAATCTAATGCTCCCAAGAAATTCGTCGAGTATGTTAGCACCCTCCATGAACAAATTTTCAATGCGACCGAGATTTGTCAAGTCTGTATTAAGTGGTTGAACAAAAACATGAAAGAAATTTGTAAATACTATAGGAGATTAAGGTACTGAAAATGTTGACGAGAAATTTCATATTAGGGGAGCAAACTTACTGTGAACAGCTCCGTACAAGCCGACATAGTCCCTCAAATAAAGTGTCTTGATTGAGGAAAGCTCTCCAACAAATGACCAAATAGAGTCATTGAGTCTATTATAACTTAGATCAAGGACCTCTAACTTGTTCAGTATTCCTGATTCTTCTTGTGAACCTGTGGAATAGTGCATTTAGGCATAGGCGGCTCCACCCATTGATAAGGGTGGGCAGTTGAACACCCTCAAAAAAAAAAAAAATTGTATAGAAATACATGTAAAAATTTTAGTTTTAATTTAGTATAGACATTGTTGAACACCCTACTCACAAATATTTGAACACCCTACTCAAAATATTTGTACACCTAGCTCAACAAATCATTCCACAAATCAATTTTATGTAAACAACCAACAAAAGTCTAAAGTCTTCCCGATGTGCACTGTAAGGCCTTTTATATTTTGCATTACTTGTGATAAATTTATTTCGGATATTTGAACGTTTATACAATAAACACTCACCAATCCTGATAATTCATAATAGAATCCTTAATACACCAGCTCAAAATAAAATGCACACTCTTTACGACAAAACTTAGGAAAATCAAGAAAAAAGATAATATCTATTGCATTGATATCGTCCTATAACTTTTTTTTTGAGAAACAATCAACTCTGTAAAAAAAATAAATATTTGTGCGAACCTATTCGGGACATAAATATCTATTTATCCCCCGATTTAATTTTACTTGACCCACTAACATAAAATTCGCCAAGAAAAATTGTGACATTTTATGTATTTTCATATCATTTGGCATCATGATTATTCACATTAATATATGAAAATTTTGTATGTATATATTAGTTAGTAGAGCTAGTAGAGTTAAGGTAAATGTTGAACACTCTGTCCAAAATTTCTAGAGCCGCCGCTGCATTTAGGCCACACTGATAGAAAGTGCGACCACATTTATTTCTATCTATTAGCGACGGCTCCTGTAATGCTATTTCTTCTATTCCTTGCACAACGATATACTACTCCTATATGTGATGGTTCTTCAAAAAAGAGAGAAGAAGTAGTCTTGTAAACATTTCAACTTCATACCATTGGCAGTTATGATACTGGCAACATGGTTTATACTCAAGTCCAGCTCCTTCAAGTTTTTCAAACCTGTTCAAAAAAGGAAACAAATAGACCGCGGAACACTTCAAAAAGGAAAAAAAAAAAAAAAACAATAATGGTAGGGACACACCACCAACCATACAAGCCTACAAGGACTCTATGATTGATGGTTGCAAAATAGTTCCAAAATGTTTGTTTTCCCATTACCTATTGTGCAGTGCCACGTAGGCTTGTGTGGTTGGTGGTAGGGACGGATCCAAAGGGGGCACGGTGGATCACGTGCCTCGCTGACCCCAACTCAAAACTGAAAAAAAAATATTTTTTTTATATATATTTAGCATACACACTCGTATATATCTCAAAAATAAAAATATAGATTTAATTTTGTACTTCAACTTTCGTTGGCTGGTTCGTTTATAATTATTGGTTTATAAATTGTTTGTTTATTTGAAGATTTATTTTTTAATTTTCTTTATTTTTAACCGTCGTGATGAAATACTTTTAAAAAGTCATCAATAAAGCCATCTTGATCATTCTAAAGGGTGGTGCCCCCACTGTAGTGAATTCCTGGATCCGTTCCTAGTTGGTGGTGTGTCCCTAGCATTATTAAATAAATTATGATGAATCGGGAAAAGAATAGATATACTACAGACAAAGATGTGTTTCGGTTCGGATATAAATGTGTTCTAAGTCGTTTGATGCACATGAGACTCACACATATCCGACGGATATAAATGTGTCTAAGTCCGTGTCCAACACCTCTGTCCAAAGAATTTTCAAAAAAAGAAAGACTGTATTCTACCTTATGGTTTTGGGTGTGATAACAAATTGTATATTATGAACCTACCGTCAATCGAAATTGACCCATTCAATTTGTTTTTGGCCAAATGCAGAATCTTGAGGTTCGAAAGCTTATTCAAAGACGGTAGAATGCTATTATCAAGTTCATTGTTTCCAAGATCAAGGTCCTCCAAATTTCTCAAATTTGACCATATTCCAAGACCTGCAAGAGAAAATATTATGAATCATATTGCTGAAAGGTTACGAGATACTAAAAAATTTTACGATTACCATGAGATGGTACAATATGAACCATACGATACGTGCATATGGTACACACATTTAATAGATGTGTATTCTAGCCATTCCCAGAAAACTAACATATTTATGAACGAAGTTACTGATGTAAGTTTTTATCATAGACCACGTTTGGTATATGTGTTTGGAAAGTTTTGGTAACCACATAAAGTTTCATTCTATCAATTTCTCCTGTGATTCTTGCTACAGATAAATGACATCTTAATACTAGTGGTCGCATCCATTATAATTTTGTCATTGGAGGACGTAAAGGTCATTTCAAGTATAGTGGCTATGCCACTGACCATGGTAATAATAACTAGAAATTTATGGATTTAGAGGTTTACTCCCACTTAAATTTGAGGTTAGAAATATTCCAATGCTGTTGATTCTTATGCGGTCAGTCCAATTGAACACCCAAGGTGTCCAGCCGCTTGTGGATGAGTCAATGGTTAATGTTTCATTTGTCATGGTTTGAGATGATAATTTAGGGATTAAGGCCATGTTTGATAAAGTTGAAAACTGAAAATTAAGTACTGAAAACTGAATGCTGAATTTATCAAGCTAATAAGCTGTTTGATATGTGCTGAATCTTAAGCACTGAAATAAATAAGTTGTTTGATCTATATAATGAGTTGAACTATTAAATTCACTAATTTTCTTAATTTGCCTTTCATATATACATACTGAAATGCATAAATGAAAAAAAACAAAACGTACATTTATGAAAATAATAAAAATATGTAGAATATTAGCAAGATGGTGGTATAGCTAGCGGTGTTGGTGTTAAATTCACTAATTATCTTACTTTGTCTTTCATTTCATATATTCATACTGAAATACAAAAATGAAATTAATAAATGAAAAAAAAAAGTACATTTATCAAAATAATAAAAATATACAAAATGTTGGCAAGATGGTGGTATAACGGCGGTGGTGGTTGTGATTGTGGGGGTGGTGGTTGTAATTGTGGAGTGGTGGACTCGTGGTGGTGGGAGAGCGACGATGGGAGTAGTGGTGGTGTCGTGGGGGATGTAGTGGCGGCAGTGGTGGTAATGGTGGTCTCAATGGTTGTGGTATTAGTGGTGGGAGTGGCAGAGTGGTGGCAGCAGTGGGGGTGGCGTGAGTGGTGGTGGTGGGATGGCGGCAATAGTGGTGGTGGTGGTGGTTGTGGCAGCGGAGTGGTGGTGGTGGTGTAGTGGTGGAGTGATGGTTATGGTGTTGTCAGAAGTGGTGGTGGTAGTAATTGTGGGAGTGGTGGTGGTCGGGTGGCGGCGGCATTGGTGGTGGGAGTGGCAAAGTGGCGGTTATGGTGGTGTGAGTGGTGGTAGTGAGGGTGGCAGGGTGGTGGTGATATAATGGCGGTAGTGGTGGCAGAGTGGTGGTGTAAGTGGTGGTGATGGTCTGGTGGAGGAAAAAATAGTTAAATGAAACCACTCAGAAATTCAGCAAAAATTAAGTAGCTCGAAGCTACTTAATTTTTGTCAACATTTTACCTTGCATTTTAAGAGCCACTTAATTTTTTAAGTATTGTAAAATGTGGTTATCAAACTTACTTAATTACTTATTACTTAATTCATTCAGTTTTAAGTGCTGAATCTGGGTTATCAAACAAGGCCTAAGTCTGCTAATTATTATATGTAGGACATTAGTACAAAATATATCCACCTTAAGATCAGTCATGACAAAGTTTCAAATAGCAATACAGCTATACATGCATCATACTAACGAATTAACATCAAAAGAGAATATCTAATCCCTATACTCAAGGTGCAAGCACATATCGTAGAGCAGAACTGACACACAAATTTCGGAAAAATAAAGCCAGTCAATGATACAGCAAATAAGCACCTAAGGAGGCACAGATGCAGATCAATGCATACAAAATCCGGTACCGTGAATTTTGAAATAACACCCACATCAGGATGAGAAAAGTCCCAGAAAGGGGATGAAAACTCCACTCAAAGAGAACCACAAGAAAAAAAAAAAAAAATACTCCCTCTGTCCCAATTTATTTGCCTTTTTTGGGTAAATGAGTTTTTAAGGGGTGTGAAAACTTTGTATTGACTTTTCTATTTTGCCCCTAAATCCAGTTAATATTACTGTGACCAAATTTGTGAGGCTAATTTATTATATGAAAGTCAAAACATATTCAATATGGATCTTGTTTGATAGATATCAATTAGTTTTATTATACAAAATTTTCAAAATCATAAAAACCGTTATAAAATAAAAGATAATAGACTAGCCAATTAAGATGGGAAAAGTACTTTTTAAGGGTAAAACTGGAAAGTGACCCTGTTTTGATGGATGTTTTTAGAAGTGGGACAAATATTTTGGGACATCCCAAAATGGAAAGAAGGACCAAGAAATTGGGACGGAGGGAGTAAAAAAAGAGAGAGAGAGAGAGAAAAAAAAAAAAAAAACTCCGGTCACCATCATGTCGCGGGAAACGCCGCTTGCCTCTAGAAACTTATTCGCCGAAGAAAGAGTCAAGTCACCCCTACTTCACCTCAGCATCCTCTATGACCCCTCCAGAGCGTAGGAGGAGGAGATGGAACGTGGAGGAGCGTGGAGGCAGAAGGAGGAGGGTGGGTTTTCGAAAAGGGTGGCGGCTGAGCAGAGGGGGATTCAATTGGCTAATATTCTGAAACCATAACCCATCTACAGTTTGCTGACTACACAATTTCTTTTGTTTTTATGAAGGTGATTTGGTAGAGGTTAAATCACTAAACTTGAAATCTAGGCATAAGAAGTCAGAAACCATACCTTCATCTCCAACGAAACCGTGCAATTGGTTACCAGACAAGTCTAGGCTTTGGAGAGATTCAAAGGGGAGAAAAATAGAGGCATTTAGATGCCAGTAATCACCAAATAATCTTCTTGTATAACCGAGTGAGAGTTTGATAACTCGACGTGTTGTGGAATGACACTTAACACGTTCCCATTGACAGCAGTCCAAGTAATTATCTTCCTCCCAAGATGGCAATGAAGTGCCATTTGGGAAGTTGATGGAACCTTTAATTTGCAAAAGAGCAAATCTTTCTTTTTCCCAACACCCATTACATCCATTTTCTATAGCTGACATAATCACCAACATAAAAAACAACCTCATCAATAAATATTGAACGTACTCCATTACCACTCATAAAAATATGCCTTCACAAAGTGTTAAATGATAATGATTATAGATAAGCAATCACATGGCCCTTGCTTTGTTTAAATAGGGCTACATCTTACCTCACCAAAAAATAAATAAATAAATAAAATCTGATGTGCTCTCTCTTTCTACGAAATAACTAACGACACGGAAGTCAAAAAGTGCTTGTCGTCAATCACTCTCTCACAATATTCATTTTATGTGAATTCAAATGCCATATCGGAAAAATAGGGCTTATAAATCTACTCCAACTGTCATCGTCTTTGTCTTCATCTTCGTCTTTGTCAATGTACTCCCTCTGTCCCAAATTGCTGGTCCATTACAAAACTGCGTGCCATTTTTCAATTGCTTATATCTTTTGATTGATAATGTTTTTTTTATGATTTTAAAAGTTTTGTATAATAGGGCTAATTGAGATTTATTAAATAAGATCCATATTGTATATATTTTGATATCCACATTGAAAGATATTAGCAATTGAAAAATGACACGCATACACATAAAACCCAAGCAATTTGGGACGGAGGGAGTAGTTGATTTCAATCGTTTATTCTTTAGTTGCTTTCCATCTCAGTCTCTCATAAAGTACAATACATGGCACGGCACCTCTTTCGGCCATATTTCAAAACTAGGTCTCAAGTAATCAATAATTTCAATATTGCTGTCGCATTTGTTAGGCCCCACTAAAGCTTGGATTCACCCTATTTAATAAAGCTTGGTCCTAATACTTATGATAATAATAAGGGGCTTAAATATTTTGGGTTCCTATTTTTCACAAGTTTTTTATGGCCCGAAGCTGCGGTTTTCTTGGGCTTTCGCCTAGAGCTGGCTATGGGTGCAGTAAATGTCTCAGTGCTCCTCAAGCATCAGGGTCCTCTTTGCCCAAATGTGGGTGGAGAACGACCTAGAGCACCTCTAATATTTTTTCCCAAGTACAAAGAATAGGGGAGAAACGCAAAGGGGTTGGAAAAGTCACCTAGCAATTAAGAGCCTATGGAAATCATTGGTTGGGGTTGGGGTTTGAAATTGACAATCATCCACATTCTATGAACCCCTGAATTGGGCAGTCTGTATGGAAACTTTTGGTAGTCCCTTTAGTTGGCCCCTCCCAAGTGGACTCTGAAACTGATTAATCGGTCTATTATAGCCTTGAAAGACACAGTTTTAAGTATGCCCCACACACGGAATTTATTTCTGGACTTCTCTTTTTACCATCCGCACTTAAAGGGGAGTGTGTGCAGGGGTGCAAACGAGCCAAGTCGAGTTTTATAGTGTACGAGCTTGGCTCATTACGTAAACAAGCCGAAAATCGGCTTGGTCATAAACTAGCCGAGTCTATAAAATTGAGCCGAGCTTTAGCAAGCTGGTTAACTAAATGAGCTGAAAATCAAGCTCGGCTTGATTATTTATTGAACCGAGCCGAGCCACGAGCAGCCTGGTCCTTTTTCGTTTGTGGAAAACAAAGCCATAAAAAAAAAAAGAAAAAAGAAACCGACACTCCTAAGTGTGTATAGATACAAGCATATATATATATATGTGAAAACCATATATTTCGTTTATACCTCTAGGAAAGTTATTTCCAACTCCATATGGTTTACAACCGTACTTTCAGTTAGTTGCGTTCTCACATTCGTCAAACGAATACAAACCATAGTGAAGAAGTATGTGATTTATGAATAAGTTGAAAATACTCAAGACTCGCATAATTTCAACACTCATACCGACGAAAATACTATTAAATAATTAAGGACAAGCACTACTGCTTGTCAATCACTCTCACAATGTTCGTCTTCTTCTCCGTCAATATATTTTATTTTAATTGTTTCTTCTTTAGTTGCTTTCCAGTCAATCACGCTCTCACAATGTTCGTCTTTATCTTCGTCTTCGTCAATATAGTTTATTTCAAATGTTTTTCTTTAGTTACTTTCCAATCAAATAGTGCTCGTCAATCACTCTCTCACAATGTTTGTCTTCGTCTTCGTCAATATAGTTTAATTCAATTGTTTCTTCTTTAGTTGCTTTCCATCTCATTTTCTCATATAGTATAATACACGGCATGCCATCTCTTTCAGTCATATTTCAAAACTAGGCCTAAAGTTATCAGTAATTTCAATATTGCTATCGCATTTTGTTAGGCCCTATTAAAGCTTGGATTCAGCCTATTTAATGAAGAGAGCCAAGCACAAACTAAAAATAATTGGTCCTAATACTTTAGATAATAATAAGGGGCTTAAATATTTTGGGTTCCTATTTTTCACATGTTTTTTAGGGCCGAAGCCACGTTTGGTTTTTGGGTAATGATTGGAGGATAAATGAAACTAATAATTAAAAATAGGAGTAATGATTAGAGAGAGAAGAGAAATGAGAATAATAATTAGTAAAAAAAAGGGTAATGATTCAAAAAAATGTGAGCAATGATTAGAGAATAATTGAAAAAACTGGTCTTAAAATCCAAAATGAACAAGGTCCTGGTGTCACAGGTTTCTATTGTTTTGGTTTTGCTGGTTTCTATTGTTTTGGTTTTTCTTCTCTTTTTGTTTGAATTTTTCTAATGGCATTAATCCAGTTTGAAGGGAAAATTGGTGCCCCTTTGCTAATCTATTATAGTATTGCAGGATGACTTTTTGTGAATGGAGCCTCCTGAGCGTGCCACGTGTCCCTCAAATCTTTGCACCTTTTTAGCAATTAGCCCAATTTCAATAACTGTGTATAAAGGAAAGAAATGATCCTTTTTAGCAATTAGCCCAATTTCATTTTCCAAATTGAAATTAACGGAAATAATGATTACAAAGTAAACTAATGAAGGAAACTAATAGATATTGCCGAAATAATATAATAGATATTGCCGAAACTTTTAAAGGAAAGTAATAATCAACCGAATAATATAATAGTTAATGCGAAAACTAATTAACGAAAATAATATAATATAATAGATATTGCCAAATGATTCTTTTCCAATTTCATTATCCGAAATTTTTCCAAATTGAAATTAACGGAAATAATGATTACAAAGTAAACTAATGAAGGAAACTAATAGATATTGCCGAAATAATATAATAGATATTGAAGAAAATTTTAAAGGAAAGTAATAATCAACTGAATAATATAATAGTTAATGCGGAAACTAATTAACGGAAATTAATATAATAGATATTGCCGAAAATTTTAAAGGAAAGTAATAATCAACTGAATAATATAATAGTTAATGTGAAAACTAATATAATATAATAGATATTGCCAAATGATTCTTTTCCAATTTCATTATCCGAAATTTTTCCAAATTGAAATTAACAGAAATAATGATTACAAAGTAAACTAATGAAGGAAACTAAGAGATATTGCCGAAATAATATAATAGATATTGCCGAAAATTTTAAAGGAAAGTAATAATCAACTGAATAATATAATAGTTAATGCGGAAACTAATTAACGGAAATAATATAATATATTGCCGAAATTTCCTTTTTAGGAGCAATTAGCCCAATTTCAATAACTGTGTATAAAGGAAAGAAATGATCCTTTTTAGCAATTAGCCCAATTTCATTTTCCAAATTGAAATTAACGGAAATAATGATTACAAAGTAAACTAATGAAGGAAACTAATAGATATTGCCGAAATAATATAATAGATATTGCCGAAAATTTTAAAGGAAAGTAATAATCAACCGAATAATATAATAGTTAATGCGAAAACTAATTAACGGAAATAATATAATATATAATAGATATTTCCAAATGATTCTTTTCCAATTTCATTATCCGAAAATTTTCCAAATTGAAATTAACGGAAATAATTATTACAAAGTAAACTAATGAAGGAAACTAATAGATATTGCCGAAATAATATAATAGATATTGCCGAAACTTTTAAAGGAAAGCAATAATCAACCGAATAATATAATAGTTAATGCGAAAACTAATTAACGGAAATAATATAATATAATAGATATTGCCAAATGATTCTTTTCCAATTTCATTATCCGAAATTTTTCCAAATTGAAATTAACGGAAATAATGATTACAAAGTAAACTAATGAAGGAAACTAATAGATATTGCCGAAATAATATAATAGATATTGCCGAAAATTTTAAAGGAAAGTAATAATCAACTGAATAATATAATAGTTAATGCGGAAACTAATTAACGGAAATTAATATAATAGATATTGCCGAAAATTTTAAAGGAAAGTAATAATCAACCGAATAATATAATAGTTAATGCGAAAACTAATATAATATAATAGATATTGCCAAATGATTCTTTTCCAATTTCATTATCCGAAATTTTTCCAAATTGAAATTAACAGAAATAATGATTACAAAGTAAACTAATGAAGGAAACTAATAGATATTGCCGAAATAATATAATAGATATTGCCGAAAATTTTAAAGGAAAGTAATAATCAACTGAATGATATAATAGTTAATGTGGAAACTAATTAATGGAAATAATATAATATATTGCCGAAATTTCCTTTTTAGGAGCAATTAGCCCAATTTCAATAACTGTGTATAAAGGAAAGAAATGATCCTTTTTAGCAATTAGCTCAATTTCATTTTCCAAATTGAAATTAACGGAAATAATGATTACAAAGTAAACTAATGAAGGAAACTAATAGATGTTGCCGAAATAATATAATAGATATTGCCGAAAATTTTAAAGGAAAGTAATAATCAACCGAATAATATAATAGTTAATGCGAAAACTAATTAACGGAAATAATATAATATATAATAGATATTTCCAAATGATTCTTTTCCAATTTCATTATCCGAAATTTTTCCAAATTGAAATTAACGGAAATAATGATTACAAAGTAAACTAATGAAGGAAACTAATAGATATTGCCGAAATAATATAATAGATATTGCCGAAAATTTTAAAGGAAAGTAATAATCAACTGAATAATATAATAGTTATTTATTGGCTAGGAATTAACTTCTTATTTTGTACCAATATATTATTTAGAAAAACGTTTAAAAGGAAGGTTTTTGGTTAACCTATCCTTAAGTTTTTTGGAGAAAGTTTTTTGAAAGTTGAAACATCTTGAACAAAATCCTATTAATTTGGTAATCAAAAGAAAAGAAAAAAAAGGGGAACAATTTTTCAACAGGTTTCCTAGATACTATATCAAGAATCCTTAATTTGTGGGGTTTCAATTACAAAACGTAAATCTATAAAAATATATCATTCAACATTCCTCATTTTAAAAATACCAAACTTCCCGTCGAATCTATTTAACAAAATAATACAAACAAATACATGGTCTTTTCTATCTCATGTAGGCATACACTTCATCATTTGATTAGCTGCTATTAAAGAAGGTTAGTGTTGTTCTTATTATCATTTAAGTACTCTTTGTCATCCATTATTATTCGCAGCCAGTCCTTCTCCAATTTTTTTATTTATGCTTCTTTTATTAATTGTTTGAAATTTTTAGTTTCTTTGCTTATTTTATTTATTGTTTTTATGTTGATGTGTCCAATATCATGGAAACACCAGCATATAGTTTCAATCCTCTGTTCATATTCATCTTTTTTATTCTTAAAAGTTTGGCGAATTAAGTCAATTGATTAAACTGCTCAGTAATTGAATTCCATTTAGCAAGTTTTCATGTCTCTTAACTCTTTTAGAACCTAATATTACCCTATTAATTGTCTTAGAACGTGAACTTTCGAATAAAAATTCATCTGTTTTTATTGCTCTTTGCTTTGGTTTGCTATCCCCCAAGATAGTCTGGAGGATGTTTTTTTACGATTCTTTACAAAAGCTATCAATACTAATTAACGGAAATAATATAATATATTGCCGAAATTTCCTTTTTAGGAATTATCCCAATTAACGGAAATAATATAATATATTGCCGCTTCCTATATTGACATTGATCCAGTACATTGATCCAGTACACTTCCCTTCCCATTGAATCCAGAGCCGGGCAAGACTATTGGTTTGAGGCTAGAGTCAAAGGTTTGCGCTCTCCCTGCACCACACTTTGGATTTCTATTTGTCAAAAGTGAATGCATGCATGGTCTATTGACGTGAGAAGAATGACCCTCTTCCATTTTTCTTCTCTTTGTTTGATTAGTTGATTTTGCAGGTTGAATTTTGCAGAGTTCACGACGCCACTGAGTGATTTGATTAGGTTTTTCTCGGATCTACTTTTACCTCTCTACTGCTGACAATAGTTTTTATCCATATGCATCTTAAAGTTTTGAACTATTACTATACTACTAATGTTTTGAAACGATGGAAAAGTTTACTACTATACAACGTATCATGTATCTTATATGTATCATGTCAGTAAAGCAAACGTATATGGTGATCTGTATAATGTATATTGAATGATACGTAACGAGAATCAGCTGTCACGATCATGAATTTTTTAAAATCATTAGCAACTCATACAAAATTGTACTATGTTACATGTTTTTTTCCCCTCCTTGACTTAGACAATCTTAGGACAAGTAGTAACACGATTTCTTTTAGCGAAATATTTTCTAGATATTCCCTAAAAATACTAGGAATGGCTCTGAATTATTTTAAAAAATAACAGAAACCATTAAGAGATAAAAGTATCTGTAATAATAAATTCTATATATTAAGAAAAATTCAACAAGGTATCTCTCCACTAATTAATTCTCTTTGTTTTCCATAAAACACAAACAAAGAAAGTTTTCAAGTCTCAAGATTTATTTTCAATGTTCCTTTAAAAAAAAAAAGGGCGCTGCAAAACACCATAAAACAAAACATCTAGAATATAATTACACCATACAAATAAACTTATTTATGACAACTTTATTTTAGTATTTTAAGTGAAGCAAGAATTAACTTATTTATGAGAACTTTATTTTAGTATTTTAAGAATTAACTAATTTTAGTATTTTAAGTACTTCTTGAATTATGAATCAATTTGCCAATGGGAATGAGCAACACTAAATAGTCATTCGTGTGCGTCCACACGCGGGGTCAATTTGTGTGTCAGACGCGAGAGAGCTCAATGAGTCGGGACATTTTTGTCAGTTTTGGACTTTAGACCCTAAGAAAAAAAAAATACTTTAACGTCCTCCTCTCCCTACAGAAACCTTGGCTGGGCTAAAAGCCTTATTAGCCCCCTTTTGTGATCCTTGACCCAATTTCCCGTTTGAAAAAAATAGAGACAGTTTTACTGCTTTTAATTTCCAGTTAAAATTTTAGTAGAATTACTCAAAATTTTAGTAGAATTCTGTTGGAGATGTTCCTACTAGATGATTATGTGACCTCCGTGTGGACCCACGGGTTGAACGAAATTTCAAAAAGAATTGCGTGTTGAACGTAATTTCAAAAGAATTGCATGTTGGTCTCTTTATCTATTGGTCTCTTTGTCTAAAAGGTGACCTGGACTTTTATGGAGTAATTTGAAACCAATTTGGTCGTGATGTCTCAACATGTGGCCGTGTTGAACTGTTGATTGTCAGTTTTTATCCTTATGCATCTTAAAGTTTTGTTTGCTGTTATCACTCTCTTAAAGTTCATTTTTTGGGTTCAGATTTCCTTTCAACATGTCTCTTTTTTACAGTATCATAGGATTCACCTTCATTTATTTGATTTGTATGATTTCTCATGTAAATTTACTCAATCATTTGTAGGAAGTGTTCAAGATATTGAATGGATCGTGAGAACAAAGATCCGAATGTCAAACAAAGGTCTCAACAACGGTCTCAAAAAAAAAAGATCACTACTAGAAACTATCGAAAAACAACCTAAGGAAGCGGCAAAAGAATGTCGCCGTGTAAGAGCATGCATCTTGAGAGACAAGAAGAATATCGGTCAAAACACCACCAACCACTCCATAGGTAATTGTCATCTTCATGATTTTGTATAAAAATTACTTCTTTTCTCTTCGTTTTTTTTTTTACCTTGCAATTTTTTAATACCTCACTTTGTAGTAGGTCAAATTGATCAACTTCATCGATTAGATGGACACCAAAAACAAGTGGTAAAAGAAGGTCATAATCTTAAACCATGCTTCTCACGTGTGAAAAAATCAGCGACTCCAATTAACATCAATCGCTCCATAGGTAAATTTCTTGACCTTCATGCAAACTTTGTTTGTTAGTTTTTTAACATCAAATGCAAAGAGGATCCACATAAAGGAGTTTGCGTCAATGCCGAACGTAAGATTTCTTCGTGTTTGATTTTGTGGTTAATAATTTTGTTCCATTTTATACCTATGCCTCAATTATTGAAATATTTGTGTAGGTTCAACATTTTCGCATTACTGGACGCATCGAGAAAATAGACATTGAACACTTGTGGGTTAATTTGCACAAGACCTGTTTCCAAAGAGTGGATGATCAATATGGTCATTATATTTGTCATCGATGCGGACTAGAGGATGCCCATACAATAACTAGGTATTAAACATTTTTTAAAAAAATATCCCCATGCATAAGGTATCATATTCAGATGGCTTGAATTGATTGCATGAATCTTTAGGTATAATGTCAAGATGACGGTGAAAGACTCCACTGGATCAATGGAGATTTTGGTAAAGGACACAAAGGCAGAATTTATCTTGCGATGCGTACCGTCCTATTTGAAAAAAATTATGTCAAAGGTAAAAAACCAAACAATTAAATATAAATTCAGTGTATAACTACACCAACACCTTACTTTGTATTGTTTTAACAGAATAATGGAGTTAACATGTTACGAGAGTACATTTCTCAGTACCATGATCGTGCATATGCATTCATTATACCAGCTCCAAAACCTCTACGTGATGAATAATGTACTCCTGTGGTGACATACGTGTTTAACAATTGATTGGTCCGAAGAATGTTTGTACTTATTCAAAGGTAATAGACACAACTGCCTTCATTGCCAGATGATAATAAATATAAACTGATGTTGTCTAATATGTCTTGATTTTAATAATTTTTTAATCTTATACGTGTAGGACTATCGAGGAAGGACAAAGGAGCATTGGAATCATCGTGATGACAACTTTAGAAAGGCATTGGGAATCATTATGATAGTTTTAGATATTGGGTTAAGTTTCAGAGACATTTGTTTAGTTTACTTCTACTGGATTGTGAGTAGATGTCATGAATTCTTTACGAATTGCAACAATTTAAAATATGTCGAAGTTTGTTTGGTTTGAATTTTGATTAAGCATGTGCACTTGGATTCGCTCCGTGCATAGCACGGGTTTGATGCTAGTCTTATATATTATTGCAGGATGACTTTTCATGAGGAGGAACGTGAGAGCGACAAGTGGCAATGATTTTATTTTTAATTTTGTTTCATTCTTTGATTTCAAACTAAAAAAAAAATCTATTTGAAAAAAAGGTAACAATTCATAAATCTGAGTATTTGTAAAGGAAATAATTGGTTGGTTAATTTCAAATTTCAAAGAGAATTGGATAATTTTGGAAAGCGCTCAATGTAAGATAAGAAACGAAGTCAATTAGTTATTTTAATTCCAAATACAAATCATTTAGCATATCTATATAAGGACTAATAGATGAGTAAGTTTAAATTTCAAAATCATCCAATAATTTAGGGAATCACTCTGTAATGGAAGCAATCTTACAAATTTTAAATTTTAAACACTTACTACAATTTACAATTTACGGTAACCAAATCCTTGAACTAGGTTACCTCTTATACTCTCTAGCATAAGCATCCTCTCCATAAATACCATTTTTCTTCTATTGTTATCTTTTATTCCATTAGATGGCAGTCAATTTCATTCACACTCTCTCAATTAGATGATTTTTTTTTTCTAGCTTTACAGATTTGGGAGTACTAATTGATTCTCTCTTATTCATTTTTTCTTTTCTTTTCTTTTCTTTTTGCACAGGGAACAATGTAATCTATTAGCTATGAGGGTTCCCTCTTCAACTGGGCAGCATTTAGCATTGCACGAGCAGACAATCTGGGTACGTTTCAAGAGAAGTTAATTTGATCATCTTTTATTTATTATCTTCATACAACCGGCTATTGAAAATAGTAATTACATTGTCTTCTTTTCGTTTGTATACCTTTTATGGTCCACCTCTTTCTCCTTTTTTTTTTTTTTTTTTCTGGTTAGCAAAATTTTATTAATCACTGCAAAAGGGGAACAATTACAATGATTAGAGGGAAAAGAGCACAGACATCACAACCAAAACCATACATCCCAACTAGGTTGGCACCATGGACGGACATTCATTTGCTGCTCAGACCCCAAACAAGAAGGGATGGCAAGAAGCCAGCCAACATGACTTTTCATGAAAATAGCCACACGAGCAACTATTCATGAAAATAGCCACTCGAAAGAATGGTACATAAATCATCGAAAGAAACTCATAAAAATGAAACTTAAATCAAGCTATAGCCAAAAAACACTTCATCGTGAACCTATACGAAAGTAGTGGGCTTAGCCTTACATAACCTAAAAAGGAGAACCGAGCCAAGAAACAAAAAAAATGCCAAAGCTAATGTCCCGAAAGTTCACAGTAGAAGAGGGGTAACTTGAGTCTCCCGAAAAGTGCTTTGCGAAATTATCTATCGCAACTTATTCGACCCGTAAGTTGCAACTATTACTTCATAGTCTTACGCTAATTTTGGCTTTCGGGATTCCCAGTTTGGACTTCTTTTCCTTTCTAACTCCTAATAATTTGACTACTGTTAGATTACCCGTATTAATTTGGCTACTGTTTGCTTCATCTTAATTTGGCTACTGTTTGATTACCATTTCTTTTCTTTGTTGAGAACTATTTTATTTGCATTCACATTCCTTTGTGTTCTTAAGATGAACACAAACTCATGGTACGTAGGTATTTGTTATTAGTGAATTTGTTTGATTGTTTGAAAATTTCATGTTCCTTAAACATAATTTCAAAGTTTATTCAGGTATAATTTCACATTCCTTTGTGTTTGGGGTTTGAAATCAAGTGCCTAATCTTGTGTTGTTTAGCCAAATTGGAATGTTCTGATCAGAACAAAAATTTGTGTTAGTAATTTGATGTTCATGGGCCATACCTGTGTAATCTATAATTCTGAGATGGATTCGAGTCTTCCTTAAATATATATTTTTATATACAAATATATATTAAGTCTTCATTAGTATTGCGGCACTGCGGCACTGGATCTCTCGAGCACAGTTAATATAAGTGAAAGTCGAATGCAATTTGGGTACATGAATGGTATAACTCCATCACTTTTTTAACGTACGAAGACTTGTCGCGGATATTGTCCAGTACACTACGGGCTATATATTAGTATCATTTTGTGAAACAACAAAATCTATACATACATTTTCCTTTTGCTTGTAATATATATCACAGAGAATAGAACCTTCAACGCTAACATGTTATAGATTTTTGTCACCACTAGATGAAAGTTCTAAAAAATGTTGATGTAACTCAAACTTATTCCTATAGGACAAAACCCATAGCGTAGGATAACATGAGTATCTCGAAGTTAAATTAAGAAATCAAATTTCACATAATTGTTCGTAATGAATTCAACTAACAATTGAAAAAGCTATATCTCGAATGCAATCTTTTTAAACAAGTTAAAGTTTTTTACTTTATTCCAAAAAAAAAAAAAAAAATATTCCACCTTCTCCTGCATTTACAAAATTAGTCCAATATAGCATTAAAATCTTGAATCGCGAGCGGTCCAAACTTATTCAAGGTCCAAAGTTATTCAAAGAAGTGCTCCACCCACAAAAACAAGTTAAACGATATGCGCTGAAAGAGTTTTATTTAAATACCTATCGTTGAAAACACGTTTCGACTGCTCAGATATGCGCCACACCGTGCAGCGCTTTAGATGCACTGCATCATCCCCAATTCCCTTCATAGCAACCATGGCGGGCAGAAGAAGTTTGGTGTATGAGCAATTGATGCGGTCCAAAATCCAACTCTGCGATAATTAATTCTCTCTATCACCCTTGTTTGGGGATTATAAGATATAAGTCTTTTGTCGCGGAAAATCATCAATACCGTTCCGTCTTTCAAAATTTTTATCGGTCGAACTGGTCCGTCTACCACATGAAGATGTTGTAGCTCAACGACCCACTTCAATGTCCAGGCCCCAGTTTGGATGTAATCTTCCATCACCCACACCTTAACATCACTTAATGAACGGAGATCGCTAAGGTATAAAAGACCATCCAAAACTCCAAGATGCGACACCCCACCAATGTGACAGTCCAAGGTGAGACTTCCCAATTCCTCATTCTCCACATCAAAATAGCATAAGAATTTTGAAGCCATGCTCGTCCCTAGCCAATGAAGTGCACCATTCACGAAAACAAAATCATCCCCAGTGTAAAAACGAGGGAATGATTTTCTGTTGTGCCCTCCGATGCTCCTCCACGTATCATCCCTCCCTAGTGTAAAAATATCAAAAGTCATATTGTACAAATGGTTTTTACGTGTTACAGTACATGTCAAGACCTTGTATTCAACACTCAATGGACAAAACCCAAACCCGAATCTGACACTGCTAAAGGCCTTTGCCAATTTTGGGAGTTTCGGAAGGACAAAATGTCGTCCTGGAAGAATTGGGTTACAAACCACAACATCATTATCAACTCGCAAACAAACTAACCCATTGCATGCTCCTATTACTCGTCCTCCGTGGCACTCTTTCCGGGGGATGTAAATCGCAGATATGAATTTCACCGTCGCGTTTGGACGACTTAAACGGGCAAGGTTGTCGTCAAGCTCGAGAATGCCAAAGTGAGCAGGATTGGTGGGGCCATCAGAGGGAAGGTAGAGGATAAGACTCAGAGGCAGAGACCCTCTCAAGAGATGCGATTTGGCAAAGTAGGGTTGAAGGATTAGGTTACGCCAATTCTTGCATACTTGCTTGCATCTAGCGAGGGACTTGATATCTGAGATTCTTAATAAAATTTTGCAGGTTACGTCATCTGGGAGTTCAGGGATTGTGGTGGACCTGCTGGTTACTGCGGCAATAGTCGCCCTCTTCCGCGGGAGTGGTGGACCAGAACGGCTCTTTCTGTTCGCTCCCTTCTTCGCCATTAGAGAGGGACGGGACGGGACAAGAGGAAGAAGCAGAGAATTCCCAAATAATAATTGAAGAGAACCCTCACGTACAGTGAATGAACTCCTATTGTTTAAGATAATCAATGATTCAGTAGACGAGGAGTCCTAGTTTTATTGGAATATGGAAAGAAATCCAACTCCTTTACAGAATTAAAAAATCTTCTAATTTAGGAAGAGAAAAAAATCACTTGCGACTCAAGAAACGCTCTCAAGCGTGAATTAAGGTAAGATTTGGACTTTCCTATATGTTTTGGGGTCTTGGTAAAAGGTGCACCATTGCACCTGTTAAGGGCAAAAAAAAAAAAAGAAGTAAAAGTGAGACCATTGCACATGTTAAATGACCTTAAAGTACAAGTGAGACCCGTAATTGTACTTTTTTGGACCGTGCAATTTTCACTCATTAACATTTTTCTATGTTTTTACCTATATTTTCCCGAGCATTTGTTAGTTCAACACCAAATGTTGTTTGCATTATTGTTATTTGTGTTCATGATATGAATATAAAAGTAAAAAAAAAAAAAAGATAAAAAGTAAAAAATATGCAACAAATCAAAACAAACAATTCTAAGTTATATTTTGAGGGGTGATGTTTATCCAGTTCTCTTCTTGATATCAGGTTTTAGGTGGAGCGTGACCTTCCCTGAGTAATCTGCAAGATAGAACACCGGTCCCTGATCAAGGTGAGAAAAGTACGAAGCTCTGCGAATCTTGACAGTTGGCTAATGCTTGGTAAGAGGGGGGCAGGATCGCACGTGCCACCTCCGGGTCTAAACAATAATCAATTTGGTAATTGCATGAATAGTGTTATTCTTCGAAACGAGTATATTATGTTTGGTAAGCATTGATAAGTGATTAATCAACTAAAATATGTGATTTTTGGGTATTAATATATTGATAAATGATAAACATGTGAAAATGTGTATCAGGATACACTTCGAGGTTGAGGTCGATCGTTCTTGTACGGCCATGGCCAGTGTCGATGGTATGTAGTTGGTCAAATATACAAGTTGAACCTTCAATTAGAAAATGTACGAAACAGGAGAAAAATGGTATCGGGTGGGTGCTGTTCCATGTACTCTTTTGTAAAACAAAAGACAATAGAAAATTATAGAAAGTTTGGGATTATGATTAACTCATTTCCCAACTTTTATCTATCAACTTTTTAAAAACACACTTATGAAGGGTAAATCCAAAATGGAATAGTCGACTATAAAATGACAATTCCTCTTTTAGTTGAGTTTTATGGAAGAGTGATAAAATCACAAAGTGTTCCCAAATGATAAAATCATGTTTTCAAAAGAAAAGGGGACGGATTGGAAACCCCCCCACCCCCCCAAAAAAAAAAAAAAAAGTATGATGAACGAGTTTCATAAAATTCTATTCCTAGCTTTTAGCATTTGAGGAACGAGTTTCATAAAATTTCCTATTTTATCTCATAAAATCATGTGGGAAACACTTTTTTCTTAAAAGACCAACTCCACAGTGTAGTAGAACAAGAGTAACAAAAAAGTACCTACTAAAACTTATTCTTAAAAGAACGAACAACTAAGCAATCAAAATGAAATATGAAGAACACGAAAATACCTTAAACTAAAAAATAAAAAACCTTAGCCCAAACAATCACATGATCTTGTATACTTTGTCGTGAAGTTTTCACCCACATTCATTTCAACCATGGTGGGCAGAGGAAGCTTGGTGTATGAGCAATTGATTCGTGCCAAAATCGAACTCCATGATACGTGATTCTCTTTGTCACTCCGGTTTGGGGATTATGAGATCCAAGAAATTTGTCGTTGAAAATCAACAATATAGTTCCGTCTTTCAAAACTTTTACCGGTAGGACTGGTCCAAATGGCACATTAAGACATTGTAGCTTAACAACCCACTTCAATCTCCAAGCCCCTGTTTGTATGTAATCTTTCATCACCCACACATGAACATGACTTAATGAAATGCGATCACTAAGGTATAAAAAATCATCCAAAACTCCAAGATGCGTCAGAACATCAATGTGACAAGGCAACGAGAGACTTCCCAATTCCTCATTCTCCACATCAAAATAGCATAAGAACCTTGAACCCACGCCCAATTCCATCCAATGAAGTGCACCATTCACGAAAATAAAACCACCCCGAGCGTAACAACCAGGGAATGGTTGTCCGTTGTGCCTGCCGATGCTCCTCCACGTATTATCCCTCCCTAGTGTAAAAATATTAAGTGTCGTATTGTACCAATGGTTTTCACTTGTTACCGTACATGTCAAGACCTTGTATTCATCACTCAACGGACCATACCCGAATCCGAAACTACTAAAGGCGGCCTGTGCCAATTTTGGGAGTTTCGGAAGGACAAAATGTCGTCCTGGAAGAATTGGGTTACAAACCACAATATCCTTATCAACCCGCAAACAAACTAACCCATTGCATGCTCCTATTACGTATACCTCTCCTTTTTTGCAGTTGCGGCGGATGTAAATCTCAGATCTGAATTTCAGGGTGGCGTTTTGGCGGCTTAAACTGGCAAGGTCGTCGTTAAGCTCGAGAATGCCAAAGTGAACGGGGTTGGTGCGGGCATTAGAGGGACGGTAGAGGAGAAGACTCAGAGGAAGTGACCCTCTCGAGAGATGAGATTTGGCAAAGTGGGGTTGGAGGATAAGGTTACGCCAAGTCTTGCATACTCGGTTGCATCTAACGAGGGACTTGATATCTGAGATTCTTAACAGAATTTTGCAAATTATGTCATCTGGGAGTTCTGAGATGGTGGTGGTTACCGCGGCAATAGCCCTCTTCTTCTGCAGCGGTGGACGGCCAAAACTTGTCTTTCTTTTCGCCATGAGAGCGGGAAGGGAAAACCGGAAGAAGTAGAAGAACGTACAGTGAATGAACTTCCAGGCTTGAAAACAGAGTTTAAGGAGTAATTGATAGTCAAGGATTCATTAGACTAGAGGAGTCCTAGTTTTATGACAATATGGAAAGAAATCCAAATACTTTCCAAAATTAAAAGATCAACTTGAGATTTGGACTTTCCAATAGGTTTACCTTTATTTTTCAGAGTATTTATTAATTCAACGCCAAATTAATAAATAGCTTTTCAATATGGTCCACGCCTTCATTCGTTCATTACATAGTAGTATCCTCCATGATCCATGGGCGGAGCCACTTGGAGACGACCTCTCACTTCAATTTCTAACAATAATTTTTGATAGATTGAAGTTAAATTTTTAAATTTTGCCCCCGCAAAAAATTCAAAAACTGCCCCGACTTACTTAAAATTTATAGAATTCTCAAGTTGTTTTCTTCTTTTTGAGAGTTAATAATTTTACAAATGAGGTTATCGTACATTTTGAGAATATAATAAATTGTTGGGATAGTTATAAAGCAAAAGTACATGTATCACTGTATATTTATGTTAAAGTTCAGCTTTTAATTTAGTTATTTCTTTGCGGAAGCAAATAGTAAAAAGAACTTGCGTATATATTTAATTTTTGACCCTGCTAACTTAAAATCCTAATTCCACCCCTATGTGGTGGTCTCATTCAGGGGCAGACGCAAGATTTTTCATTGGGGTATAAGCCTTTATGAACTCGGCTACCACCCACATAAATGAATAGTGTTCTTATGCATTGGGGTATAAGCCTTATCAACTTGCAGCAAATCCGTGGGGAGATGGGCCGACCGAGCCACATGGTGGGGAGAGGGGTGGGTGCCATCCCCGGTTTTAAATTAAAGTTTTATTTTTTAACACTAATGTATTTATCGAAAATTAACACGACTTTATTTTTTATTTGAATGATGTAAGGATCGCATTTTAAAAACTGAATGATCTGAATCATCTAATGTTAGAATGGGTGATTACCTTCATGCTCAATGTCGGACTGCTTTTCCATCAACTCTCCTAAAACCAATTGGTGTTAAGAAGGGTTTCAATTAAGGCTTTTATGGCATTCGACATCGCACCTGCAAGTCTGTTTTTAGAGCGGTCGCAGGGAGTGGCATTGTGTAACCAAATCCATGGGGACACTCCAGGCCCAACAATCCCTCCCTCACGATGACGCTCCCGCGACTCGAACCCATAACCTCCTGGCTCTGATACCACTTGCCGGGCCGCTTTACCACCAACTCTCCAAAAACCAATTGGTGTTAGGAAGGGCTTCATTCAAGTCTTTTATGACATTCGACATCGCACCCGCAAGTCTATTGTTAGAGCGGTCGCATGGAGTGGCATTGTATAACCAAATCCATGGGGGAACTCCGGGCCCAACACTCAATTAGAGAGGGTGATAAAAGCCCTCATTATTTGATCATTATTAGCTCTTTTTTCCCCCGAAATGACCGCATTTTAGTTGGAGAGACCCTAATTCTGTATGAAGGAAATGTCTAGTTGACTTTTTAGAAAATAAAATTTTGAGACTACCCTGGAAATAATTGTTCTACGGAAAAATAGGAGAATGACAATCAATATCAACCAAAAGCATAAGAATCATTCTCCAAAATATGTCAAGTAATAAGAACAAAAGCGATGAATGAAACAGAGAAAATTCATTTTCAAAACCAATGTTTCCTTAAAAGTCAACTGAATAAAGAGTTATGCTATATCCTTTGATTCTGATTGCCCAACTCACATCTTCTGATTTTGTTGGTTGCAATCTGGCAATCGCTTGATATAGTTACTTTAAACGACATAGCTGGTCTACTTTGCCATCATAATTTTTGGTCCATATTTCGGCTAGGTTTGGCTAAAGAAGTTAAGTTGCTTTTTACTGTTCTTTTTTTTTGTCATTATTCAATTTTTTTTTTTTGTATTTTTTGTTTTGCTTCAAACTTTTGCGACCTATAAAGATTTTGACTTATTCTGTATTTTTGAAAAAATTTAAGAGTTTCGGTCAAATTTTTTTACTTTTCCGATTCCTCTCGTCGAGACGGATCAATAGGTCGCAAAAGTTTGACGCAAAACTAAAAATACAAAAAAAAAATTGAATAAGGACAAAAAAAGGAATAGTAAAAAGCCACTTTACTAGTTAGGCCAAACCTAGCCTTCATTTTTTGGATGTCTCAAAATCCTAGTCCAATTTCACCGGCCAACGGAAAAAATTGTTCCATTGTCTTTTATGCCCTCCATCCAATCATCCTTTTATTCAATTCAAAATCAAATATAAACTTTTGGTCCCTCTTTGCCAAGGAAAAAAAAAAAAAAAATCTTTTTGGCCCTCTTTCAAATGGAGTATAAAAATTCTCCAAGATACACATAGAGATTTGCATAGAGATCAGGTTCATATTATCGTGAATTCCATGATCTTCTACCCATTATATAACTCAAGTATACAACCACAATTACAAAATCAAACCAACCGTAATATGACACCAATGAGCACGATGTTACGTGCGAAGCACGTTGCCCTATAACTATTGAAGCGAACTACTTTGATTTCAGCGCTTACAGTTTATCTCATCAATTGGACGGCCAGATTTAATTCCCATATTGATACAATGGTTACAAAATATTGTATTCATTTCTAGGTATTATACTGTAAACAACCTTGAAGTATCTCATCAAATGAAAGCAAAGACGCGTATCGTGTGAAAATCAATTACTAGTTACGTCATTGCCGGCTGGGGAGGTTCAAACTGGTGGAAGCAAATGCAATGCCTGGTCAATTGGGGCATTAACCACCTAATATTGTCATCTATGCACTCTGTCTCTACTTTCTGAAACCTTTGCACATTGTTCACAGATCTCTCCATCACTCTCACATTCTCGTCCCGTGTTACTTGGTTGGATTGAAGCTAATCGTTTGAAGTGACTGCTCATCTTCCTTGCTTCGGTTTGTCCCCTGGTGATCTGTTCTCTCTCTCTCTCTCTCTCTCTCTCTCCTGTGTTGTGTGTTGATGCGTTCAGTTGTAGCTTAGGCTTGAAATCATATCTGCTATTTGCTTTCATTTGTACTGTGATCTATTGGCTATTAATCTTGCTTTCTTCTTTGCTTTACCTTCTCCTGTTCCATTCCTCTACCCTTCGCTTTCATTTCAACTTTCACTACTACTTGCTTTCCTTCTTGCTGTCTTTTGCCTTTTCATTTTTCATTTCTTTGATTTCTTCCGAGTACCAAACGAGAAAAAGTGAAACAGGAAAAAAAAAAAAAAAAAGGAAATATCAAACTTAGTGATAAATGGCTCTTGTCTTTTTGGTGAATCTTGCGTACACTATTGTGGGGATGATTTGGTTCACTGTCTTGACGAAAATTTGGGACCATCTAAAGGAGAAATTTTGGGACACTGTTTTGGGGAAAATCTGCGACACTGTTCTGGAGAAAATAGGAGACTACGTGGCTGGCCCAATATGGCAACTGTTCAGCCAGCATCCTAAATGCACGAATACCATAACCGAAAAGAATTTTACAGCATTTAATTCTCGAAGGCTTAACATGGAAGATATCATTAAGGCTCTAACAAATGAAAAGATCAACTTGATTGGGATTTGTGGGTTGCCCGAAGTGGGGAAGACAACAATTGCGAAAGAAGTTGCAAAACAAGCAAAAGGAGATGGTCTCTTTGTTGAAGTTGCATGGGCCAGTGTCGGCCAAAAGCCAAACATAGCCCACGTTCAAGCTTGCATTGCAGACATGCTTGGTTTGAAAGAGCTTGGTGATAGGGTGAGCCCAGAAGTAAGGGCTGATCTCCTACGTGAGAGACTTTTACAGGACAACAAGAAAATCCTTGTTATACTGGATGACATTTGGGAAGAAATTGATCTAGAGGACATGGGAATTCCTTTGGGAGGGGCAAATAAGAATTTCAAAATGCTTTATACATCACGGATCCAACAGCTATGGCATAATCCACAAACTAAAGAGGAGATCCCTCTTGAAGTCTTGTCAAAGGACGAAGCATGGCAACTATTCAGAGAGAAAGCTGGTGATTTAGCTGATGCTCGGGATTTGCAACCCATTGCCAAAAGGATTGTGAATGAATGTGGGCGTTTACCTCTTGCTTTGGTGCTTATTGGTAGTGTGCTTTCAAAAAAAAGCGGGAGAAATGCCATTGAGATATGGAAAGGCATGCTTGATCGGTTAACTTGTGCATCTAGCACTCCTGTGGATGAGCGTTTGTCTAAACGTCTAGAGCTGAGTTACGAATATTTAGAAGACGACGAAGCAAAACGCCTATTTTTGATTTGTTGCTTATTTAAAGAGGATGAAGATATCTGTATTGAAGATTTGGCCAAATACGTATTTGGGCTATCACTTTTTGACGGAATAAATGAAATGGGAAAAGTAAGGAGTCGAGTTTTTCTTATTGTTGATGATTTAAAGAGCCGTTATTTACTGCTTGATAGCAAAGAAGAAAAAGGAGAGCGTGTATGTGTAAAAGTGCATGACGTAGTGCGCGATATGGGTATATCTATTGCATCTAAGGATAAATATGCTCTTGTAAGCCATGGTGTCGCATCTCGCTGGCCAAAGAAGGACACATATGAGCATTATGCTGCCATGTCGGTGATATCAAGTTCAATTGCAGAACTTCCTGAAGGATTGTCATGCCCAAATCTTGAGCTTTTACTGTTAGAATGCAATGAACCTATGAAACTGCCATGCAACTTTTTTGATGGAATGGAAAAACTCAAAGTTTTAGCACTTACTATTTCCGATGGAATCCTGAAACTTCAATCCTTGACAAACCTCAGAACATTGTCTCTTCAATATTATAGTGGTTCAGTGCATAAAAACGTATCGGGATTTGGAGCCCTCTTTAATCTAGAGATCCTCAGCTTCCGCAATTCGTGGATCGAGGAACTACCAGAAGAATTAGGGGAACTTGTTAACTTAAGGTTGTTAGATCTGGGAGAAACTGATTCTCTGAAGAGAATACCACCAGGTGTCATCTCACGCCTGGTACATTTAGAAGAACTATATGTCTTGCGCTCCTCATTTGACTATTGGGAAGGAGAAGGCAAGGAAGAAGAAGGGAGAAATGCAAGCCTAAGAGAGTTTGTGTCCTTGTCCAATTTAAATACTTTAGAGATCAAAATAAGTGGTGATGTACTTTTACCAAAAGTCCCAATATTCAACAAACTTAAAATATACAAAGTCGAAATATACAATTACGGTTGTTCCTTTGATCATGATTTCTGTGATTGTTGCAAGGAGGACTATATGGATGACATAGCCAACGAATGCAAAAGGGTGTTGTCGGTCAAATCGCCGATTCCGATGCCTTCAGATCGTGGAGGGATTGATTCACTCGTAAGGAATAGCGATGGTTTACATCTTCATGGGGAAGGATGCAATTATCTGGTGCAAGAATTACTACGGAATGGGGACGATGTGTCCCAACAATTGAAGTGTCTGGCAATCTGTACATGTGATACACCAGAATGGCTTGTCAATACAATGAATTCGGTCCATCTACCAACTGCTACTGCTCGTGCTACTGCTGTTTTCCCTATCCTGCAGGTATTGTGGCTCCGTCGCCTATCTAATTTGAGAGAGATATGCCACGGCCCAGTCCCAGCGCTTTCCTTGGGGGAACTAAATTTAATCATAGTCCAAAATTGTGGAAGATTGGGAAGTCTCTTCCAGTTCCAGTCACCAACTGTAGGATGTCTCACTCAACTCAAACGTCTCGTCATAAGATCCTGTGGTATGATGGAAGAAGTTTTTATTTGGAAGGAGCAACGAGGAGGTGTGCATCTTGCAACCAACAACAGAATCGAGTTCCCAAAGTTAGAAAAGTTGGAACTTGATGGGCTACGAAGTCTTGTGGGTTTCTGCAGAGGGATTGACCAAATTGATTTTCCTAAATTGGAAAGCCTTCGTCTTGCAGATTTGGGACAGTTGAATTGCCTCTCCCACAACAACGGTAATCCATCTTCCAATTCAGAGCAGAACGAGGATATTGGCTTCCGTTATCTTTTCCCCCAAAAGGTATGCCTGCATATCTTTCATCTTTTTTCTCGGTACACACATATCTTTCATCTTTGTCTTTGCTTTTTCTTTTCTTCCTATTTTTGAAATTTCAATTACAATATGGAGATAGAGGCAAAAGAGTATTCGCATGTGGTTCACAATAATGCAAAAGAGAATTTGTATTGATAATTCTAGTAATGCCGGTTTGCTATCACTTATAATTAGCTTTTTATAAATTAAATGTTGATATTGTCCTTGAAACTTAAATGACAGAAACTTATTCACTTTAAAATTCTTTTGTCCATTAATTTTAATAACTCACCAAACGCCAAAAAAAAAAAAATTTGAACTCTTTTGGATCAAATAATCTAGAAAAGCCTAACATGAGATTATTTATAATTGTTAACAAACACTATTCGTTAGCTTTTTTTAAGCAAATAAACTAAATAAGTTGGATTATAAGTGCGAGCGAACGGGGCCTTTGAAATACGCTTATCAAACACACCACCTAAAAGAGTGAGCTTCACAATATATTTTGAGAATTTAAACCATTCATTTTGTAGATCTCGACATATAATTATCCATTTAAAAATTTCAGCTCAATCGGACGGATGGAAGTGCTCGAACCAAAGTCTAACCGTTTGAAGCAAATTTTTTTTTGATTCAAACGGTGAGACTTTGGTTCGAGCACTTCCAACCGTCCGATTGAGCTGAAATTTTGTGGGGCCCCTCGAAAAAATGTTTTAAGAACAATGAACGGTTCGGATCACTCGTGTGGGACCCAAAAGTGGGTCCCCGAAGGCGATCGGTACATTTTTTGTGCTCCCTGTTCTATACGGGTAGCACTGTCCGTTAACTATTACCTTAATTTATTTTTTTATACTTTGTCCATCTGCACAAAGCTACCCTTAAAAGTGACGACTTTCAAGTTTCAACCATGTTTGTTGATGTCGGAACCATTTCACTATTATTAGATTCTCGAACATGGTGTTGAATTTCAGGGGCACAATTTATGAATCAGAAAAAATAGAAAGGGTATTAAAATGATTTCAAATTTTCATGTCCTTTCTTGTTTGGATACGGGTTCCAAGCCTATGTTACATGGATCCTTTCATTTTATCTGAAGTACTCGTGTGGATGTGTTCTACATGATATTGTCATGACACTCTGATCGATACTCTAATTGCCATGATATTGTCATGATATTTACAAAAAATAATAAATTTTTTTCTAAAAAAGCGATTTTTCTAGTCTCATGGACATAAAATTGCAAAATTATACTTTTCTTAACCCCTCTTAGTTTAAATATGTTTGTAAATACATTTTACGATACATAATCTGAAAAAATTATGCAATATGTACTACACACAAGTGTTCACGACATGTCTCCGCACCCACACTCAATTACTTAAACTTGCACCCGCACTTGATACTGGCACCCTAGTCCATGCAACATAGTTCCCAACCTAATTGCATTCGATAAATTGTATAATTCAAGGACTTCGATAATTTTCGGCTTCGACAGAAACATAAAAGAAAAAGATAATCTTTGTTGTAAATTGGAGACAACTAGACTAACCAAATGAGTTGTTAGCAGGTCTCATTACCTAACCTGAAGGTTCTAACACTCGTCAACTGTAATTCGTTGAGATACGTACTCTCGCCTACCATGACAAAGAGCATCCCACAACTCCGCGAGCTACGCATATTCAGTTGCAAGATGCTGTCGAGAATTGTTGCAGAGGAGTACGGGCCAAGTGAAAATACAGTTGATGACGTGGAGTTCCCTCAATTGGAACAGGTGGAGCTTAGTGGTCTACCAAACCTCGTAAGTTTCTTCCCGAAGGCGAATACTACTACTTTGGCAAAATCAACCGACCACTACCACAACCCACTGCAACCTCAACCTCTCTTCAACGAAAAGGTAAATGGAACAAGTCCGTAAATGCTAAGGATAGTTTTGAGTTAATAAGTCTCCTATAACTGTTCATGATTGAGTTTTTGCTGGATCCAAGTGATTTTTTACAACATCATAATGCTTTGCAGGTTGCAATTCCAAGCTTGGAGTCTTTATTGCTTAGTGGGTTGGAGAATGTGAGTGACCTCTGGAGTAGTGAACTTCCGACCGGCTCATTCTCTAAACTGAAACAACTTCATGTTGGATCTTGCACGAGTTTGAGAAATATGATACATCCTTCCATGGTCGGAGGTCTTTCGAAACTCCAGAGTCTAGTCATTACGACTTGTTCAGCTTTGGAAGCTGTTGTTGGGAAGGAAGAACAAGTAGGAGGACATGGAAGTAAAATAGAGAAAACTCTATTCCCTGAGTTAGGACTCTTGTATCTTTTCAATCTACCAAATTTGAAGAGGTTTTGTCACTTCACGCATCCTTTAGTAATACCATTGCTAAGAATAGTGGACATAAGGGATTGTCCTAACATGGATGTATTCTCTTTGGAACCCGTGAGCGCCCCAAATCTCTCCTTACGAAATACATCCTGGAAGGGTGACCTCAATAATGCCATACCACTTTTGCAAGAGGTACATCTGTCCATTCTTTTGATAAATTCTAATTTCTACACATTTGGCAGCATATCCTTCTCTTGCCTTCTTTTCGCTTCTCTTCTTTCGTACACTGCAGGTAAATTTTCTGTAAAAAAGAAAAAAGAACAATGCATGCTCGATGCTGTGAAGAGTTAATTATAGTATAGATACAGTTACTTTATTACTAAAATTGGATGGTGGCAGGAATACACAAGTTTCCCAGAGTTTGAGAAATAAGCTTGCCAACCGCATGGAGTATTCATTTCAAAATTTACGAAAGTCTCCTCCTGTTACTCCAGAACTATTTCATTTTTCTAAAATTTTATTCATTTTCATGTTTGGGGTAACTGGATTCATCTCATTGTCGATCTGAGTCCATGATTGTAAGCAGTCACAGGAAAAAACGGCCATTGAAATATTTATTCACTTACTTTTGAATAATTTTATGGAATACTTGAAGCCTATATTCGTTTTCAAAGGTTCATCATATACCACCAGAGAATATTTTAGCCAGAAAACCATTATGAACTAACTGTATTCAAAGGGCATTGAAATTTCTCTCTTAAAATGATAGTCAATAAAGAAGAATCAAAAGACAATCCGGAACCGAATGGGCACCTATGTTAATGTAGATTCTAGATCAAGTTGTAAAATGTGAGTTGCCACTTCATATTTCTTATGGTAAAGCCACCAAAACCATTGGGCCAGTTATCGAACTATAAAGATGCCAGAGAGATTATGTTCTTTCCATCCTCGTGGGAATCTGCTTATTGGATGCTAAAAACAAATTAAGGCATTGATAAACTAACAACGATTTTGTTTATAGACTTCTGTTTCATGAATATACTAGAGGTGTGGTGTGGCTCCTTTTGGCCTCGTGGCCCAATTCCCAAATTTGTGAGTGTGATGTCCGCTTTTTTTCTACAATTCATTAAATATTTGTTGACCGCAAGCTCATCTATGACGTTATCTAATTTTTTCAAGTTTACGAGAAAGATGATGGAAAATTGGAGAAGGGTGGAGGAAAATCGGAGAAGGATGGAGGAAAATCGAAGAAAGGAGGTGGAGGACGAGGACAAGGACTAGGATGAGGACAAGGACACGGACGAGGACTGGGACGAGGAGGAGGAGGATGGGGATGGGGACGGGGACGAGGACGTGGACGGTGACGAGTACAAGGAAGGGGACATGGACAATCAAGAGGAAGTAAGTTCTTCATGCATTCTAGTTTTGTAAACATTTTCTACAAATGGTAAATTTGCAGATAATATTCTTTTCTTCTTTGCTTGCTCGTAATATGTTTCAGCTCTAAGGAGAACCAAAGGATGATGAAATTTAATTATAACAAGATCAATGGGAGATTATATTGGAACCTAACATGCACCTAACCGGCTAACTACCCTTACAATTATGGCCGGTGCAGAGGTGAGCCCAGCAAACCCCCGGGCTTGGGCAACCCCTTCGGCTGGGGCAACAACCAAAAAAAAAAAAAAGTGAAGATATAATATTATATAGAAATAGTTCCAAGTTCTAACATAAGGAGGATGTAGTACTGGTTCTTTGTGCACGCCTATGAAACCAAATTAGCTAAGTTCAAATCCCCCTGAAATCACTTTTGGCCAATTGATTTTTTGTCTTATTTTTTCCACTGCAGAATACCCAAATATGAGAGGTACTTTGTTATGTTTAATTTTTGTTTTTTTAGTTGTGTAAAAAATATTTAAAAGTTTATTTTCATTATATTACGAAACTAAAATACCATGTTTGATCTGTTTACCTGCTTGGATATATTAAAAACCAATAAGAATTTGCTTCAAAAAATTACAAAGAGAAGTTGTTTTCTTTGAATCAAATTGTGTTAATCATAAAACACTATAACGTTGATATTTTTTTGGGAAAATTTCAAAATGGCACCTGAACTTTACACTCAATGTCCCAAAAACACCTGAACTTTAGTTAGCGTCAATTAAACACCGGAACTTTCAAAACGCCCTTTCTAAGGCACCTGGCCCCATTTTCCGTCCATATTGGACGGAAATTGCTGATGTGGCAATTTTTTTTCCGTTAAAAACCCCATCACCACCACCTACAGCCTCTATCGCCGCGATTTTTGAGTCACCACCACTTACAGCCATCATCTCCACTGCTAACTAGGCTTCGCCGCCCATTCTTGTCGCTGCCTACTCGAAATTGTTGAGACAGTTGGAGAAAATTATTGTTCAAACGGTGTCGGAAGTAGTTGGTGACGACCTGGTGGTGGTGGAGATGATGGTTGTAAGTGGTGGTGGCTCAAAAATCGCGGCGGCAGAGGCTGTAGGTGGTGGTGATGGCTGTTGGTGGTGGTGATGGGTTTTTTAACGGAAAAAAAATTGCCACATCAGCAATTTCCGTCCAGTATGGACGGACAATGGGGCCAGGTGCCTTAGAAAGGGCGTTTTGAAAGTTCCGGTGTTTAATTGACGCTAACTAAAGTTCAGGTGTTTTTGGGACATTGAGTGTAAAGTTCAGGTGCCATTTTGAAATTTTCCCTATTTTTTTTTGGACGGGAATTTTTTTTTAATAGCTTAATACCATGTGGGTAACCAAACTTGGATTGGGCTTTGGCAACACAAACATTAGGGGTGGCCCTGCTCACAATAGAAAATACATAACAAGTTAACAACATATATAACTATGTTTACTATTTTAGCAGATTTTCTTCATTCCTCTACTTTAACTCTACTAGTAATATTTTTTTTGGTTGGCAAAATAAATGTTTTAATCTATGAATAGGTGGTGAGGCTGTTGGATGCCCATTTGTGTAAGAGGTGGTGAGGAAGGCTGTACATAAATAAGATTCTCTCAAGAAGTTTTTGTGGGACTTACTCAAAACCATCGTGGGAGCTCTCATTTGCTATGTGAGTTTCATTAGTCCCACATGAGAAAACTAGTGTTTAGTAAACATTCTTTTTTCCTATAAAGCTACCACTACTCCACTTACTTTCATGTCAGCCCCTAAAAGTAAAAAAATTTCTTACTTGGCTACCTCATATATATATATATTTTGGGCTCACCTTGAAAAAGACTTCTACTTAAGCCTAACAATAAAATTTATGGGAGTGCCCCTAATTTTGGGAGTTTTTGGAGTGCCCTAGGCGCTGGCCTTGGGCCTGGGCCAGCCTTGGAAGAGAGATACAAAGATTTGAAGGACCAAGGGCACGGACGGCAAATGCCACCCAAGGACCAAAAAGCCAGGAAGGCAAGACACCAACCAGACAGCTAACAACAAAAGCCCCAAAACAACACCTTAATGAAAAAGCCAGCAAAACCAAGACTCCACCAGGAGACAAAATAAACAAAACCATATGCAAAACCAGACAACACCATGGACTAAACAAAGCACCCAAGCCAAACCACAGACAAGACAAAACCCAACCCAAAAACTACTGAAACAAATCAAGACCAGAAACACACAGAAAACTCACTAACAAAAACTAGGGCAGGCCCAAGAATTTGGAGTACCCAATGCCGAGATTAAAATTTGTGCCCTAAAGGCTCGTTTGGATGGGGGCTTGGAGGTCAGATTAAATGCCCCAGGATTACACATCCTGGGCCCACAGTTAATCCTTAGTATGGGAGTATTTTAGGTACCCGGACTAAATAAGAAGGTCGCCCCCCACTTATTTTTGAAAAGTCGAACCCTGTCCAAAAATAATCCGGCCTCCAAATTCAGCCCACATTACCTCTCTCTCTTTCACATAAGTATAACAGAGAATAAGCATTCTACTTTCAAACCCAGGTTAAATGAAACCCCAGAAGATTCCACAAGTACAACAGAAAGTAGAAAACAAAATTTGAACTTGCAACCAGAATTGAAGGGAAGAAGGCACACAAAAAGAAAGTGGATACCAAATTAGCTGCTAAATTACTTTCAAACCCAAATCAAGAAACAATGAACTTCACAAATTTCACGATTATTACAAAAAAAAACCAACATAAAATAAATGCAATGTGGTGGAAGAGGAAGAGGAAGAGGAAGAGGAAGAGGATGAAGAATAACAGATTTAACTTCGAGGAACTGGACAATGACGAACTTGATCAGGAAGATCCCTTTAATCGATTTAGAACTCACAATAAAACATAATTTTGTTTTCTTTGGATCAGGGGGTTGGTTGTAGTTTGGGCTTGGCCGAATGCTCATTACAGTTGTTTGACCCTTTTAAAAATCACATTGGATCTTTTTATTTTTGGGCTAGAAAAGATGTCTACTCAAGCCCACTACTAAAATTCCTTGGAGTGCCCATATTTTTGGGATTTTTTTGGATGCCCTAGGCGCTGGTCTTTTGCGCCTTGGGCTTGAGCTGGCCCTAACAGAACCTCATTACCAATGCCAATACTCAAACCAACCCAAAGAACGAGCCAATGGGGAACAAAAGCAGCGGCGTAGCCAGGATTAGGCATCAGTGTGCGCACTATAAATTAACCATGAGGTCCGTGAATAGCCAGGCTTCAACGAAACCTACACGCCCATGAATTGATGGTTGTTGGCTATGTGATGGTGAAATGCGTTTTGTGGTGTGAGAAATTAATGATAGTTTCAGGTTTTGCGTAGTGTTATTTTATTTTTGCCCCCCTAAAAGTAAGTGAATATTAATTACTAAGTGAAGAATCGTTTAAGTTAATGATAATTGTTTGGTTGTGTGAAAGAGTCTTTCAAAAACCTTCTAGACAACTAAAATTCTTGAAAGTGAGGATTGAGAGCGCGAGCATAGAGTGAGAATTGAGAGCGGGAGCACAGACCATTTTGAAGGATTACTTGACTAAGGGTTCAAGTAGCAAATAAAACTAGCAAAATAAAAAAACCACAAGGGATAGCTCAAGTGGCAACAGGGATGAGCCGTAAACCTTGACATCTTTGAAACTTGACAACCTCTTGGGGCCAGGCCATCAGAGAGATATCTCTTGTGAATCCTCTAGTCCCGGAGTGGATGGCTCGCGGAATTGGGGAAATATCATCATTCACATTTTCAGAATCTCCATCCTCCAAAGCTTCAAAATCTCTAGCCTCCATATATATTTGCAGTTTCACCCTCCTCCAATTCAATAATTTTTTTTTATTTATATTAAAGATTTTACTTCCTCTAAAGTGAACTGCTAGTAAGGCACTAGACTCCGTCAACTTGTGAGCATTCTCAATTAAGATGGAGTTTCTATTGGAGATGTCAAGGGAATATGAAAAGGGAAAAGATACCTCTTTTTTATCTTTAACTTTGGCCACCTTAAGCCCAAACTCTGAAAGCAGCTTCTTCTTTTTTAAGATACCTCTTTAACTTTTGCCACCTTAAGCCCAAACTCTGAAAGCAACTTCTTTTTTATCTTCCTTTTCTATCTGGTCATCCTCCTTTGCAATTTTAATATGGCTCCATGTATTCAACATTTCTTAGCAACTGGATTCAAGTGTTCAAACCAACATTCTGCAAATGAGAAATGGGAGCATCACCTAACAGAGCATCCTCCTTTAAAGCGTGGCCATCACTGTTTCTGTCATCTAGGTCCACATCATCATCGAGATCATGCTCATTAAGAATATATACCAGCATCAAACAAATCAACTCTGGAGCCTTACCCACTGTTTTTTGAGCATCCTTCACTTCAAAGTCCACCGAATCATCATCTGTTGGCACGATCTCGACCACATCCTCCTTGCAACCAAATTTCATTCTCCTTCTTTATCTTAATCGATGTGAAAACACGCTTTTCCCAAGATGTTTCTACCATGGGATCCTCAATGACTTTGACAAGGTATCATCGTTAATCTTAACATGCACCTAGTTAATGCAGTCAAGATAATAAATAAGGATAAACATACTGTCGAAAAAATTACAGCAAATATACAGAATTCCGAAGAACAATTTCCATTATAACGAATTAAGAATTACAATAGATCCAATTACAGAATCAAAAGGCAGTAAGAAATACAAATAGTATTGGAGTATTCGAGAATCGAGTCCCGCGTAACCACGGTCTCCTTGAAACTGTTGTAGCTAGGTTGAAACCAGCGTCTGTTTCCTAGGATAAAATGGTTGGATTACAAACTTCGGAACACCTCCGATGAACGCCTTGGCGAACTGAACCTTGTTTGTCTCTCTCCCACAAATTAGAGAAGTGAATGCCTATTGAGTCCCGCATGACTCATCACTTATTTGGTAAAGTTAATAAGGCGAGACAGCCTCTAGACCCCCAACCACAAATGCAACTTCATTCATTATGGGTAAAAACCCCAACACATAAGCCCTTAACTCTAGTAATATTAGGCCTAGAATTGCAATGTCAGCCCACCAATCTTGGAATTGCAATGTCACCCACCAATCTTTACCATTTTCATACGTAACGCCTGTCTGCCACTTCAATTTCTTATGGTAAAGCCATCGAGACCATGTGCTTGACTCTATCCCTGTGGAAATCCACTCGTTGGATAGTCTAGCAAATATTGGTGGTCAAATAAACTGAAATTAAGGCATAAATATACATACAACTCTGTTAAGGATTGTCTTTTTGGGTTTGGTTCTATTCTTGCCCGTCTATTTTTTTGGAGCGATTTGGATGAGGATGGGGAGGATTAAGAGAGTAAATTCTACATGCATTCTAGTTTTCTAAAAATTTTCTGTAATCAATTTCTGTGACGCTAATCTTTTCTTGTCTTCGTTTGTATAATTCTTTAGTTTAAGACGGAAAAGTCAATAAGGAGCTATTGATGGTGATGACACGACAGTGACGATTCAAAAAATCAACAGATGAGCGCAGGAGGAACCGAGCCAAAGAAACAAAAAAATGCAAAAGCTAATATCCGGGAAGATCTCAATAGAAGAGGTGCGACTTGAGTCTCCCGAAAAGCGCTTTGTGAAATTATCTATCGCAACTTATTGGACCCACAAGTTGCAACTATTGCAACTTTACCGGAGACACATCCAGTGAAAAGTGTGTTGTAACTTTAACTCCTTCACAGTAAAATGGCATATTGATTTCCAAAAAATATTCATGTTAAATTCCAAACAAGATCAACGCCAGTACACTCGGAAATTGGTTTTGCCTGAAGATATTTACCGTAGCTATCGCAACAGAGTGTGAAAAGTTTGTCATTATAATAAATCCAAAGCTTTTGTATCATAGCTCCCTTATTTGTCGCATTTTGGACTTATACCTCTCTCAAATTGACTGTCCAATTCCACAATCAATGAATCAGATTGATTCTATTATTTTTCATATCAATGGGTCAGATTTGGTTTTCTTAATAAGTTGCAAATTCGAGATTGGACAAACAAATCGAGACGGAGGAGTAGCTTTTACATGTGTCTATCATACAATACGCGTAATATTGATGTATAATGCATCCAAAATAAAGACGGGCCCAAATTGGACTTTTACATGTGTATGCATAATCTCTTTCGCTTTGGTTGTTCTTCCAAGCAAATCTTGTCCTTAGTTTGTCCGATCGGAGCCCTTTGATCCTTCACCGGTCGTGCCAGTTTTTTTAGATGCACTGTGCTTAGTTTAGTTTTTTTGTTTCTGTTGTTTTGTTTATGGTGTTTTTTTTCTGCTACACAACACACTGTGCTCTGTTCTTAGGCTTTAGGTTGGCCTGTGCTTGTCGACGGCGTCCTTGAGCCATTTGCTGGGCTACTTATCTACTAGCGAGAGCATAGATTTGCGTACCTTTCTAACTGTGTTATGCTCGGTAGACCTGAAACATCACCATTATATCTTTCACATCAATTTTTTCCTCTACTTTTCACTTTTCATATCAACTTTTACCTCTACTTTCCAAAATTGTCCTCCATTTTTACCTATTAACTCTTTACCCACTAACTTTTCAAAAAGCAAACCGATAATTATACAAACTTTTGCCTGTTAACTTTTCAAACAACACACTTATTTAGAAACAGTCCAAAATGAAAAGTTAAACACTTGAAAAGGGACGGAGGGAGTATAACAAAATTCCTAACCCATGGTAAAACCTTTAATGATGACCAATACATGATATCCATAACTTGGCCAGACCATTTTCCCCTTATTTCGGGGTGCAAATACTTGAAACTTTTTAGCTTTTTTTTTTTATCAGAAAAGGGTGAATTTTTGTATAGAAATTCTATATTTTTTTATTGTAAGTGATAGAATAATAATCCAGAAGGTCCTCCTTTTTATTTTACTTGTTTAGTATACATTAAATAGACAAGCACTAATCACTTATGCAGCCAATCGATGAATTAAGCAAATTTCAGATAATACAGTAGAGAAAAAAAAATTGTCTAATGTATATTATGTTTTATATCTGGCAGGCTAGCACTAGCACAGGTAATCTAATACATCTATTCCCAACCTTATACTAACCTAGAAAATCATGCCAATTCTGCATTTGCAATATCATAAGTCTATGGTTATTCAAATGAAATACTACCGTGAGATGATGAATATTAAAATAAAAATCAGTGAAATATACCTGTTCCTAGATATTCTATAGGAATAGATTGTTATTTTGTTCCTTCACGGAAAAAGGTTTTGTTTATTCCAGCACTAAAATATCTTTTTATTTTTATTAATATCTTTCTTTGATTGCAAACCAAAGATTTATAGAAATTTAAATAATTTAATGAAAAAAATATTTCGTTTGATATAGAGGGAACTCAAGCGTATCCTAAAACAGAGAATGAAACAAGTTGGCCCAACCAATTTCACCTGAGGGAGTCCATCCATGTGTTCTATTGAGATGAAAATCGTACACATATTTCCTTTGTAATCTGATCCATGTTTTTGTCCGATTGAACATAATGGAGAGACCCCACCGTGACCTTCTGAAACAGAGAATGATATTTTTTTAGTTTTATATAGTTCCTGTCGCCTATTTATGAATAGGTCACACTGAACAAATACAAAGTTAAAATTAAAACATAATGCGCTTGGGCATTGTCGAGAAAATTTTAAGTGTCGGACGGGTACCGCCACGTGGTACCTGTCGGCGCATCCAAGCCGTCCAAACGTGTTTTGGATGGCTGAGATTTGTTGGGGTAAATTTGCACCCAAAATTTATAAAATGCCACCCTTCAATCTCGGCTGTCCAAAACATGTTTGGACAGCTCGAATGCACCGACGAACACAATGTTGCGGTATCCGTACGCCACACTACATTGTTTGTTTCGTTAAACTAATTGCCAAATACAACTTTTACGGAATGTAATAATATTCCACATCTAATTCGACCAACCAACTAGCCTAGTTAATTAATTAAACTGTACGCATAATACTAATTTTAATTCAACTAGGTGCCATGTGTTGCATTTGTGGCTCTTCTCACGAAAATCATTACGAAATAACATAGAGTACAGATTTGGTAATTTCATTTTTGTGCATTGCGTCATATTTTAGCGTTTTTGTGGGTTTCTTTATTTGCGTGAATACTGCTACACATACACATAGTATTGTGTTAGAGGCAAAGTATGCGATTTTGATTTTAATTTATTGATTCAAAAATGGTAGTTGCGTATGTAGTTGCACTCTAATGTCAGTTGATAAGGTGTTACCTAATTAAAGGAAATAAAGGACAAAGGAGCAGAGGAGACATGCTGATTAGGCGTTACATAATTAAAGAAAATAAAGGACAAATACGGCAAAAATAGTTTCTTCAACAATTATTGAGAAAAGAGTTAGTTTTCAAGTGAAAAATATATGTTATTGTGTAAGAGGCAAAGTTTGCGATTTTGATTTCATCGATTAAAAAATATTGGTAGGTGCGTATGTAATTGCATTGTAATGTCAATTAAGTTCTAAACAATTTCCGATGAGGCCTTATTCCAATTCCTGGCTTAACCTCAAAATTTATTTATTGTGTTTTATGAGACAATACATCGACTTAAAAATTAGCTTAAGCCAAGTTTAGGAATTGGAACAACCCTGAGAGAGAGAGGGAGGGATGAGAGTGAGAGAGAGAGAGAGGGATGAGTATATAACTTTGCTTCATTTCTAAGTCTTGTACAGTTCAAATAAAAAGTTGCCAAGACTTCTACATAACTATCGTGGAGACTGACTCCAACCACCTAACAAACACAATCTGTTGTTTCTCTCCTTTGTCTGCAATGGAGCTCAAAGTTTTTTTCTCTCTCGCGGTCGTCCTTGTCTCTATCGTTGTACTCAAGTTAATTAGAGTACCAAGAAGAGCCAAAAGCGATGGACAGCCTCGTAGTCTTGATCAAGCTCCAGGGCCATGGAAGCTACCTCTAATTGGAAGCATTCACCACTTCGCTGTTCCCTACTTACTTGGTACGCCCTTACATCATCCTCTGAGAGACTTAGCGAGCACACATGGAGCCTTCCTGCATCTGCAACTAGGAGAAAATTCAACGATTGTCATATCATCGCCTGAATTGGCGAAAGAGGTATTGTTAGGAGCCTTTGCAAATAGGCATGAAAGTCTAGCAGCTGAGATTATAACCTATAAATATGCAAACCTCACATTTTGTCCATCTGGTAAGTACCATACAGAAATGCGTAAAAAGTGCAAGGAGGAACTCCTAAACCTCAAGAAAGTGAAATCCTTTGGTTCTATTCGGACGGATGAGGTTTCCCGTCTAATCGATTCAATCAGATCATCCACAAATTCGCTAATCGATCTTAGCGAAAAGATTTCTTTGATGACAATGGCTATAATATCTAGAGCAGCAGTTGGTGAGAGATGTAAATGTTACAAATTTAAGAACAAAGAAAGAGTGAACTAATCTGCACTTTTATTGATAAGCGAAACAGCCTTTATATAGGCAAGTAAACAAACTAATAGCAGCTAGAAAACAGGAACTACTAAAGCATGAAAATAGGAACTGCAGTAACTGCATAACAGACTCCTTAGACTTAGCCAAAGTAGGCCACGTACAGCAACTAACTAGGAACAGCAGAAAAACAAACTCCCTAAAAACTAGGACAACTCCTGAAGACTAGAACCACTTCTTGACTTTTTCCAACAATCCCTCCCTTAAACTGATGTTACAACATTCAGTTTACTGAAGGTTAGTTCTCCGAAACTCCCTCCCTCAAATTGGATTATCCAAAGTGCAAACGCCAAGCATCTTTCTTAGCTTCTGAAACACGGGCAATTTGAGGGACTTTGTTAAGATGTCAGCAACTTGGTCTTCACTTCTGCAGTAAACTAGATCAATGACTCCATTATTCGTGAAATCTCTCAAGAAATGATACTTCACATCTATATGTTTGCTTCGACCATGTAGAACAGGATTTCTTGACAGCTTTATTGTTGAAGTGTTGTCACAATAAATCAGAGTAGGCCCATCTTCCTTGAACTGCAGCTCTTTGAGAATCTTCTTTAGCCAAATAGCTTGACAAGCACAAGCTGTTGCAGCAACAAATTCAGCTTCCGTGGTTGAGAGTGTGACAATTGGTTGCTTCTTTGATGACCATGAAACAGCTCCTGTCCCCATCATGAAAACATACCCAGAAGTGCTTTTCCGATCATCCGAATCTCCTGCATAATCACTATCCGTGAAGCCAAGCAAATCTGATTTTCCTCCTTTCTTGTAAAACAGCCCAAACTCCTTAGTACCTTGCAAGTACCGGAAAATTCTTTTTGCAGCCAAGAGATGAATCTCTGTAGGACACTCCATGTACCTACTAATGACACTTACAGCATGCATTATATCAGGCCTTGTTGCAGTCAAATACATTAAACTCCCTACAATTTGCTTGTAAAGAGTGTTGTCGACCTTTGTTCCTCCATTATCTTTGTTTAGCTTTAAGCCAAACTCAGATGGTGTAGTCACAGGATTACAATCCTTCATTTGGAACCTGTCCAAGATTTCTCCCACGTACTTCTTTTGAGTAATAAAAATTCCCGTAGAGGACTGCACTACTTCAATGCCAAGATAATAATGCATCATGCCAAGATCGGACATCTCAAATTCAGCCATCATAGAGTTCTTAAAACTTTCAAACATGGTTGTATTACTTCCAGTGTAGATTAAATCATCTACATATAAACAAACAATGAGCATTTTCCCTCCATCGTCAATTTTTATGAAAAGTGTATGTTCATAAGGACATTTTTGAAATCCTTCCTTCAAAAAATAAGTCTCTATACGATTATACCAAGCCCGTGGAGCTTGTTTTAATCCATATAGAGCCTTTTTCAACCTATACACTTTATGCTCATTGCCAAGTTTCACATAACCAGGAGGTTGATCAATGAATACCTCTTCTTTCAAATCTCCATGGAGGAAAGCCGATTTCACGTCCAACTGGAAAATAGGCCATGAGTTTTGAGCTGCCAATGCAATCACCAATCTGATTGTGTCATGCCTTGCAACCGGAGCAAAGACTTCTTTGTAATCAACACCGAACTCTTGTTTATAGCCCTTAGCCACCAAGCGTGCCTTATACTTGTCAACTTCACCATTCTCCTTCAGCTTTGTCTTGTAAACCCACTTTACACCAATTGTTTTGTGCCCTTTTGGAAGATCAGATAACTCCCATGTATCATTCTTTTCGATGGCTGCAATTTCTTCATCCATAGCCTTCCTCCATTTTGATTCTTTGACAGCACTTTCGAAAAACGTGGGATCACAATCTGAAAATAGAGCAAAGTGAGTGAGTGGGTCTTCAGATTGATCAATTCCAGTTACCTCATAATCTGTCATCCATGCTGGTCTTCTTCTGGCACGTTGAGGTCGTTCCTCTTCTTCTGTAGTTGCTGGAACTGGCTGCTGTTCGTTCTCCACCAGCTGCTGCCTTCCATCTTCATTCTCGCCATCAAAATCTGCCGGAATTTGTTGTCCAATACCATCATTGTTCCATGTCCAGAACTTCTCTTCATCAAAAACAACATCTCGACTGATAATGATTTTCTTGGTGCTAGGATTGTATAGCTTATAAGCTTTTGATTGATCACTAACACCAAGAAAAATGCATTTTTCTCCCTTATCATCGAGCTTTCTCCTCTTCTCGTCTGGAATATGGGCATATGCAACACACCCAAAAATTCTGAAGTGATCCACCGCTGGTCTTCGACCGCTCCATGCTTCCTCTGGTGTCATATTTTGAACAGCAAGAGTAGGACTTCTGTTCAAAATATGAGTACTCCAATTTACTGCTTCAGGCCAAAAACTTTTTGGAACTCCACTTCTTAACAAAAGGCTTCGCACCATATTCATAATAGTGCGATTTTTCCTCTCGCTAACGCCATTTTGCTGGGGCGTATAAGCTGCAGTAAGTTGCCTCTTGATTCCATGGGTCTCACAGAAATTTGCAAATCCATGTGAGTTATATTCTCCACCACGATCCGTGCGAAGAACTTTTATGAGCTGCCCAACCTCTTTCTCAACAAGCGCTTTAAAGCTTTTGAAGGCTGCAAAAGCTTCAGATTTTTCCTGCAAAAAATAGACCCATATCTTCCTGCTATAATCATCAATGAAGGTAATTATGTATCTTTTACCTCCATTAGAACATGGAGTTATTGGCCCGCAAATGTCGGAATGAACAAGTTCCAACGCCTTCTTCGCTCTCCATGATTTCCCTTGTGGAAACTGATTACGGTGTTGTTTGCTAACAACGCATTCTTCACAAACTTCAGAGGGAGCTGTGATTTGAGGAAGACCAATCACCATATCTTTCTGCTGTAGAGTCTTTAGTCCACCAAAGTTTAGATGACCATAGCGAAAATGCCATAGCCATGCTGCATCCCTCAATTTTGCTGAGAAGCATGAATGAGTGGTGTTGTTGAGATACAATGGAAACATTCGGTTGGTGGTCATGTTGACTTGAGCCACCAAGCCCAATTTTTCATCTTCGATTCTACAGACTCCGTTTTTGATAGAGATTCCATATCCCTTTTCTTGAAGCTGACCAACACTTAGTAAATTTGTTCTCAAATCTGGGACAAAGAGAACATTAGAAATAGTTTGGACAGAATTGTTGTTGGTTTGAATTGCTACCTGTCCTTTTCCCATAACAGAGACTTTAGAATCATCACCAAACTTCACAACATCGCGATAGGCTTCATCCAACTCAGAGAATGCAGACTTCTCTCCACACATATGGTTGCTGCAACCAGTGTCTAAGTACCACAGATTCTTGTGGGTTTCCTCTTTCACGTGACACACCATCAAAAGAGACACCTCTTCTTCTTTTTCTGCAAAGTTAGTTTTTTCTCCACTTTGTCTATTCAAATTAGTTCGACAATCCGACTGATAATGGCCATACCTATGACATCTGTAGCACTCAACATTGGACTTGTCTGCGGACTTTGGTCTTGTTGATTGATGGCCTCCACGTCCTCTTCCTCTTCCTTGAAATTGATTCTCTTGATGATGGTTTTGATGTTGGTTTCCACGATCATTGTATTCTCGGCCTCCTCTACCGCGACCTCTGCCTCGTCCTCTATCAACTCTACTTGGTGGAGAGTGATTTTCAGATGAGGCCTTCAATGCTTGTTCCTCTTTCTCCTGTTGGTTAATTTTTTGCTCATGAACCAACAAAGAACTTTGCAATTCATCAATTGAAAGTTCATTAACATCATTAGATTCCTCTATAGAACAGACAACAAAATTAAATTTTGGTGTCATGGATCGAAGAATCTTCTCAACAATGGTGACATCCTCTGCCTTGTCGCCATAGATCCGCATCTTGTTGACGATTGCCATCGTTCTTGAAAAATAATCTGTCACTGACTCTCCTGATTTCATTCGAAGTATTTCAAACTCCGAACGAAGTGCTTGAAGCTGCTGCCTCCTTGCCCTTGCTGTTCCTTGGTACTTCTTCTTCATGGAATCCCAAATATGCTTGGCGGTCTCCTTGCAAAGAATGGTTTCCAAGATTGAACGATCGATAGCTTGGAAGAGATAATTCTTTGCTTTGAGGTCCTTCAACTTCACCGCTTCAAGCTCCGCCTTCTGCACATCTGTCAGCACAGCATCTTTTGCTGGTTCTGCTACTCCAGAAACAACAACCGTCCAGTATTCTTTGGACCTCAAAAAATTCTCCATGAGCATGCTCCAATGGTCATAGTGACCATCAAAGCGTGGAATTGCTGGCTGCACAAAACTTTCGGAAGCCATTGCACAGAATTTTTTTTTTGTTTTTCACTCACCAACGCTCTGATACCAATGTTACAAATTTAAGAACAAAGAAAGAGTGAACTAATCTGCACTTTTATTGATAAGCGAAACAGCCTTTATATAGGCAAGTAAACAAACTAATAGCAGCTAGAAAACAGGAACTACTAAAGCATGAAAATAGGAACTGCAGTAACTGCATAACAGACTCCTTAGACTTAGCCAAAGTAGGCCACGTACAGCAACTAACTAGGAACAGCAGAAAAACAAACTCCCTAAAAACTAGGACAACTCCTGAAGACTAGAACCACTTCTTGACTTTTTCCAACAGTAAATACCAAGATGCACTTTTGCCATTGATTAAGGAGGCAATAAAGATGACAGGAGGCATCGATGTGTCTGATTTGTTTCCATCACTCAACTCAGTACTTCGCTTTTTAAGCCCGGCTATGCGTAAATTAAATAGGCTTCATAGGGCTATGGATGAAATCCTCAACAAAATCATCAACGAGCGTAAACAAAACCCCGAAATCTCTGAAGGGGGAAATGGCGAAGCTAGGAAGGAAGATATTCTCGATGAGCTTCTTAAACTTACGCAGATGGCTGGTGGCCTTTATAAGCTTGATAATGTTAAAGCTGTCATTCTGGTTAGTATTTTTGCTTAATCTCACATATATACACACTTCTTTCAATACTAACCAATAAAAACTCTTAACATTCTTACAGGACATCTTTTTTGCTGGAACTGACACGTCTTCAGCCACAGTCGAATGGGCAATGTCGGAATTGGTGAAGAATCCAGAAGTGATGAAAAAGACACAAGCTGAAGTAAGAAAAGCTCTTAGGGGGAACCCGGGGAAGAAAAGAATCGACCCCGAAAATCAGGAAAATCAAGACCTGAAATATTTGAATTTGGTAATCAAAGAAACTCTAAGGTTACACCCTCCTTTTCCTTTAGTGGCTAGACAATGTAGTGAAGAACATGACAAGGTTGCTGAATACCTATACCGTATACCCATTAAAACAAAAGTTCTTGTAAATGTCTGGGCTATGGGAAGAAATCGCGACTATTGGGGAGATGATGCTGAGAGTTTTAGACCAGAGAGATTCGAGAGCAATCCCATATGGAGGAGCCGATTTCAAATATATTCCTTTTGGGGCGGGGACAAGGATGTGTCCAGGGAGGGATTTGGGTCTAGCAAATGTTAAACTTCCTCTGGCTCAATTGCTGTACCACTTCGACTGGAAACTACAAAGTGGGACCAATCCAGCAGATCTAGACATGAGTGAGACCTTTGGAGCAACTTTAAGAAGAAAAAGAAACTTGCATTTGATTGCCACTCCATATTCACAACCCGATCGTCATGAGTAATGCCACCGGTTAGTCCTGCTTTTCATTATGTAAATGCTCAAATTCTGTACATGTTTCAGTTCCCTGTTTGTAATATATTTCAATACCTATACATTTTTCTATCCTTTGAGACGTAGAAGTAAAGAAAAATGAAAGAGAGAACCCCATTCCAAAACTACTAAAACACCAAACACCTGTACACATATCGTAGTTTAGGAGATATGAATGGCATTTCATTTGTATCTGTTACCGATACGATAGCAACTTTGCGATTGAGGATTTCGTAGCAAACAACACGGTTACAACACCGGAATAAAAAAAACATGAAGCAACCTGCAACCACATCTAGCAAATAAAAATTGAACACAATTGCTTGACACCAAGAATGAAGAACAAAGTTACTCCTATCAAGTTGAAATTTTCTGACATAATGAACTTTCGAAACAAAAGGTGGATGCAAAACCACATGCAAGACAGACATTTAAAAACCTTACCTATATGATAGATTGTGATAGGATCTTCCTTGATACTTTCCAATATTCCCATCTTGTACGGTTCATTGTCAGCCACTATGCGTTTCTAAGCTTCATCTCTAGTTACTTCTTCTCTAATCAGTGGTAAATTTCGACCAATAATGAGATCCTGCTGATGATTTAACAAATAAATTCTGAAATCTGAAACCACAGACTATCGAATTTTCTCTCGAGTTCATGCCCTACCACTCAATCAAAACTGTTACTGTTAATGCAAGAACTATGAACTGAGTCTGCTCACCATCTCCTTCTTTATCCTTTTCTGGTCTTTATCAGTCAAAGGCACCATATCAAAGATGTAATAAAACCCATTTTCTATCCATGAACCAATGGTCACTTTTGCATCCGGAAATATCTTTTGAACATCCGTTGCCATTACATGAGCATACTTCATTGATGAGTCTACTTGTTGAGTTTCCCAAAAGATTTTATGAATTTTTGAACTCTTGATTTTATCAAATGAGGATGAGGTTTGATAAATTCAAGAGTAATTTTATCAAAGATAAAAAAAATCGTTTGGGAAACTCAGTTTGTACAAAACCATATATCTCTGTACTTAAACAATTACATTTGTTCTCTTTAGCTGGTTATATATTCTTCTACAAACGAATTTACTTGTGTAAATATATTTGAATGGGCAGATAGCTATGTGGCAACTTTGACACAACCTGCGCCCAATGAACATTGAACAAGTTGCCCACATGATTCCTAGAAATTTAGGACGTAAATAAACACACACCGTTTTTGTCCAATTCGTAAAAGTTTACCGAAATTTGTTTCATACATACAAGAAGCCAGCATAAACTTCAGCAAAATAACGAACTTTGCAAGACAACAACTAGTTCTTCAATTCTAAAGGCAAACAAAAACATCAAGTCTGGATTTTCTTTTCCATTTTCCAGATAGCTAAACAGGACACAAACGCAATCGGATCAATCAAAATGGCATCTAGACAAGCATGCTTAAATTCATAATCTTTAAAGATGATGCTTAAAATCATAATCTTTAAAGATAAACAAAGGGAAATGATAATGCCAAAACCATTTTTGTTTATGCCGTAATTGTAGTGCACAAAAGACTTGTATCTTACACATGGTACAAGGTTTTTAAAGCACTACTTTTTTTGCACAAACAAAAACGGTTTTGGCACAAACAAAAATGGTTTTGGCATTAGCACTCCCCTAAACAAAAACAAAAGGTGAAAGGTTTGATTTTTCTTTTCTATTTCATTCAGCCAAACAGTAAAGATAAACAAATGCAATTGAATCGCATTTTAAGATAACAAGAGGGCTGGCTGCAAACAAATAGAGCTTGTTTGCAAGCAGCTCAAGGCTCGGCTGTTAGCAAACGAGACGAGATTGAGCTCGAGTTAGTCGTAACTCGGCAATCTGTAGAGGTTCTGCTCGTTTCATTAATAGAGAATAACTGATCTCCAACACCTTGATCCTGAACAAGCCAAGCTCGAGCCCATTTTAAGCTAGTAAACGAGTTAGGCTTGACTCTAGCTCGAGCTAGGATAGTTTCAGAAGGAATATAGAAATTACCGTGCGGTAAATTATGAATAGGCTCGTCTCGTCAGTTTTGGCATTTTTCGTAGCCAAAAATTCGTCTTTACAAACAATACTATTCACCCATGTAATATAGTATATATACAATTGCACATACCTCCAGTGATAGCTGCCACATTGGATAATCTCTCTGGCTTCAATTATCCACCTTTTGGTGCTGGATTATATTTCCTTTGTCGATTTCTCCTTCTTATTGGCCTTTGGTAGCCTATTGAGCACCTAAGCAAATTATGAAAGTGAATTTGCTAAAATAGACTGCACGATTGCGTCCGAAATGGTTGAATTACGTGGATATGGTTCATTCACTATTTACTGCTGGGATAGTGTCGCCGGAATACTCCTTGGTATATGCTTTTGGGACTAAACTGCAATGTTTTAGAACCTCTGGGTTTGGATCAATTACTTAAGAGTCCAGGGGGCAAACCGCAATTTGTTTCATTGGATTCCCTTAAAAGCAGATGCGAGAAATAAATGGCCGGTCCCTCACTTGACTGAAAAGTCATTCAATTCTTTCTGGAGGTTTTTCCAAAGAGAAATAAATGGCCGGGCCCACACTTGACTGAAAAGTCATTCAATTCTTTCTTTAAAAAATTCGAGAGGTCAGGAAATTATTGCACCGACGATAGTGCAATTTTTCAGTACTGAACGGGTATCACGTGGTATCTGTGTGAGCACATTCGGTTGTTTGTGTCAATTTTGGACAGTCCGAATTATAGAGAGAGTAACACGAGAGAGAAAGAGGAGAAAGAGGAGGGGAGAGAAGGTTTCATGTGTATCGGGTGGATATCACGTGGCCAAGCCTAGGCGTATTGGACAGCCCAAATAGAAACCCTCTCTCTCCTCTTCCTCTCTCCCCTCTATATAATTCTGACTGTCATGTGTACCGGGTGGATATTACGTGGCCGAGCCCATATGGTGCTCGAACGCTGTATCCAAATCGTCCAAAAATGTATTAGACCGCCCAAATCGAAACTCTCTCTCCAATACACTTTTAGATGGCCCGGATACAGCATTCGGGCACCACATAGGCTCGATCATGTGATATCCACCCGGTACACATGAAAGTTGAAACCCTCTTTCCCCTTTCTCTCTCCATAATTCGGACCGTCCAAAACCAAATGGATGGCGGACGCGTTTTCAAAAGAATAAACGGCCCCCACATGTTTTAAAAATAAAAAAAATACACTTAACATTCTTGTCTTGTCTTCTCTCTTCACGTTCTTTTCTTCTCCGGTCTTGTTCCTTCTTTCTTGTGCAAACTCTTCTACACCTTGTTCAGTTTGGGTTTCAAGACCACCTTGCACGGTTCCCAATCTCTCTACTCATTACCCTCAAAACTCTCCCTCAAAGCTCACACCGAACAAGCCCTAGTTTCTGAAACAAAGTAAACAAGGCAAATTTCGAATTGTCCGTGGGAGCTCAATTTAGCCTGTAAGTTTTTGAACGACACGTTTTTTTCATTTTTTTTTTCTCCTTTGCCAACACTCTATTTGATAGAATAGTGATAGGAACACAAACTTTGTGCCACAATCAACCACAACCCCACTCACATGGGGTGTGGGGCCCGCACGTGGGGCCCATGTGGGACCCACACCCCATGTGAGTGGGGGTGTGATTGGTTGTGGCACAAACTTTGTGTCACAATCATTTTTGTATTTGATACCTAGGGAAAATAAAGGAGAAGAAAAGAAAATAAAAGAGGAAAAAAGAAGAAAAGATTGAGAAAAGTTGAGAGGAAAATTTAAGAGGAAACGAAAAAAAGTTAGGAGGAAAAAAAGAAGAAAAGATTGAGTCAATTCCTGTCAACCCAAACGAAAGGAAGGGGAAAGTTTATTAGACCATGGAAGCTTCAAGGAAGTTTCACGGCATTTTACTGGAAGTCCTGGATTTCTCTGGTGGAGACTTAACAAGGGGACCTCCACACTCTGTCTCTACTTTCTGAAACTTGCATTGTGCCCATTGCTCTCACCACTCTCCATCGCTCTCTCTGTCTCTCACACATTCTCTCTGATCTCGTCTGCTGATACTTGGTTGGATTGAAGCTAATCTTTTGAAGTGACTGCTGATCATTTTCCTTTCTTCAGTTTATCCCTCGGGTGATCTCTTCTCTCTCGCTCTCTCTCTTGTGTTGTGTGTTGCTGCTCATATCTGCTATATATTTGCTTTCATTGGTTTTGTCTTTTGGCTATTGATCTTGCTTTCTTCTTTACTTCACCTCCTCCTGTTCCATTCCGCTACCCTTCGCTTTCATTTCAGCTTGCACTACTACTTGCTTTCCTTCTTCCTGTCTTTTGCCTATCCATTTTTCCATTTCTTTGCTTTCTTCCAAGTACCAAAAAAGAAAAAGTGAGGAAAAAAAATCAGGAAAACCAAAAAAAAAAATCAAAAAAATATCAAACTTAGTGAGAAATGGCTGGAGTACTTGCTCTTCTTTTGGTGAATCTTGCATACACTATTGTGGGGATGATTTGGGTCCCTGTCTTGGGGAAAATTTGGGACACTGTTAAGGAGAAATTTTGGGACACCGTTTTGGGGAATATTTGCGACATTGTTTTGGGGAAAATTAGAGACTGCGTGGTTACTCCAATATGGCAACAGTTCAGCTACGTGTGTTTCTTCAATAGCAACATCGACGAACTTGAAGCACAATTGGAAAAGCTTCGAACAACCAGGCAAGGGGTGCAACGGTGGGTTGATGATGAACGCAGTCAACTAAGAGCTATTGGTGCAGATGTTGAATCTTGGTGGAAAAGTGTGAATCAGGTCACAATTGAGGTTGAGGGAATTATCAAAGAGAAGCTCAAAGTTAAGGAAGGGTGTTTGAATGGGTGGTGCCCCAATCTCAAATTACATTACTCAATGAGCAAGAAAGCAGTGGAGAAGACTAAGGTGGTTGTTGACCTCCACACTGTTGGCGCCATGTATACTAAATCGTCCTACAGTCTACCTCCTACATGCACGATGACCATACCCAATAAGAATTTTACGGCATTTAAGTCTCGAAGGCTTAACATGGAAGCTATCATTAAGGCTCTGACAGGTGATAAGATCAATTTGATTGGGATTTGTGGGTTGCCGGGAGTGGGCAAGACAACGATGGCAAAAGAAGTTGCAAAACGAGCAAAAGAAGATGGTCTCTTTGTTGAAGTTGCATCAGCTAGTGTCGGCCATAAGCCAAACATACCCGACGTTCAAGCTTGCATTGCAGACATGCTTGGTTTGAAAGAACTTGGTGATAGGGCGAACCCGGAAGTAAGAGCTGATCTCCTACGTAAGAGACTTCTGCAGGACAACAAGAAAATCCTTGTTATATTGGATGACATTTGGGAAGAAATTGATCTAGATGACATGGGAATTCCTTTGGGAGGTGCTAATAAGAATTTCAAAATGCTTTATACGTCACGGACCCAATACCTATGGCATGATCCACAAACTAAAGAAGAGATCCATCTTGAAGTCTTGTCAGAAGACGAAGCATGGCAACTATTTAGAGAGAAAGCCGGTGATTCCGCTGATGCTCGGGATTTGCAACCCATAGCCAAACTGATTGTGAATGAATGTGGATGTTTACCACTTGCTCTGGTGCTCATTGGTAGTGCACTTTCAAAAAAAAGTGGGAGAAATGCCATTGAGATATGGAAAGGCATGCTTGATCGGTTAACTTGTGCATGCAGCCCTCCTGCGGATGAGCGTTTGTCTTCACGTCTAGAGTTGAGTTACGAATATTTAGAAGATGACGAAGCTAAACGCTTGTTTTTGATTTGTTGTTTATTTAAAGAGGATGAAAATATTTGTATAGAAGATTTGGCCAGATACGGATTCGGACTATCACTTTTCGATGGAATAAATGACATGGGAAAAGTAAGGAGTCGAGTTTTTCTTATTGTTGATGATCTAAAGAGCCGTTATTTACTGCTTGACAGCGAAGATGAAGAAAAAGAGTGTGTAAAAGTGCATGACGTAGTGCGCGATATGGGTATATCTATTGCATCTAAAGATAAATATGCTCTTGTAAGCCATGGTGCCGCATCTAATTGGCGAAAGAAGGACAGATATGTGCATTATGTTGCCATCTCGGTGATATCAAGGACAATTATAGAGCTTCCGGAAGGATTGGCATGCCCAAATCTTGAGCTTTTACTGTTACAATGCGATAAACTTGAGAAACTACCGTGCAATTTTTTTGAGGGAATGGGGAAACTCAAAGTTTTGGAACTTAATCGTTTCGATGGAGTCCTAAAACTTCAATCCTTGACAAACCTTGAAACATTGTCCCTCGAATATTATGGTGGTGATGTGCGCAATAATGTATCGGGATTTGGGGCGCTCTTTAACCTAGAGATCCTCAGCTTTCGCAATTCATCGATCAAGGAACTACCAGAAGAATTAGGAGAACTGGTTAACTTAAGGTTGTTAGATCTGCGGTACACTTCGTATCTAGAGAGAATACCACCAGGTGTCATATTACGCTTGGTTCATTTAGAAGAACTATATGTCATGGACTCCAAATTTCAGGATTGGGAAGGAGAAGGCAAAGAAGAAGAAGGGAGAAATGCTAACCTAAGAGAGTTTGAGTCCTTGTCCAATTTAAATACTTTAGAGATCAAAATAAGAGCTGATGTACTTTTACCAAAAGTCCCAATATTCAGCAAACTTCAAAAATACCAGGTTCGAATAGGCCATTTGGATGATATTATTTACAAAATTCCAAAGCTATTCAAAAGGGGGTTGATTGTCTCGGTGTCGAATTCGATCCCTTTGGATCGTGGAGGGATTGATACACTATTAAGGAATAGTGATTTTCTAGCTCTTCACGGGAAAGGCTGCAATTATCTTGTGCAAGAATTACTACGGCATGGGGTTGATGTACTCCAACAATTGAAGTGTTTGTCAATCAGTATTTGTGATACACCAGACTGTCTCGTCAATACAATGAATCTGGTCCATCTACCTACCCCTATTGGTCCTACTACTGCTGTTTTCCCTATCTTGCATTTACTGCATCTCGATGGGTTGGCTAATTTAAGAGAAATATGCTGCAGTCCAGTCCCAACACTTTCCTTCGCGAAACTAAATGGTATCTTAGTCCGAGACTGTGGAAGATTGGGAGGTCTCTTCCAGTTACCAATTGTAGGATGTCTCACTCAACTGAAACAACTCACCATAAAATCTTGTGGTATGATGGAAGAAGTTTTTGTTTGGAAGGAGCAACGAGGAGATGTGCATGTTGCAACAAACAACAGAATCGAGTTCCCAAAGTTACAAGGTTTGGTACTTGAAGGGCTACAAAGTCTCGTGGGTTTCTGCAGAGGGATTGACCAAATTGATTTCCCTGAATTGGAAAGCCTAGTTCTTCGAAATCTTGGACAGTTGAATCGCCTCTTCCATAGCAATAGTAATCGATCTTCCAATTCAGAGCAAAATGACGATGTTAGCTTCCATTATCTTTTCCCCCAAAAGGTATGCCTGCATGCTTGCATATCTTTTATCTTTGCCTTTGCTTTTTTCTTTTCATCATATTTTCGAATTTTGCCTTTTTTTTTTACAACTTTTAGATTATTGTCTCTAAAAAGTTAAAATAACTTGTAAAACTGTTTGTTATAGCTTTTTATAAGTTGTAAAAAAAGTTTATCTTGTTTTGCTTAATAAACAGTAAATTAGCTTTTTTGTAAACTAAACCTTGACATTGTCCTTAAAACTTGCATAACAAAACTTATTCACTTTAAGATTCTTTTGTCCATTAATTTTAATAAGTCAAAATAAGCAAAAAAAATAAATTAAACTTTTTTCAGTCAAATAAGCTAGAAAAGCCAAACAAGTGACTGTTCATAATTTTTAACAAACACCATTCGTTAGGTTTCTTTATGCAAATAAGCTAAATAAGTTGGATTATAAGAGCTAGCGAATGGAGCCTTTGAAACACGCATATCAAACACACCACCTAAAAGAGCGAGCTTCGCAACATATTTTGAGAATCCAAACCAAAAATATATTGCAGGTCTCAACTAATAATTATCCCTTTAAAAAATTAAGTTGATTGGACATTGGAAACATTCTTAAGAATTTATATTTTTCTTTCGACGCTATATTTTCTTCAAAAGTCTTCAATTTGATCAATTGATTTGAATCATGCACTTATACTTATCGATATGATTTACAAAATGAACATTTCAGATTATCAAAATAGGTTGTTTTCCCACACTATTGAGTGCTGTGTTTGAAATGGTATACTAGCAAGGCTCAATTTGCGTAGGGTTGACGTTATTACTCTTCGGTGCTTGATGACATTAATTCTCTGGCATACAAGTCTTGCACTAATAATTAAACTTTCTGGACTATGTGAAATGCCAGTAGACAGAGACCAAATACACAAAATCATTATCGTCTTAGACGTTAAAAAGAATAACCTATTTTTTAAATACATTATTTTTTAGTTTGAAAATTGCACTTAGTTTCGTAAGGCCCCAACTTTATGGGACGGAGGGAGTATTGAATTTCAGGGGCCAAAATTTATGAATCAGCAAAAAACAGGAAAGGCATTAAAATGATTTCAAATTTCCATGTGCTTTCTTGTTTGGATAAGTGTTCCCAGGTCTTTGGCTTCGATAGAAACATAAAAGAAATCTTGCTGTAAATTGCAAACATTATAACTGCACTGACCAAATGAGTTGTTAGTAGGTCTCATTACCTAACCTGAAGGTCCTAAAACTCGCCGAGCTTGAGAATCTAGAAAGATTGGGAGATGATCCACTTCTAGCTGGGTCATTGTCCCAGCTGAAAAAAATTTCGATGCGTGACTGTGGCAGATTGCTTTGTGTCATTCCATCACAATTGCTTATGATGCTGCGAGATCTTGAGAAACTCAAAGTTAAATGTTGCAACTTACTGGAGGTGGTCTTGGAATTTGAAGGGGTGGAATATAATGAACCAAACCCAGAGATTTTACCTCCACTGGAACTTGTCAAATTAAGTGATCTACCCAAGTTGAATTATATTTCAAAGAGGGACCCCACGAGCTTCAAGTACATTCAGGATCTAGATATTGACAATTGTTATAGGTTGAGATATATATTCTCACCTACCATGACGAAGAGCATCCCCCAACTCCGTGAGTTGAAGATATGGAGATGCGAGATGTTGTCAAGAATTATTGCGGAGGAGAATGAGCTCGGTGAAAGTACGGTGGATGAAGTGGAGTTCCCTCAATTGCGAACCGTGGAGCTTCGTGATCTACCAAATCTAGTGAGTTTCTTCCCGAATGTAAATACTACATCTATGGCAAAATCAACCGACCACTACCGTAACCTACTGCAACCTCAACCTCTCTTCAATGAAAAGGTAAATGTATCAGGTTGAGCTACTAAGTCTCCTAACAGTTTAATATTTTGAGTTTTTGTTGGATCCAAGTGATTTTTTACAAAATCTGAATGCTATTCAGGTTGCAATTCCTAGCTTGGAGCGTTTGGAACTAAGGGGGTTGGAGAATGTGAGTGACCTATGGAGCAATGAACTTCTGATCAGCTCATTCTCGAAACTAAAAAATCTCAAAGTTAGCGATTGTTCAATTTTGGAAGCTGTTGTCGGCAAGGAAGAACAAGTACAAGGACATGGAAGAGAAATAGTGAAAACTATATTCCCTGAGTTAGGAAAATTGAAACTTCGTAGCCTACCAAATCTGAGGAGGTTTTGTCACTTCATGCATCCTTTAGAAATACCAATGCTAAGAAAGGTGGACATATTGGATTGTCCTAACATGGATGCATTCTCTTTGGAACCCGTGAGCACCCCAAATCTCGGGACGGGCGATCTCAATTATGGCATACCACTTTTGAAAGAGGTAAGTCTATCCATTCTTTTGACAAATTCTTTCTACACACTTGGCAGCATATCCTTCTGCATGTACAATTGCTTACTTCAATTATGAACATCTCAAGACTAGGAATTTACTCAAAGTTTCCCGCAGTTTGACAAATAATCTTGACAACCGCATGGTTTATTCATTTCAAACTCTACTTTTATTGGTCAGGAAAGTCTCCTCCTGTTGCTTCAGAACTATTTCATTTCTCTAAAATGTTCTCCATTTTCATGCTTGGGGTAACTGGATTCATCTCTTTATCTCATTATCTGAGTCATGATCCTAAGCAGTCACGGGGAAAACCACTACGTTCAGGCCCACCTTTATTCACTTACTGTTTGAGTAATTTTATGGAATACTTGGAGCCTATATTCCCTGTTCGTATTCAAGTGAATGTTCATCACATGGAAACGGCTACAATACACACCCATTAAAGGTGTGTACCATATGCACCTATTGTATGGTCCAGATTCTGCCACCTCGTTGGCAATCGTAACATTTTTTAGTTTTTCGTAACTTTGTAGCAATATCATTAATTCGTAACATTTTTTTTACGAATCGTAACATTTTGGTATGTCTCGTAACTTTTATAAAAAAAATTGTAATTTTTATAGCGGTGTGTATCCTTAGCCTTTTCCTCATCATACACCACCAGAGTATTTTTTGTCAAGAAGGATTATGAACGGAGATGGTAGTGTTGAACTTGCAACAAATTGTGCCAGTGGTTTGTGTTACAATTTTGAGGGAGGGCAAAAGATAACTTGTGTTGACAATTAATAATTACAAGACCAATGGGAGATTCTGTAGGAAAACACATTATTACTATATTATGCCAAGGAATTGCAATGGCAGGCTTTGGAGCCCATCAATATGTACCATAACTATATTCAACACCCACTGAATTTCCCACTTGAATGATGGTCAATAAAGAAGATTCAAAAAACAATCCCGAACCGAATGGGCACATACTTGGAGATTCCAGATCAAGTTGTAAAATGTGGGTTGCCACTTCATTTTTCTTTGGGCCAGTTATCATAAGAAAAGCCTAAGAGATCATTTGCTCGAGTCCATCCTTGGGGGAATCTGCTCATTGGACGCTAAAAACAAATTAAGGCATAGATAAGCGAACAACTCCGTTGAAGATTTTCCTTTTGGGTTTTGTTCTGTTCTGCATCGTCTACTCCTGTTTTTTGATACACTACGGCTTCAATTATATTCAGAACATATATCCTAGAGGTGTGGCTCCTTTCGGCCATATGGCCCAATTCCCAACTTTGGTTGCAGATTTTTGTATGTATGACGTTTGTGTGTGTGATGTGCGTGTTTGTTTCCACAATTCATTAAATATTTGTCAACCACAAGCTCATCTATATATGAAGTTATCTATTGTATGTTTTCAAGATTTCGAGACAGAAGGAAAACCGGGTAAAGGAGGCGTTAAACTGGTTCAAGGAGTTCCTGAATTCGATAGAGGAGAAGGTTAAAAAGGATGTGGACGTGGACGAGGATCAAGAGGAAGTAAGTTCTATATGCATTCTATTTTTGTAAACATTTTCTACAAATATTTAATTCGTAAATAAAATCTTATTTTCTTTACTTGCTTGTGTTATGTTTCTGCTTTAATGAGAAAGGAAGGACAATGAAAATTAATGATAACTAGACCAATGGGAGATTATGCAGGAACCTAACACCTAACCTGCTATCTACCCTTACAATATAAGATGAATAACAAGTTAACGACATAACATTTTATCACTACACTTCGATGGGTTGTTGGTGGTGCTCTGCAGTGGGTTTTCCGGTCGGCGGGGGTGGCGTTGGCGGCGGTTGTTTGAGGCTTAGGGTTTACTTGGCTGGGTTTGGGCCTCTTGTTTGGGCTTCACTGTTTTTATTGGGTTTGCCTATTCTTAGGCTTTGGACCACTTTGGTTTGGGCTGCATTTGTTTTATTTGGGTATGGTCCGCTTTGGATCTAGACCTTCAGGTGTGGACTTCGGTCCTTTGGGTGTTGTTGGTATCTTGCCAACGGGGTTTGAGTTTCTCTCATTCCCCTTTAATCTTTGTAATGTTCAGAGATTATTAAAATTTTTTACCGTTCAAAAAAAAGATTTTCTTGTTCCTCCACTGTTTAACTCTAGTGATCCTCGGCCTAGCTGGGAATTGCAATCTCAGCCCACCATTCTTTACCATTTTCATACGTAACACCCGTCAAGTTCCTTTCTAGAATGATTGCTAAGAAAAAAGTTTGAAAGAGAAACCGGAACCGATGGGCACCAATGTTAATGGAGATTTCTGATCGTAATGTAATGTGTACGTAGCTGCCATGCACTTCAATTTCTTCGGGTAAAAGCCACCAAGACCATGTGCTTGACTCTATCCCTACTTGAATCTGGTCGTTGGATAGTCTAGCAAATATTGGGTACTGGTCAGTGGTCGATCACTAAACTGAAATTATGGCATAAATCAACAAACAATTCTGTGAAAGAGTGTCTTTTCTTGGTTCGGTTCTATTCTTCCCCGTCTATTTTCTCAGTTTGTTCGAAGAAATATTATACTCTTGATAGACTTATCTTGATTCCTTCACTCTTAACTCTACCTGTATTATTATGCCTAGGAATTTGCAATGGCAGGCTTGGCAGCCCATCTGTATTTACCTTATTGTATGTAACACCCTTTGAATTTCTCTCTTGAATGTGATAGTTAATAAAGAAGATTCAAAAGACTAACCGGAACTGGATCGGCACCTATGTTATGGAGATTCCGATCATGTCGTAAAATGTGGGTTTGCCACTTCCTATTTCCTATGGTAAAGCCACCGAGACAATTGGCCAATTATCGGCCGGACAACAAAAAGGTTGATAAGTCAACATCTATGACTTTGTATCTAGAATCCTCCATACTCGATTATTGAATCACAAAAATGCCCGAAAGGTTCCAGGGTGTTCTAGAGATTTCTTGAACAATGGAAAACTCTCTAGAATATTGGATAACAACTTAGACTATGAGAAGGAGAATGAGATCCCTTAATGGAAATGATACTAGCCATTCATTAAGGTGGAGGGAAGGATGAAGTCATTTGGAGAATGCTCACATGAAGTGCACCTATGATGGTGACGTGGGAGACCACATTAGGATTGCGTAAAGTGCTCATGAGACCACTATGGGAGTGCACCTAGGAGAATGCACATGAAAGTGCACCTACGATAACACACTTGGAGATGTGCTACGAGAGTGTACATGGGAGAGTACACTTTGAGTGTATCAGGATATAGAGTATGCTTAGAGTGATGTGAATGAGATTACTCCATATGGGAGAACAGTCCACTGTATGTGAGAGAGAATAATGTGTGAAAAATATTTGTAATCACTGAAAGATGTATTTTTTGGGGGTAATTCGTTCCGTCCATACCCCACCGGAAAAAAAAAAAAAAAAAAAAGGAGAGAGATCATGTGCTTGAGTTCATCCTTGTGGGAATGTGCTCATTGGATGCTAAAAACAAATTGAGGCACAAATAAACTAACAATCCTGTGGAAGATTTTCTTTTGGGTTTAGTTCTATTCTACATCATCTATTCTTTCTGTTGTTTGATGCAGTACGGATTTATTTATAGGCTATTGTTTCATAAATATACAAGAGATGTGCCTCCTGCTGGCCATGTGCCCAATTCCCAACTTTGTTTCTTCAATTCATTAAAATCTTTGTAAACCACAAGCCCATCTATGAAGTTATCTAACATCGTTTCCAAGATCAGACAGAAAACCGCAGAAAGGAGCAGGAGCATCAGAGAAAGGAGGACGGGACGGGAACGGAAATGGGGACGCGGACGAGGAGGAGAAGGAGAACGTGGATGAGGACGAGGAAGAGGAGGATCAAGAGGAAGTAAGTTCGACATAATTTGCAAATAATAATCTATTTTCTTTACTTGCTCATGTTATGTTTCAACTTTAAGGAGAAAGGAAAGACGAAAAATCAATGATACAAGACTAATGGGAGACTGTAGGAAAACCCTATTAATACCAAAACCCCACACAATAGAAGATAAATAACAAATTAACGACATGACATTTTATTACTACACTTACAGTTTCACCAAATTTTAAGATAAATAACAAGTCAACCACATGACTTTTTCTTACTACGTTTACAGTTTCACCAAATTTTCTTGACAACTCCACTCTTAACTCTAGTAACATTAGGCCTAGGAATTGCAATGTCAGCCCATCAATCTTTACCATTACCATTCGTAACACCCGTCGAATTTCTTTCTGGAACAATTGGTAAGAAAAAGGTTTGGAAGAGAAACCAGAACCGAATGGTCACCGATGTCAATGGAGACCATGTGCTTGACTCTATCCCTGTGGAAATCAAATCGTTGGATAGTTTACCGAATATTGGGAGGTCACAAGACTCAAAACTCTGAACGATTGTCTGTTCTGGGTTTGGTTCTCTCCTTCCCCGTCTATTTACCATGAGAAAACATAGAAGCGACTTTTGTTAGTAAATGCATGGCTCCCTTTGGCCATATGCCTTAATAGTTATATGTCTGCACATGAGTGATGGGCTTAATGTGTTCTCAAATTATTATATCTTTGTCAACCACAGGCTCATCTAAGAAAGTTATTTGTTATTTCAGAAGAGGGAAGAGGAGGAGGAGACAACGGAAAAGAGCCGAAAACGGAAATGGACTGATCTGGATGAGGAAGGGGAGGATTAAGAGAGAGTAAATTCTACATGCATTCTAATCATCTAAACATTTTCTGTAATAAATTTCTCTGTCACTAATGTTTTCTTGTCTTTTTTTGTATAATTCTCTAGCTTTAAGAAGAAGGAAAAGACAATAAGGAGCTATTGATGGTGATGACAAGACAGTGACGGTTCAAAAAATCGACAAGGATGAGAGGTGGAACCGAGCCAAGAAACAAAAAAAATGCGAAAGCTAATGTTCGGAAAGATCCCTATAGAAGAAGTGTGACTTGAGTGTCCCGAAAAGCGCTCTGTGAAATTATCTATCGCAACTTATTGGACCCATAAGTTGCAACTATTGCTTCATAGTCTTATGTTTATTTTGCTTTTCAGGATTCCCAATTTGGACTTTTTTTCCCTTTCTAGTCCTAATAATTTGACTAGTGTTCGATTACCCGTAACAATTTGGCTACTGTTTGCTTCACCTTAATTTGGGTACTGTTTGATTGCCATTTTGTTTTCTGTGTTGAGAACTATTACATATGCTTTCACATTCCTTTGTGTTCTTAATCAAGTTGTCTTACTTCAAACGTAAACCAAGAAAGTGGTGTTCAACTTCTAGGTTATACTCGTGTCATATGAAACCTCAACATCCTCAGCAGAAGACAACCTTAACATGTCAGCCAAATGAACTCAGCCTTTTCATTTTTCATGCTCATAGGTACTAAGGAGATGTTTTTCAACCAAATTATTTATTTTCTGGGTGTGGAAACATTTTTTAAATTTGAAACTCTCTTTGCCCTTGTGACACAACTATCTTACATTCCAAGGTTTGTCGTGCTAGTTGGGTTCCATGTGACCTGCCAACGGAGTTATTAACTCTTATCTACCTCACAATTGTATGAACTCTACACGTTTTGTGGTGGGGACCACACAAAATGTGTGATAGAGAGAGTTTAGGCCACCACGTGGTCGTGCCCCAGAGGCATAGAAATTTTTTTCCTCCCTACAGGCCTACTGCGGCATTCGATCAGAGTAAAACTGCAAAACTGTAAGAAGATTTACACAAGGGTATAGTTTACTCTGTGTACTGGAAGACAATCTTCCCATTGATCAGAGTGAAAATGTAAAATTTACAAGAGTTAAATAAATTCTATATTTCAAATAGACGAACACAAATCACTTTTGCAACCAATCAATGCATGAAGCAAATTTCAGATATTGCAGCAGAGAAAAGAAATTGCCATGTGTATTATGTTTTGTACACAGCAGGCTAGCATTAGCAGGTAATCATAATAAATCTATTCCGAACCTTATACTAACCTAAGCACTTACAGGTGAAAATCATGCCAATTCTGCATTTCATAAGTCTAAAACAGGGAATGAAACAAGTTGCCCGGACCAATTTCACCCGAGGGAGTCCATGTGTTCTAATGAGATAAAACTCTCGCGCATATTTCCTTCGTATTTTTTTTATCCGTGTTGTTACATGATCGAAAATAACAGAGAGACTCAACATCAGATTATTATGTGCCTAAACATATATTCGTGAAAAAATCGCGAATGAACTTTTAACTTTCTGCGCATCCAACTTATATACAGAAAAGACAATAAAAATGATGTCTATCATTATCATATGATGAACTGATTATGAAATCCCCAAACTATTCAAATTCAACAGAATTCACGAGTACCTTAAGAGTATTTCCCTGGGGCAGCATTCTTAATTGAAACAAAGCTTGGAATGTATGTCATCGCTCTAACCAGCTTTCAACACCACATTTTCAACATTTACCTTAACTTTACTAGCTCTAGTAACTAGTATGTACATTCAAAATTTTCTTATATTAGTGTGAATAATGAGGCTAAATGGTATGAAAATACATAAGATGTCAAAAAATTTCTTGACGAATTCTATGTTATTGGGTCATGTAAAATTAAAATTGATTTGTATGCTGATTGTGAGCTAGATATTCAAATATTTGTGAGTAGGGTGTTCAACAATAGCTATACTACACTAAATTATTACTCCGGTATTATTTTTTTTTATATATATACATATTTCTAAACAAAAAATTTCTAGAAGGTGTTCAAGTGACTACCCTTTGATAACGGCGGAGACGCCTCTGCTAGAACCAGCTTTCGCCTCCACGAAAACGGCGCCTTCATCCATGCAATTCACGACTAGCCTCCCATCCGAGTCGGTGGTCAGCCGCCCGGCCACTGGATAGTAATGAACCAGAACCTTAGACAAGGCATCTCTTATGACATTTGTCATGTCGTCACCGCCTCTTTTGTAACTTAATCTAGTTTTTTTAACGTATGAAGATTTGTCGTGGATATTGTCCAATATTGCGGGCTACATGTTAAAGTATCATTTTGAGAAACAACGGAATCTATACATACATTTTCCTTTTGCTTGTTATACATATCACATAGAGAATAAAACCTTCGTCGCTAACACGTTACAGATTTTTGCCACTACTGGATGAAAATTCTGAAGCTACTCTCGCTAGTAACTTGAACTTATTGTTAAAGGACCAAACCCACAGTGTAGGATAACAAGAGTACACCTCGAAGTCAAATTAAGAGATCAAATTTCACATAATTGTTCGCAACGAATTCCACAAAACAATTGAAAAGGGTAGACGGTTACCAGAGTTGAATAATCAGAGTGGCGTGAAGTTTTCACCCATTAGCCTTCATAGCAACCATGGTGGGCAGAGAAAGCTTGGTATATGAGCAACCGACGCTGTCCAAAATCGAACTCCGTGATGCTTAATTCTCTTTGTCACCCCTGTTTGGGGATTATAAGATACAAGAATTTTGGCCTGTAAAATCATCAATACGGTTCCGTCTCTCAAAATTTTTATCAGTCGGACTGGTATGGATAGCACACGAAGAGGTGGTAGCTTAACGACCCACTTCAATGTCCAGGCCCCTGTTTGTATGTCATCTTCCATCACCCACACATTAACATGACTTAATGAACGGATATCACTAAGGTATAAAAAATCATTCAAAACGCCTAGTTGCGACCCGCCAACATGACAAGGCAATGAGAGATTTCCCAATTCCTCATTCTCCACATCAAAATAGCATAACTTAATTTGAGCCATGCCCGACGACCCTAGCCAATGAAGTGCCCCATTCACGAAAACAAAATCATCACCAATATAAAAATTAGCACATGGTTGTCCATTGTGCCCTCTGATGCTCCGCCATGCGTCATCCCTCCCTAGTGTAAAAATTTCATGAGTCATATTGTACAAATGGTTTTCACGTGTTATAGTACCCGTCAAGACCTTGTAGTCCTCACTTAGGGTTGGCAATGGGGACGGGGCGGGGCCGGAGACCACTATCCCCGTCCCCGATCCCCGAACCCCTCCCCCATCCCCGTCCCCGCCCCGATCCCCAATGGGGATTATTTTTCCCCCTCCATCCCCGCCCCAAACGGGGAACGGGGATCCAAACCGGGGATTCGGGGAAATTCCAAGCAGCAGCAAAATAACCGATCAAAAAAAAAAAAAAAAAAAAACAACAGCAACACAAATAAGACCTTCCAGATCTCGCTGGGCATGGGATTCTGTTGGCGAATAGAGCATCGTAGGAGATGTCGATAGAGCACCTTCCAGATCTCGATCGGTTTCAGAAGTTAGGTTGGCGTCGTGTTCATCGTCATAGAAGGGCGGCGAGGAGGAGAGGGAATGGAGGTAAAAGCCATGGATGAGAGGAGGGGAGAGAGTGATGGGTTTTGAGAGAGAGAGAGAGATTAACGCTGAAGAAAAAGAGCCCAGTGTAATTGCTTGAGAAAAGGACAAAGGTCCTTGCTTTATCATCAATTCGGATAGACTGGGCATTGAAAATTCCACTGCTGTAAAATTTCCATGCGCACATGCTTCCACTTTGCAGACCCCATGTGCTTTTACATTATAATAATAGAGATGTGGGACTGCCACTTAAAAACCGAGTATGACACTTGACATATAGGGAATTGTATATAATATTGTATATAATAAACATTGTATATAATATTGTATATAATATAATATATGTACTTACTCGACAACGTTCCCGACCGACAAACCCATGCGGGCATGCCTTTGTTTTCTCCAATAATATATATATATATATATATATAATAAAATATAAAACGGGGATTCGGGGACGGATCGGATCGGATTCGGGGTGGGGATACACCTATCCCCGCCCCCGATCCGATTCCCGATTTTTTTTAAAAAAAATCCCCAAATCCTACCCGATCCCCGAACGGATCTCCAAAACGCCAATCCATTCGGATCGGGGACGGATCGGGGACGGATCGGATCGGTGGAAATTGCCATCCCTATCCTCACTCAATGGACTAAACCCTAACCCGAATCTGACACAACTAAAGGCCTGTGACAATTTTGGATGTTTCGGAAGGACGAAATGTCGTCTTTGAAGAATTGGGTTGCAAATAACAATGTCGTTATTAAGGCGCAAACAAACTAACCCATTGCATGCTCCTATTACTGGTCCTCTGTAGCTCTTGTCAGGGATGTAAATCTCAGATCTAAATTTCATTGTGGCTTTTTTGCGACTTAAACGGGCAAGGTCATCGTCAAGCTCAAGAATCCCAAAGTGAGCGGGATTGGTGAGGCCATCAGAGGGATGGTAGAGGATAAGACTCAGAGGAAGAGACCCTCTCGAGAGATGCGATTTGGCAAAGTAGGGTTGGAGGATTAGGTTACGCCAAGTCTTGCATACTCGGTAGCATCTAACGAGGGACTTGATATCTGAGATTCTCAATAGAATTTTGCAAGTTATGTCATCTGGTAGGGAGTTCTGAGATTGTGGTGGACCTGGTGGTTACTGCGGCATTAGCCCTCCTCTTCCGCGGCGGTGGTGGCCCAGAATGGCTCTTTCTGTTTGCTCCCCTCTTCACCATGAGAGTAAGAGAGGGACAGGACAAGAGGTACGAGCAGAGAATTTCGCAATAATAAATGATGATAGGGTAGAAGAACGAACAGTGAATGAAAGGATAATCAAGGATTCATTAGACTAGAGGAGTCCTAGTTTTATTTACAATATGGAAAGAAATTCGAATCATTTCCATAATTAAAATCACTGGCGGCTCAAAGAAACCCTCTCAAACGTGTTCATTGAATTCAGGACGAATCAACTTGAGATTTGGACTTTCATATAGGTTTAACTTTATTTTTCTGAGGATTTACTAATTCAATACTTAACTTTATTTCCATTATTGTTATTTCTGTTCATGATATCAATTTACAAAGTAAAAAAAAAAAAAAAAAAAGAGAGAGAGATAAAAAGTACAGAAATGCGATAAATCAAAACAAACAATTTTAATTATATTTTGAAGGGTGATGTTTATCCGGTTCTTTTTCTTGATCAATTTCGGGTGCGGATCTAGGTGGAGCTTGGCCTTCCCTAAGCAAGATCTGCAAAACAGAACACCGATAGTGGCTACCCGGTCGGAGTTGGCCGGTCCCTGATCAAGGAGAGAAAAGTACAAAGGTCTATGAATCTTGGCAATTGGGATAGGGATAATGCTTGACAGGCCACACCATTGTGCCAGTCCTATGTCTTTTTTTTTTTTGAAAGGCAAAAGAAATTTTATTAATTTTTGAAATTGTTAAAAAGACTAAAAGGACAAGGGATGATGGTATCATATCCTAAGCTAAGCTAAGAATAATCCTATGCCCACCCCAGACTCAAACCCGAGGTTAGCAATAAACCAAGGGAACACCCAATGGGACAAACCCAAATCACCTATAGGCCTTGACCCGAAAGAGCCATACCAGATACAACGAAACAATCCAAACCATAAGAAGGGCATACCAGATACACAACAAAGCCCAAACACCTATAGCCTAACCGCTCTAAATATAGACTTGCGGGTGCGATGTCAAATGCTGTAAAAGACTTAATTGAAACATTTTCTAACACCAATTGGTTTTACGAGAGATGGTAGAAAAGCGGTCCAACAAGTGTTATCAGAGCTAAGAGGTCATTGATTAGAATTGAGGGAGCGTCATCATGAGGGATACATTGTTGGTCCTGGAGTATTATCGGATTGTATTACGGTGTTTATTTTGGGTTTCTGCCCTTGTGCTAGACTACTAGTACTTGTAATTCGATCCTTTGATCAACGAATTTTTCTTTTGTTCGTGGAATTTATAGTCTAGGATTTAGAACCTGCAAATACAATAGAGAAGTAGTAAGGTACATAAAGGTTTTCCCAAAATTAGCAAAGAGAAATCAATGGTACTATTACCCAAGATGGAAAGAGATTGGCAATGCCTGTGAGCGCAACGAAAACTTGAAATATTACCTTCTGCCATTATTGTTCAAGTGATAGAACAAACCAGAAAGATCTTCTAACCTAAGACCCACGTAATGAACACCATTCATTGATGGAAACAAAAACTTGTTCTTATTTGGGTTATTTTAGGGACCCTCTGTTTGTGGTATTTACAGGCAACATATGCCCTACCATCAAGGAAGAATTGTCTCCAAATGATGTCTTTCTCAATATGTGTCTCTTGATTACGTGTCTATTCCTAATGGATATTAATCTTGTTGTGTCATTTTCCAATAAGTAAACCCTTTCACATGGGATACATCCTTTCCTAATACGACATCTTTTCACAATTAGACACTTACTAATTGAGCAATTTATTTATCACTCATAACTTCAGTTACTAATAAATAGAAAGTGATAGGTAGACCAAATTATATAATTTCTTAAAAAGATAGCTTCGTGAAGAAGGCGATAATTCAAATCTTTCTTAGAAAGTACTTCAACTAATAATGTTGTGAAGCAAGTCTCATTGTTGCCTAGGCCCAACACAAATTTATGTCCAGCATATAAGCATGGGGGTACCTCGACTCAATATCTAGCCTCGAGAGTTCGAGCTTGTGATGTTGGAGCCAGAATATCCATTGATAGATGAGTGTCTGACTAGCCTCGAGAGTTCGAGCTTGTGATGTTGGAGCCAGAATATCCATTGATAGTTACAACCGAATTCAAGATGATTTACAAACGCTTAAGCCCAAGGGTGGAGCCAGAAATGTAACCTACCCTGGGCTAAAATGGGTTGGTGGGTGGAATGGGTTGGGTTAAAATTATTTGGGCTAAATTTTACATGTTACGGGAAATGACTGGCCGGTCCCATTTTTGGAATTTTGTTCCATCCAAGCACTTTCATGTATTTCAATTCCGTAGAAATCCAGACAACGCTGACACGCGCTGACATGTGCGTCAGGCCACCACTTGCAACACTATCGGTGCACAGTGTCATAATACCCAACTTGTACAGTGTCATAATTACTTGTACATGGTCCTACTTTTCTCTCTCTCTCTTTCTCTCCCTCTCTCTCTCTATTCTTCCGTCCTTCTCTCTCTATCCTTTTTTTTTTCTAAAACTTTAAATGTCTATAATTTTTATTTTACATATATATTTTCAATAAAATTTATTTTTTTAGAACTTACTTGACGACATTAACCAAACAAGGTCCATATTGAATATGAAATTATGTGTATAAAAAAATATTTTTTTGGGTCTGGACTCCTCTTTTTGGAGGCTGTGAATTCTTTCATTTGGGGAGTAAGTTTTTGTAGATGATGTGTGAAATCTGCATTTGAGGTGTGTGAATTCTCTTATTTTTGGAGGATGTGAATTGTTCAGAAATGCAGTGAATTCTTTCTTTCTAGAGAGCGTGAATTCTGCATTTGACAGGTGTGAATTATTTCATTTTGGAAGATGTAAATCCTATATTTGAGAGTGTGAATTCTTTCATTTCGGGGTGTGAATTGTGTTTTTTTTAGGGTGTAAGTTGTGTAGAGGATGTGTGAATTCTACATTTGATGTGGGTGTTTTTTTTTTTTTTTTGTATTTTGAGGGGTGTGAATTATTTCATTTTTGGGCAGTGAATTGTGTATTTGTCTAAATTAGTCTTGTGAATTCTTTGTTATGGAGGGAGTGAATCGTGTGACAAGGAATGTAAATAATTTTTTTTTATTGAGTACATATTTACATGTTCAAAATGGGTCTTATTTTAAAGATCTTGTCAAGTAGGTTTCAAATATATAATTTTTATAAAAAAATAAATGTATATAACAAGAGTTATTTAATTTTGAAATCTAAAATAAAATAGAGAAAGAGAGAGAGAGAGAGTGAGAGAGAGAGAGAGAGAGTGTGAGAGAGAGAGGTTTCGTGCATCAGTGCATGTAGTTGGCGCGGTAAAGGAGGGAGAGAGGATTGATGCAATAAATGCAAGTTATGGTGGGTTTCAAAGGAGAGACGGAGAATAAAGAAAATGGGAAAAAGCGCAAAAAAGTTACTCCGTGTTATGCCTCTAACGCACGTGTAAAAAAGGATCTAAATGAAAGAAAATGATGCTGGGCCTAGATGGAACACCATCCTAAAAGAGGGCCGGCCTGGAAGAACCCCATAAATTTTTGGTTTTTTTTTTTTTTTTTAAGTTGACATGGGCTATAGCCCACCCCACACTACAAGAAATCGCACTTTTAGTGACTAGTTTGACCAATTTTGGTGACCAACTGTATTTTGGTCACAGAAATGAGACAAATTGTGACTAAAAATATGTTGGTCACAAAACGTGGAACAATTGGTGACTAGGCTTACATTTGATCACCAATTGTTAAAAATTTTCTGTGACTAACCATAATCTGGTCACTAATCATAATACTTTCAGTGACTAACCATAATCTACTCACCATAGGTTGAGCATTTTGTGACCACCAATTTATTTGGTCATTGAAAAATACAGATTTTTTTTTTGGTGACCAAATTCCTGTGGTCACTAAATATATTTCATTTAGCGCCATTTTTGGGGGAAATATCATTTACCTAATGCATTTGAGTCTTCATTTTCCTAGATATGGACTTTGGGTGCATGACTAAATTCTTAGTCACTAAAAGTGTTATTTCTTATAGTGCCACCATGTACTTAGATCCGCCGTTGCTGAAGCCCATCCAATTTATACGATCAAGCTAACTAATTTTCCCGCCTAAACTACTAACCAACTACCCATTTTGACTCTAACTGCCTGCCACAGACTATTCACAAGTCACAACCTCTCTTGCTTGGGCTTATTTATGTCACGTGCTCTTGAAATACCTCTCTTGGTTGGGCAGGTACTATCGGTGTTTTGTCTTGTAGATCTTGCTCAGGAGAGACCAAGCTCCACCTGCCTAGACCGAACCCAATATCAACAAGAAAACCGGATAAACATCATCCCTCTAAAATATAATTTAAAATTGTTTGTTTAGATTTATTGCATTTTTGTTACTTTTTATTACTTCCCTTTGACTTTTTAAATTCATATCATGAACATAAATAACAAAATAATAATGGAAATAACATTGGTGTTTAATTAATAAATACTCGGAAAAATAAAGGTCTTGTAGGAAAGTCCAAACCTCACCATAATTCGTCCTTAATTCCATGAACACGCTTGAGAGGGTTTCTTGAGTCGCAAGTGATTTTTCCCTCTTCCTTAATCTAGCTGAGTTATTAATGTGGTAAAGGATTTGGATTTCCTTCCATATTGTTAAACAAGGAGGACGAATGAATCCTTGACTATTTGATTATCAATAACTCCTTCCGTTCCAAATTGGATTTGGATTTCCTTCCATATTGTTATGAATCCTTGACTGTTCGACAAATCCAACTTTTTATAAACAATACATAATTGTACTTAAAAAAAGAAAGAAGTATCAATTTTTCTTTGTCAACTTTTTAAATTGGTCCTTCGTTTCGGGACAATGATCAAGAAATTATGAATGGAGGAGCAATAATAATTTGGGAAAGAGGGAGTATTTAAACTCCGTTTTCGACCATGTTGCACATACCATTACCATATCCCAAGGTTCATTCTCTGTAAGTTCTGCCCCATCAACTCGATCCCAGATTGCAGTGAGGGTTCTCTTCAACCAATATTACGGAATTCTCTTCTTCTTCTCTACGGTTCTCTCATGCCGAAGAGGGGAGCGAACAGAAAGAGCCGTTCTAGTCCACCACCACCGATGAAGACGGCTAGCACCACCATCTCAGAACTCCCAGATGACATAATTTGCAACATTCTAGTAAGAATCCCTCATGTCAAGTCCATCATTAGATGCAAACGAGTATGCAAGACTTGGCGCAACCTAATCCTGCACCCCTACTTCGCCAAATCGTATCTCTTGAGAGGGTCTCTTCCTCTCAGTCTTATCCTTTACCGTCCCTCTGATGGCCCCACCAATCCCGCTCACTTTGGCATTCTCGAGCTTAACGACAACCTTGCCCGATTAAGCCGCCCAAACGCTACGTTGAAATTCAAATCTGAGATTTACACACCCCGCGAGGGCGAGAGAGGGCGAGTAATAGGTGCATGCAATGGGTTAGTTTGTTTGCATGTTGATAACAATATTGTGGTTTGTAACCCAATTCTTCAAGGGCGACATTTTGTCCTTCCGAAACTCCCAACATTGGCACAGGCCTTTAGTAGTGTCGGATTCGGGTTCGGGTTTAGTCCATTGAGTGATGAATACAAGGTTTTGGTATGTACTATAATTGGTGAGAACCATTTGTACAATATGACTCTTGATGTTTTTACACTAGGGAGGGATGATACATGGAGGAGCATCGGAGGGCACAACGGACGATCATTCCCTCGTTTTTACTCTGGGCATGATTTTCTTTTCGTGAATGGTGCACTTCATTGGTTAGGGTCGGGCATGGCTTCAAAATTCTTGTGCTATTTTGATGTGGAGAATGAGGAATTGGGAAAGCTCTCCTTGCCTAGTCACCTTGGTGGGCTGTTGCATCTTTGGAGTTTTGGATGATTTTTTATACCTATGCGATCTCCGTTCGTCAAGTTGTGTTAATGTGTGGGGGATGGATGGTTACATACAATGAAGTGGCGATCCCCCACACATTAACACAACTTGATGAATGGCGATCGCTTAGGTATAAAAAATCATCCAAACTCCAAGATGCGATAGACCACCAATGTGAAAAGGCAAAGAGAGATTTCCCAATTTCTCATTCTCCACATCAAAATAGCATAAGAATTTTGAAGCCATGCCCGACCCTAGCCAATGAAGTGCACCATTCATGAAAACAAAATCATCCCCAGTGTAAAAACGAGGGAATGATTGTCCGTTGTGCCCTACGATGCTCCACCACGTATCATCTCTCCCTAGTGTAAAAATATCAAGAGTCATGTGTACAAATGGTTCTCACCAATTATAGTACATGTCAAGACCTTGTATTCATCACTCAATGGACTAAATCCGAACCTGAATCCGACACTACTAAAGGCCTGTGCCAATTTTGGGAGTTTGTGGAGGACAAAATGTCATACTTGAAGAATTGGGTTACAAACCACAATATCGTTATCAACACGCAAACAAACTAATCCATTGCATGCACCTATTACTCGTCCTCTTTGGCCTTGCAGGGGATGTAAAACTTAGATTTGAATTTCACCGTAGTGTTTGGGTGGTCTTGTTGGAAATACTGTAGAAAATTATGGAACTTTTTACCTCGCAATCTGTTATCGAAGAACAAAAATATCAGAATGGAATTGGCTGCTGTTTTGGAATGAGTCGCGGACTAGATCTCTTTCCTTAAGATTGTGCAAGTAGTAGCAGCCATGCTGTCTCCAGGATAAAATAACCCAGAATACAATCTATGTCTTGGTCTCTCTCGCACGAAAGAAGACCGAAAATACAAGAGACAATCAAACTTTTTAGCTCTTTGAATTATGTGTATGAAAATACTTTATCGGTGTGTTTGAGAGACTGAAGAACAACTCCTTATATAGGCGAAGAAAAGATTTAATTTTGGTAAACAAGATCAATTGATGAAATCAATTAACCCGAAAATTTTGTGCACTGACTATGCACATGTTTTTTATCATTTCTGTAACAGTAGAATACACACCTTTTTTGTCATGACTCTTAATGAGTTATTGGAAAAGATTTTCTAACTGTCACAAACATGATAAAAACGTGTGTATATCCAAAAAAAAGATTAATCTTATATAGTATAGCAGAATGACTTTTTGTGAGGAAGGCTCTCATCGCGACAAGTGGCATAAAATAGTTGGTTTGTCGTATAGGATTTTAAGTGACACATGCGACAATAATTCAATTACCATAAGTAAGTAATTCCAAATTTCAAGCAAGTTCCATGATTTAAGGAATCAACACTCAAGATTTGTAAAGAAAATAATCTGTCAAATAATTTTAAATTTCAAATACTCATCAATCAATAAATTCTACAAATGAAACAATTAATTAGTTAATTAAAAATTTCAAAATAATTTAAAAAATCACTCAACATTTGCAAATAAAAACAATAATCAATTAGTTTTAAATTCCAAATGCATCAAAAACTTATAAAAATGAAAATGTCCATCCCCCATTTTCTCAACCATTAGTCTTAAAAACTCTTAAGTCTCTCAATCCAACCAATTATATTTTCGTGCAAATGTTATTGTTGTTCTTATACTTTGGCTAGGGTCATGGTTGGCCTGGTGCAAATGAACAAACAACCCATGTTTTGGTAACGGTGAGTTAGTTTGTAATAATTTTTTTTCACTTTCTATTAATTGGTATTCATTTTTTTAAAAAATCTATAATGGCATTCGATGTTGAAATTTATGTTGGTTAAAAAATGACTCTGCTTTTACAGGATCGATGTGAGAACCTTGGTGAGAAAATCAATCGATTGAAATTGTCAAAACAACATTTTGAACCCAAAAATGGTCAAAGGGTTACATAATTGGAATATTATTGTCAATTTAGTAGTAAGTGTCAAGTTAATAGTTGCTATTGCTGAGATCTTGAAAGGTACAATACTAAATTACTATATGATTATCATATGACAAATAAGATCTTAACAATTCTTTTAGCCTACTTTTCTTGAGTTTTGTGGGATAGATGTTGTTCTCTTCTTCTTCTTCTTCTTCTTCTTCTGACAAAGTGACATATAATATTATATTCTACTTTAAGGTAGAACGATGAATATCTATCTAACGTAAACAATTAATATATGAACAAAATAAGAAGCCGTAGAATACAGTTGAATTATATTGTGGAAAAAAATTTCAAAACTCAAATATAAGAAAATGCAAAACTAACATCCAAATATAAAAAAATATATATCCATATGGGTGAATTAATATTTTGAACCAATCATACATTAAGCACAACGATTGCACCACTGTAATGTCCAGCTCCATAAACAGAGGAGTTAAGCCCCATAGCAAAATACGAAGGTCGTGAGGTATTTTAAGATTTGATTAAGTTTGATTTTGTGAGGTACTTAATCAAGTTATAAGATTTTTTTGACAATTTATATTAGAGAGTGATACCCAGGGACGAAGCGGAGCCAGGATCTTGACTCGGAGGTAGCACCTAAAATTAATATTCTTCCACCTCCATCCCACAAAAGAGTAGTCTATTAATTATAAAGTGACGTTCAATTTTTGGATAAAAATCTCAATTAGTTCTTTAATTTTGTATGAAGAAATGTATAAATCATGCATGGAGGTGCTCTATTTTTCTATCTGGAAATTAGAGGTTTTTTTGCAATGGATTATCTTTAGGAGCGGAGGGGATTATTAGTATAAAAAAAGGTATAAGTGTTCTAAGATTAATTATTTATAATACCCCAAAGAATACACATTTTCATAGGTTAATGATCATCAACATGATTAATACCCAAAAATTACACACTTTCATTGATTAATCACTCATCAATATGTTTAATACCAAAAATAATACACGTGTTTTGTAGAATAACACTATTCTTGCCATACAAATTTAAATTATTGGCATATGATAACATTAGTTCATCCTATGCATAGAACGGTTTTCGGCTAGATTGTGGAATCAAAGTGCTCCAAGCATATAATCATGTAGCACGGTACGAGGCTAGATTTTTGTGGAAAACTAAACTAACAAACAAACAAGGTCATTTTAATGTTGAAAGTATTCATCAATAGTTAAATTTTTTTTGTGTATTGCAACTCCGTGCATAGCACGGGTTTGATGCTAGTATATATTAACATATATAAAAACCATTTAAATTGAGGCATGGCAACCATGCCAAGTGGCAGAGCAATTTATATATATGCAAGATTGGATCTGTCCCTGTGGACAACCACTCCCTCGTAATGATTTTGATTTGTGAAGAAAAGGAAAGAAAAACAAAATCCTTGCAGACTGCATAGTAAGGGTATACTGACAATCAATTCTTTCACTTTATGTTCTTGCTAGCACCAAAAATTAAGTAAATTTGGCATACGCAGTAACGGAGAAGTGAGTTAGAAATCTATCTCGCAACTCAAATTCTTCCTTCCTGAATAACAAATGAGATTGGGATACAAGTTACAAATAAAGAGCAAGGTTTCTTATGTGTTTTGAGCTTGCCAAGCTGCCATTTAATTGAAGATTTATAGAGAGCAATTTTTTTATCCTACTGACCAAGCTGCCATTTAATTAATTGAAGATTTAATTGAAGTCTACACTGATTTTAAAGTTTTTTTACTGTTTTTTAATGCATCTGGTGAGAAAGTATTTTGTGTCAAAATAAAAAAATAAAAACAGTAGGATGACATTGTTTAACCATAAGTTGGAGTTACAAGTCTCTCCTCCCCTCAATCTCAATCTCAAATCTCAATTACTGATCACTGCTGTTGCCTTCCTCCGCCTAACTGTGCAGAAAAAAATGAGACGTGATTAATACTTTGAGAAAAAAAAAGTTAATAGACGATTTTTTACTCTTCCTAAACTTTCCTTTTGTAAAGAATTTGGAATCTCTCCATATCGTAATAAAACTAGGACCCTAAATGAATCTCTCTCTGGGGTTCATTCACTGTACGTTCTACACCATCTTTCTATCCATTAAGAGTATGCATGATGTTTTGTTAGGTATGCAGTTCGGAATATCTTGCATTGATGGATGTTAACAATACAGGAATAAGTGTTCAAACAAACTCAATATAAATTTATTACATGAAATATAAAATGTAAAAGAGTTTAGGTTGTTCAGTTGACTATCTATGAGAAGTTATGGATCCTCTTATGGTTTCTAATTGCGTTATTTATATTGGATTGATTTATGGATTAAGTATATTATGTGAGGTGGTGTTCATCCGGTTCTCTTCTGGATATCGAATTTGGATCTAGGTGGAGCTTCAGCATCCCTAAGCAAGATTTGCAAGACAGAACACTGATGGTGCCTAACCGGCTGGAGTCAATAGGTAGTTAGGCACTCCGACACCCAAGTCAGGCCTTGACCAAGGAGAGGAAAGTACATACAAAACTCTTAGTCAAAAGTAACGTGCGTTCTTCTTAGGGTTTAGAACGATTGTCTATATAGAGTTACTTAGGCTCGTGCTAGGCACATGCCCCCCGCTTCTTCACCTATCATAATGTGAGCCACCGAATGCCAAGTGACAACCACATACATAACCTAATTGAATCTCCTTTTAACTCGTGGACTGCCCGTCTGAGTTCGGGTGTATGACTTTATCCGTCCCAATACCACCCCAGTCAACTCTGCGAATCGTGGCACCTAGGCTTACGCTTGACAGGCCGACACCTTTTCGCCAGCCCAATGCACAGTTTGACCCAAACGCTCAGCCCCATGGTCTGCTGACTTGCAGGCCTATTGGATTGATGATTCGGCTTACCACAATTTCAATTTGAAATAAATAAAAAAAATACAATTCAAAAGAGAGAAAAGAATATTTTAAAACGCGTTTTCCATATATAATTCAAAATACTGAGAAAAAAATAAAATATAGATATTAATCCTAATACTGGAAATATCTTCAGCGAGAATTTCCTTCTCTCTTAATTTAGTTTCCTTCGAACCAAAATTCTGACTCTGGCTGCTTGTTTGGGATATGAATTTTGGATCTTAACTTCCTAATGGCATTGGTGGCGCCGTTGGAGGGATGTTGGATAACGGGAGGAAACACCCTCGAGAGATGCAATTTTGCAAAATAGGGTTCGAGGATTAGGTAGTGCCACGTCTTGCATTCCCGCCCGCATCTAATGAAGGACTTTGTATTAGGGAGTTTCGATAGAATGTCGGAGATTATGTCATATGGAAATTCTGAGATGGTGGTGGTAGCGGAAGCAACAGCAGGGGCGGCGGCGGCGGCGTTTTGTCTCTGAATGGCCCTTCTTTGTTCTGGTGGTGGTGGTGGTGGACCAAAACAGCTCTTTCTTTTGATATAACTCAAAATAGCTTCGTGAGTCTTCTTATTACAACATGGAAAGGCCGAAAGCATAGATAAATTTGGTAGCCAAGATTACTAGGATAACTAAGTCACCCTTAGCTGAGCCCGCACTCTGCTTTGCTCTCTTGATGGGGGCCATCCTGATGCTATTAAGATGATCTGAACTGTTTATTTTGTTTCACTTGTCTAGTTGGCGTGCAAAAAACTAATGGCAATTGGACATCCGTATCACCGAGTTGCTCATTCGAAAAAATTGATGCCTGTGATTTCAAAAATTAACTCCAAACACCAATGTTTCTTTTAGGTTGATGCCCATAGCCATTAGCCATCCAATATCAAGTTCAGCAAAGACAATAAAATCGACAAGCCAAACAAATTGAACATCAAATCATAATAACTGACCCAATATGAAACTTATCAGAAGAGTGCAATTCCCCAAACTTACAGCATGCCCCAAAGAAATTGGTCTGGTTACTTGAGACACTCTTCATCACCAAAAGAAACAAAAAAAAAAAAAAACTACAAGAAACAGTAGCAAAAGCAATCAGTGACGAGATGCAATAACAACAATAGTCATTGTAGCGAACCGTTCTTTGTTACCTTGTCCAAAATAGTAGCAGCATAATCAGTCTCCCTCGCGTCTCTTTCATTTCAATGCAAATCAGATGGTAGCATACTCTAAAGGGACACGGGTTTAATTCTTCGAAAGTACCGTTTTTCTTCAAGCCATAGCTGTTAATATTTTCTTGAGCTGCCTTTCTCAGATATGACGCGTAATAGAAAATCAACCGATTATTGTAATTTCGTAATATTCTGTCAATATCGGAAATCATCATCGCTGCATAGGCAAAATGATCATGTTATTCTCCATTAGCTTCCGTACATTATCAAAAAAGAGAAACTGCAAGTTACAACAATGACTGAGTTTCCTGTTCTCGTTCATAACTTGGACATGTGTTACCCACAACCATACTAATGCAGGAAACCATAGCCACAAAACATCTTGCCAAAGCACAAAGCCATAAAAAACAACAATCAACAATTTTAACACTCCTGCCAAAACACAGGGCCGTTTCAAGCAATGAGTATCCAAAAAACTGGAATACGCACTTACAAAATAAAATATTAGTATCGAAACTGACATAACCGAGTCCTAATGTGATGAAACTATTTCAATCTAAAGCGTATTCCAAAAATCATAATAACTGTTCAATCCTCTGAAGTGTTCTGAACCTCCATAAAAATCATAATAAACGGTTCAATCTTCATATATATACATATATATGAAGATTTGTCGTGGACATTGTCCCAAAGCTATATGTTACAGTGTTATTTTGTGAAACAACGGAATCTATACATATATTTTCCTTTTGCTTGTAATAGATATCACCAAGTTAAATTTTATTTAGGGAATATAGAACTTTTGTTGGTGACACGTTTAATATTTTTGTCACCGGTGAATGAAAATTTTGGAGGCACTTTTGTTGACTTAACTCAAACTTATAAAAAGAAAAGTCTACTTTTTGCTACTTTCAAAAAATTAGACCACATTTGGAACTACACGCGCACGGTCCAAACGTAGTCAAAGAAGTGCTCCACAGCTCCACCCAAAAAAAAAAAATATTCAAGAGATCAACTGTTACCACAGTTAAATGCAAATTGCCATAGGAGACCATGAAACTAGCTTACAAAAAATAAAAACTCAGCCCAAACAATGACGACTGCGATTGTGAAGTTTTTACCCATTACCCTTCATAGCAACCATGGTGGGCAGATGAAGCTTGGTGTATGAGCAATTGATTTGGTCCAAAATCGAACTCCATGATACGTGATTCTCTTTGTCACTCCGGTTTGGGGATTAAGAGATCCAAGAAATTTGTTGTTGAAAATCACCAATACAGATCCGTCTCTCAAAATTTTTATCGGTTGGACTGGCACACGAAGTGATTGTAGCTTAACAACCCACTTCAATGACCAAGCCCCTGTTTGTATGTAATCTTCCATCACCCACAAGTTAACATCACTTAATGAACGGATATCGCCAAGGTATAAAAAATCATCCAAAACTCCAAGATACGACACAGAACCAATGTCGAAAGGCAAGGAGAGAATTCCCAATTCCTCTTTCTCCACATCAAAATAGCATAAGAACATTGAAACTCTGTCCAACCCTAGCCAATGAAGTGCACCATTTATGAAAACAAAACCATCATCCACATAAAAATGAGGGAATTGTTGTTCGTAGTGCCCTCCGATGCTCCGCCATATATCATCCCTCCCTAGTGTAAAAATATCAAAAGTTACGTAGGAAAAATGGTTTTCCCATCTTTGAGTACATGCCAAGACCTTGTATTCATCACTCAATGGACTAAAACCGAACCCGAATCTCAGATCTGATTGTCGCAGTTGTGCCAATTTTGGGAGTTTCGGAAGGACAAAATGTCTTCCTGGAAGAATTGGGTTACAAACCACAATATCGTTATCAACACGAAAACAAACTAACCCATTGCATGCTCCTATTACTCGTCTTCTTTGACCCTTGTGGGGGGTGTAAATGTCAGATCTGAATTTTACGGTGGCGTTTTGGTGGCTTAAACTGGCAGGGTCGTCGCTAAGTTCGAGAATGCCAAAGTGAGCGGGATTGGTGGGGGCATCAGAGGGACGGTAGAGGATAAGACTCAGAGGAAAAGACCGTCTCGAGAGATGCAATTAGGCAAAGGAGGGTTGGAGGATTAGGTTACGCCAAGTCTTGCATACTCGTTTGCATCCAACGAGGGACTTGATGTCTGGGATTCTTGCTAGAATGTTGCAAATTATTTCATCTGGTAGTTCTGAGATGGTGGATGCGGCAGCAATAGCTCTCCTCTTCCGTGGGGGTGGTGGACCAGAACGGCTCTTTCTGTTCGCCATGAGAGAGGGACGGGACAAGAGGAAGAAGTAGAGAATTCCGCAATAATAATTGAAGAGAACCCTGCTTCAATCTAGGAGTTTATTCTTCTTCGCCGAGTTGATAGGGTAGAACGTGAAGTGAATGAGCCCCGGGATATGGTACGTGCGACAGGCTAGAAATCCTCGAGTTTAAGATAATCAAGAATTCAATAGATATTAATCCTAATAATGGAAAAGAATTATGGGATGGAAAAGAATCACTTGGGATGAGGAAAGGAAATACCTAAAATCAAGCAGACCAAAACAAATTTACCCGTCTATATAGATAACTAATTTGGATGTGATAATCCTGTGGATTAAGGTAACACTAACCATCTATAGATTATCTTACATAGTATAGCAGAATGACTTTTTGTAAGAAAGACTCTCATCGTGACAAGTGGCATAAAATAGTTGATTTGTCGTATAGGATTTTGAGTGACACATGTGACAATAATTCAATCACCATAAGTATGTAATTTTAAATTTCAAGCAAGTTCCATGATTTAAGGAATCACCACCAAGATTTGTAAAGAAAATAATCTGTCAAATAATTTTAAATTTCACATACTCATCAATCAATAAATTCTACAAATGAAACAATTAATTAGCTAATTAAAAATTTCAAAATAATTTTAAAAATCACTCAACATTTGCAAATAAAAACAATAATCAATTAGTTTTAAATTCCAAATACATCAAAAAATTATAAAAATGAAAATGTCCATCCCCCATTTTCTCAACCATCAGTCTAAAAAACTCTTAAGTCTCTCAATCCAACCAATTATACTTTCGTGCAAACCTTATTGTTGTTCTTATATTTTGGCTATGGCCATGGTTGGCCTGGTGCAAATGAACAAATAAACCATGTTTTGGTAACGGTGAGTTAGTTTGTAATAGTAATATTTTTTCAGTTTCTATTAATTGGCATTCATTTTTTTAAAAATCTTTAATGGCGATGTCGAAATTTATATTGGTTAAAAAATGACTCAGCTTTTACAGGATCAATGTGAGAACCTTGATTAGAAAATCAATCGATTGAAATAATCAAAACAACATTTTGAACGCAAAAATGGTCAAAGGGTTACATAATTGGAATATTATTCTCAATTTAGTAGTAAGATTCAAGTTAATAGTTGCTATTGCTAAGATCTTGAAAGGTACAATACTAAATTACTATATGACTATCAGATAACAAATAAGATCTTAACAATTCTTTTAGCCAATCTTTCTTGAGTTTTATGGGATAGAATTTGTTCTCTTCTGCTTCTTCTTCTTCTGACAAAGTGCCATATAGTATTATATCTTATATAGTATAGCAGAATGACTTTTTGTAAGAAAGACTCTCATCGCGACAAGTGGCATAAAATAGTTGATTTGTCGTATAGGATTTTGAGTGACACATGTGACAATAATTCAATTACCATAAGTAGGTAATTTTAAATTTCAAGCAAGTTGCATGATTTAAGGAATCACCACCAAGATTTGTAAAGAAAATAATCTGTCAAATAATTTTAAATTTCACATACTCATCAATCAATAAATTCTACAAATGAAACAATTAATTAGCTAATTAAAAGTTTCAAAATAATTTTAAAAATCACTCAACATTTGCAAATAAAAACAATAATCAATTAGTTTTAAATTCCAAATACATCAAAAAATTATATAAATGAAAATGTCCATCCCCCATTTTCTCAACCATCAGTCTAAAAAACTCTTAAGTCTCTCAATCCAACCAATTATATTTTCGTGCAAACCTTATTGTTGTTCTTATATTTTGGCTATGGCCATGGTTGGCCTGGTGCAAATGAACAAATAAACCATGTTTTGGTAACGGTGAGTTAGTTTGTAATAGCAATATTTTTTCAGTTTCTATTAATTGGCATTCATATTTTTAAAAATCTTTAATGGCTTTCAATGTCGAAATTTATATTGGTTAAAAAATGACTCAGCTTTTACAGGATCAATGTGAGAACCTTGATTAGAAAATCAATCGATTGAAATAATCAAAACAACATTTTGAACGCAAAAAATGGTCAAAGGGTTACATAATTGGAATATTATTCTCAATTTAGTAGTAAGTGTCAAGTTAATAGTTGCTATTGCTAAGATCTTGAAAGGTACAATACTAAATTACTATATGACTATCAGATAACAAATAAGATCTTAACAATTCTTTTAGCCAATCTTTCTTGAGTTTTATAGGATAGAATTTGTTCTCTTCTGCTTCTTCTTCTTCTGACAAAGTGTCATATAGTATTATACTCTACTTTAAGACAGAATGATGAATATCTATCTAACTTACACAATTAATATATGAACAAAATAAGAAGTCGTTGAATATAGTTGAATTATATTGTGAAAAAAATTTCAAAACTCAAATATATGCTCTACACATATGATACGTAATCATTGCAAAACTAACATCCAAATATAAGAAACTATATATCCATATGAGTGAATTAATATTTTGAACCAACCATACATTAAGCACAACGATTGCACCACTGCAATGTCCAGCTCCATAAACAAAGGAGTTAAGCCTCAGAGAAAAATATTGAGGTCGTGAGGTATTTTAAGATTTGATTAAGTTTGATTTTGTGAGGTACTTAAACAAGTTATAAGATTGTTTTGACAATTTATATTAGAGAGTAATACCTAGGGACGGAGCCAGGATTTTGACTCGGAGGTAGCACCTAAAATTAATATTCTTCCACCTCCATCCTACAAAAGAGTAGTATATTAACTATAAAGCGACGTGCAATTTTTGGATAAAAATCTCAATTAGTTCTTTAATTTTGTATGAAGAAATGTATAAATCATGTACGGAGGTGCTCTACCCGGAAATTAGAGATTTTTTTGGCAATGGATTCTCTTTACGAACGGAGGGATTAGTATAAAAAAAAAGGTATAAGTGTTCTAAGATTAATTATTTATAATACCCAAAAGAATACACATTTTCATATGTTAATCATCATCAACATGATTAATACCCAAGATTACACACTTTCATCGATTAATCACTCATTAATATATTTAATACCAAAAAAATACATGTGTTTTGTAGAATAACACTATTCTTGCCATACAAATTTAAATTATTGGTACATGATAACATTAATTCATCCCGTACATAGCACGGTTTTCCGCTAGATTGTGAAATCAAAGTGCTCCAAGCATATAATCATGTAGCACGGTACGACGCTAGATTTTTGTGGAAAACTAAACTAACAAACAAACAAGGTCATTTTAATGTTGAAAGTATTCATCAATAGTTAAATTTTTTTGTGTATTGCGACTCCGTGCATTGCACGGGTTTGATGCTAGTAACTAATTATGGAAAATGTAATAAGTATAACTAGAAGCATATACTAATAATGAACTTAATGAGGGCATAATCGTCCGGTTAAACAGTGTCAGGATGTAAACATAACTAGTGGTGACATCAAGGACGGGAACATAAGTAAGATTATCAAAGAGGATGTCTAATTAAATTTCTTGAGAATTAATTCAACGCTGAAACTTTTATCGCCATTATTAATTGTTATTTGTGTTCATGACATGAATTTAAAGAGTTAAAAAAACGATAGAGAGTTTAACAAATGCAATAAATCAAAACCAACCGTTTTAAATATATTTGTGGGGTGATGTTATCCAGTTCTCTTCTAGATATCGGATTCAGATCTATGTGGAGCTTCGCAAGACAGAACACCGATGGTTCCTAACTGGCCGGAGTCAGTATGTTGCTAGGCACTCCGACACTTAAGTCAGACCTTGACCAAGGAGAAGAAATTACATACAAAGTTGTTAGTCAAAAGTAACGCGCGTTCTTCTTAGGGTTTAGAACTATTAATTGTCTATATAGAGTGACTTAGGCTCGTGCTAGGCACATACCCTCTGCTTCTTTGCATGTCGTAACATAACCCACCGAATGCCACGTGATGGCCATATACGTAACCTAATTTAATCTCCTTTTAACTCGTGGACAGTCCGTCTGAGTTCGAGTGTAGATAGGAACAGCTTCGAAAACTGAGAAGTTAATTACACACACACACACACACACACACACACACACACACACACACACACACACACATATATATATATATATATATATATATATATACAATCCGGATCCTATCCGGACGGCCGGATATATGTTATGTCCGCACTTTTCATCTCAGCCGTTGGATCTAATCCAACGGCTCTAATAAAAGAGAGGAATCTCGCGGGTCAAGTGGTACCCGGGTACGGGTAAAACCATCTCGTGGGTCATACACTCCAACATACGGGTCATTTCCTCTTTCAAACACCACAGACGAAGAGAGAGAAAGCGGTCTAGGCGATTCACGGCGGAAGAGAGAGAGAGAGAGAGAGAGAGAGAGAGAGGTCGCGATCTACAAGAAGAAGAAGAAATCGAGGTCGAACAAGAAGAAATCGACATTCCCAGGTTCGTATTGTCTCTCTGTCTCGTTTTTGTGGTTCGAACAGTTTTAGGGTTTCAATTTGCAATTTCGTTCGAAAGTTCTGTGTGTGTGTGTGTTGATTTTGTTTAAGATGGTCCATCTCTCTGTTCGAATGACCCGGCTTCCCTTCGAAATGAAGGGTTTTTGTTAAAAAATCTGATGGAATTTTTTTTTGTTCGATGCCTTATGACAATTTAGGGTTTTTTATTCGATTTGCTATTCGGTTCAAACTAGATCTGTGTGTGTTGATTGTGTGGAAGAAATATGGTGACTTTGTTGAGTATTAGGTTTCTTTGTGCTTACAAATTAGGTCAGACCATGAATAAGTTCTAACTGGGCTATGATCCTCTTTCCAAGTTATGTGTAAGAATGGTCTGCATTTTCTGGGATTTTGTTTGTGGCATTTTCTGGGATTTTGCTTGGACTAGTTGCATTGATGTTATTTTGCGAGGACCATTTCTTTTATGGACATGACAACCAAGATCAGCTCGTCATAATTGCAAAGATAACAGAATTTGTTGAATTCACTGAAGTGAACTTATGAGATTGTCACAGTCCTAAGTCTTGGTTCGTGTTACATTACTTATGGGATGAATCTATTTGGTTCCTTTTCCCTTTACTTTATTAACTCGAATAAAACATTCCGGTAGTCGATGGTAATTCATGTTAAGCACTTGCTGATAGGATATGATTCTCATTGCACTAAATTGTGTCATTGCCCAATAGAGAAACTGACTTTGGATAGTGTTTCTCCGTTTGTGGAAGAGTACACCGAAATGAACGCATTAAGCACTCAAACATCACAAAATATGTGAGTTAGCTTATCCAAACCAATAGCAGTAATGAAACACTTTTGCAATTGGATGGCATGCCAATTTGACCAATTTTGCCAATTTTTTTCCACAATTGGGTGCCCCTCCCAGATGGTTTTTATGTTGTTTGTGTGACTAGAGTCTACAATGGTTCTTTGAATTTTTTGCATTTCCCAGTCTCCAGTGAACTACATCAGTACATCTACCCATTGTCCATTATAATTAGATAAACTTCTATTTCTATGTGCTTAAATTAGCATAAGTGGTTGGTCCAAATTTTGAAAATTAAACCTTATTCTCTGAAATTGTGTTTTGAATTAATTTCTTTTTTTCAAGGGACATGTCTTCTTCAAACAACATGGGTAGCAAAATTGTGCCAAAGTATTGTCGATGAAGGAGAAAGGCAGCATTGAAGTTGGTGGAGTCCGACAAACCTGCAAAGGGGATGCTGTATTACGCATGCGATCAAAGACCGAGCTGAATATGCAGCAGTCAATCCTGCTGGAAGGGGACGACATGCAGAGATGAAGAAATTTTATTTGAGTAGCTTGTTGAATTTTGTAGTTTCTTAGTTTGGGAGAAGATATTGATGTACTTGTGATTTAAGAACTTGAGTTGTTTGAGGTGTATAAAATTTGAAAAGAACATGGGATTCGTACTAAAGCATGAAGATATTGATTTGAAAGAGTGGATTTGTGTATAGTTTCATTTTGATTCTCTGGTCCACAACCACTGCATCTAGATGTTGGCCTAAAAGAAGTTTATTTCTTTGCATATAATTGAAGATATTCATGTGTCCAAGTATGAACCAAGGCCCACACGTGAAGCAACAAAATGTGGCGCGGAGGTTGCAATTTCAGTCTCATTTGATGGGAAAAAAATGATGGCATGAATGCATTTCAAGTACCCACTTCATCATGGAGAGGGCAATCAACGGGTAGTCAAGTCTGCTTCTTTCATTTGTCAATTTCTGAAAAAAATTTGGGCATAGTTTCCCTTGTTTTGTGGCTTAACCCGACGCCTTTTGATTTATCTCATTTGAAGTGTGAATTTTATCTTTTATGAACTTCTGGGTTTGAAGAAGGCGTTGTACTTCTGCTTTCTGTACCCAATTTTTAACAGAGACAAATCTGCCATCCCTCTATTGGAACACTAGGAGACAAAAATCTGCCATCCCTCTATTGGAACACTTGGAAAGAAATCTGCCATACTACACAAGACAACTAAACGCCACTCAACATTTCAAGAGATGCAGCAAACACAATCTGGAAGTGTGCAAAACAGAACCTACTCAATTAAAAAATACTTGCCAAAGCAGATTACATTTCGAACATTGATTCACCAAAATAGCCATGTTTGATTACACAATTAGTTCACCAAAGTACAAGTACATGTCTGGTCTCTTCATTCCGCAAGTACACAGAAAACTAAGTAAGAAACTACAAAATCAACAAGTTACTCAAACAAAATTTCTTCATATCCGCATGTCCTCCCCTTCCAGTAGGATTGACTGCTACATATTGAGCTTGGATTTTTATCGCATGCGTAATTCAGCATCCCCTTTGTAGGTTTGTCGAACTCCACCAACTTCATCGACAATACATTGGCAGAACCTCAAAAAAAGAAATTTATTCAAAACACTACAGTGAGGAACACATTTTTATCCAGCACGTCGGTAAGTCTGTGTTTCGCCTTGATTTTGGTCCTCAACCAGTCCACAATGCTGTTTCCCTCACCAAATTCCGAGTCCACCGATCTCTTCCCTGTTACTATCTCCATCAACACCACCCCGAAGCTGTATATATCGCTCTTCTCGTCGACTTGTAATGTGTAAGCATATTCTGCAAAATCAAAACACATTTCTTAATACTTCCATCAACATATATAATGAATTTATTTTTTTCAAATCAGTGAACCGCCCAAGTTGTTTTGACTTTCATGCAAAGTCACCAAGTGTGCTGAGAATGAGATAGCAGTTTATAGGCTTTTGCACCGTCTGATCTTAAGGTCATACGACGTCGCCGACGTGACTCCAAAAATCGAATCCTAGTCAATTATGTGAAAAACAAACACACAAACTAACCGGACTGTCCTTGAGGCTAAACCCTTGCACCAGCCCACAGTCCCTGAAGGGCCCCCAGCGAAATTTATAGCACCAGGATAACGGTTTAAAGATGTTACTACTAGTCCACCAAGGAAAACACAGAGACCACAGCCTCTAAGCACACAAACCATTCCAAATTGACCACCTAAAGTCTTACCATAAGATATGATATTTCCCTAAGTGAACCCCGTTCTTTGACTTTATCCACTCCAAGAGAAATATTCAATCACGTTAACAGGTAGCACTCATAATAAATAAAACAAATGTTCAATCACGTTAACAGGTATAATTTCTAGGTGACAAAACTGATCCCATTATCAAAATATAGACTGTGAGGTCAACAAGTACAATAGAGAAAACAACCACAGAAACGAGATATTTCACTATTCGCACACAAAAACACGAACAGTGTCGTGACCAAGCAACCCATACATTCGAACCAGAAACGACAGATTTCAACACAAAACATGGACCTTTGTTCGATTTCGAACCAGAAAAAGGGTTTCGAAACCCTAGTTTGAAACCCTGGATCTGTTCGAACCCGAAAAACGAGAGAGAGAAGAGAGTCGAACCTGGTAAACTCGATTTCTTCTTCTTCTTCTACCTCGATTTGTGCTACGATCGGGCTGTATCTTCTTCTTCGCTCAATCACGATCGCGTTCCTGCTCTCTCTCTCTCTCTCTCTCTCTCTTCGTTCCAGTGAGATGAAAGCGTCTAAGGGAAGCTTGACCCATTTTGTTATAACCCGCGAGACCCGCAAGCACATTTTACCCGGATCCGGTATGTTTTAACCCGCGAAGTCTTCTCTTTTATCAGAGCCGTTGGATGAGATCCAACGGCTGAGATCAAAGGTCCGGACCTAAGGTATATCAGGCCGTCCGGATTGGATCCGGATTGTATATATATATATATATATATATATATATATATATATATATATATATATATGTGAAGATTTGTCGTGGACGTTGTCCCAAAGCTATATGTCACAGTGTTATTTTGCGAAACAACGGAATCTATACATATATTTTCATTTTGTTTGTAATATATATCACCAAGTTAAAGTTTATTTAGCGAATATAGAACCTTTGTTGGTGATACGTTCAATATTTTTGTCACCAGTGAATGAAAATTTTGGAACCACTCTAGTTGACTTAACTCAAACTTATAAAAGGGCCTAACCCAAGGTGTAGGAGAACAAGAGTATATATGTCAAAGTCAAGCTAAGAGATCAAATTTCACTTAATTGTTCGCAACAAGTTCCACAAAAAAATTGAAAACGAGTATATCTCAAATGCAATCTTTTAAAAATGTAAAAAATCTTTACTTACTACTTTCACAAAATTAGGCCAAATCTTCCACTGCCCGCGGTCCAAACCAAGTCAAAGAAGTGCTCCACAACCCAAAAAAACAAAATATTCAAGAGATCAACGGGTACCACAATTAAATGCAAATCGCCATAGAAGACCATGAAACTAGCTTACAAAAAATAAACACTTAGCCCAAACAACCACGACTTCGATCGTGAAGTTTTTACCCATTACCCTTCATAGCAACCATGGTGGGCAGATGTAGCTTGGTGTATGAGCAATTGATTTGGTCCAAAATTGAACTCCATGACACGTGATTCTCTTTGCCACTCCAGTTTGGGGATTAAGAGATCCAAGAAATTTGTTGTTGCAAATCACCAATATAGATCCGTCTTTCAAAAAATTTATTGGTCGGACTGGCACACAAAATGATTCTAGCTTAACAACCCACTTCAATGACCAAGCCCCTGTTTCTATGTAATCTTCCATTACCCACAAGTTAACATCACTTAATGAATGGATATCGCCAAGGTATAAAAAATCATCCAAAACTCCAAGATACGACACAACACCAATATAAGAAGGCAAGGAGACATTTCCCAATTCCTCGTTCTCCACATCAAAATAGCATAAGAATTTTGAAGCCATGTCCCAGCCTAGCCAATGAAGTGCACCATTCACGAAAACAAAATCATCACCAGCACAATAATGACGGGATTGTTGTCGGTAGTGCCCTTCGATGCTCCGCCATGTATCATCCCTCCCTAGTGTAAAAATATCAAGAGTTATATGGGACAAATGGTTTTCCAATCCTAGAGTACATGTCAAGACCTTGTATTCATCACTCAATGGACTAAACCCGAACCCGAATCTCAGATCTGATTGTCTCGGTTGTGCCAATTTTGGGAGTTTCGGAAGGACATAATGTCTTCCCGGAAGAATTGGGTTACAAACCACAATATCATTATCAACACGCAAACAAAGTAACCCATTGCATGCTCCTATTACTCGTCCTCTCTGACCGTCGCGGGGGATACAAATGCCAGATCTGAATTTTATGGTGGCGTTTTGGTGGCTTAAACTGGCAAGATCGTCGCTAAGCTCGAGAATGCCAAAGTGAGCGGGATTGGTGGGGGCATCAGAGGGACGGTAGAGGATAAGACTCAGAGGAAAAGACCCTCTCGAGAGATGCGATTTGGCAAAGTAGGGTTGAAGGATTAGATTACGCCAAGTCTTGCATACTCGTTTGCATTTAACGAGGGACTTGATGTCAGGGATTCTTGCTAGAATGTTGCAAATTATGTCATCTGGTAGTTCTATGATGGTGGCTGCGGCAGCAGTAGCTCTCCTCTTCCGTGGGGGTGGTGGACTCGTTCTGTTCGCTCCCCTCATCGCCATTAGAGAGGGATGGTACAAGCGGAAGAAGTTTATTCTTCTTTGCCGGGTAGAAAGTGAAGTGAATAAGCCCCGGGATACGGTACGTGCAACAGGCTAGAAATCCTCGAGTTTAAGATAATCATGGATTCGATAGATATCAATCCTAATTATGGAAATATCTTATGCGAGAATTTCTAAAAATATGGAAACAGATGGGGTGCTGCGCAGCGTGCTGTGCGGGCCCATTTCGGCGCCACACCGGCACGGTTTTAGCGATAGGAGACGTTCACTACGTAGAGTTCGTCGAGTACTATAAGTGTATCAAAAATCAACTCAATCAGATATTGTTAAGTGTCTCATCGGAACGCAAATAAGTTGAAAAAAGTGGTTACAATGGTTTTCATCCAGTGTTTTAAGGCATATGCGTTCCAATTTTTTAAACTTATTTGTGTTCTGATGAGGCACTTAACGATATCTGATCAATTTGATTTTAGGTACATTTGTAGTACTCGACGAGCTCTATACGGTGGACATCTCTGATGGTCGATACGGTACCGGCACGACACCGAAATGACCCGCACAACACGCTGCACATCAACTCCCCGATTCCCTGAAATATGGGATGGAAAAGATCACTTGGGATAAGGAAAGGAAATCCCTAAAATCAAGCAGCCGAAACAAATTTACCCGTCTATATAGATACCTCATTAGGATGTGAAAATCCAGTAGATTAAGGTAACACACTAACCGTCAATAGATAACTAATTATGGAAAATATATCATTAGAAGTATATACTAATAATGAACCTAATGAGGGCATAATGGTCTGGTTAAACAATGTTAGGATGTAAACATAACTAGTGCTTACATCAAAGATGGGAACATAAGTAAGATTATCAAATAGGATGTCTAATTAAATTCAATTCAACACCAAAATTTATCACCATTATTGTTATTTGTGTTCATGATATGAATTTAAAGAGTTAAAAAAATGGTAGAGTTTAACAAATGCAATAAATCAACACAAACCGTTTTAAGTATATTTTGTGGGGTGATGTTTATCCAGTTCTCTTCTGGATATCGGATTCGGATCTTTGTGGAGCTTCGCAAGACAAAACACCAATGGTGCCTAACTGGCCGGAGTCAGTAGGTAGCTAGGCAAAAGTAACACGCGTTCTTCTTAGGGTTTAGAACTATTGTCTATACAGAGTGACTTAGGCTCGTCCCTCCGCTTCTTCGCCTGTCATAACGTAACCCACCAAATGCCACGTGATGGCCACATACGTAACCTAATTGAATCTCCTTTTAACTCGTGGATTGTCCGTCTAAGTTCGGGTGTATGACGCCCTAGTCAACTCTGCGAATCGTGGCACCTAGGCTTAGGCTTGACAAGCCGACACCTTTGCGCCAGCCCAATGCACAGTTCGACCCAATTGCTCAGCCCCGTGGTTTGCTGATTTGCAGGCCTATTGGATTGATGATTCGGCTTACCACATTTTCAATTCAAAAGAGAGAAAAGAATATTTTAAAACGCGTTTTTCATTTACAATTCAACATACTAAGAAACTGTTGACACGAATTTCTCCAGGGACAGGAGAAATGAAAGTGCCAACACCGGGTGGTGTTGTAGGAGAGCGGGCGTGCCAGGAGATAGAAAATCTCCAAATGGAAATAGAAAAGTGCCTAAATCTGAATGAAATTCTTTCAAGCAAATGTGATAACTTATTCAAGAGGAACTAAGTTATAAAGGTTCGAATGCCTTGAATAAGGACTTCAACAACAAAAGAAAACAGAATTACATAGAAAAGAAAGAGGAAGAAGAAGAGAAAGACAAGAGATGAGTGGTGACAGACATGATTGAGAGAACAACAATCGACTAACTCGATAGTTAGGAAACAAAATTATAATACTACTATGAGCTTTTGGTGCGTGGACCTTTGCAATGTTTCCCTGAGGAATGTATTTATAGATCTTCATAAGCTTCATAACCGCTATGGAAAACTACCCACAACCTTGGACCATGTTCCTTGAATTGTGCATTTTTGAACATCTTCCAATCCGCCATTGTTTGTTGAGTGACAAGTGTCTCTTTTTTAGCCGAAAATAACTTCTCATTACTTTGATAATTATCACATGTGTTTTCGGCTAGAAAAGAATTTAAATTTCAAAAAAGTGACCCCCTAAAATTAAGGTAATTGCCTTATCACGTCTTCTGGAAATAAGTATCTCCTGAATTATAGGGTCTGCCGTTGATTAATCTTTTGCCACGTGTATGGTTCAGATATGGTACAAATAGAAACAAAATTAAATATAGATATTAATCCTAATAGTGGAAATATCTTCGGCGAGAATTTTCATCTCTCTTAATTTAGCTTCCTTCAAAATGAAATTCTGGCTCAGTGGCTACTTGTTGGGATATGAATTGTGGATCTAAACTTCCTAATGGCATTGGTAGCGCCGTTGGATAACGGGGGAGTCGGAAATGCTACTGTGCAGAAGACGCACAGCAGCTGCTATGCAGCAACAAACGATGCCGGTTTGTGGGCAATGCCAAATGCAATTTTGTGGGACCCACTTTCGGGTCCCACACAAACGATCCAAATCATTAAATAATTATTAAAGTGGTCTTGAAAAAAATTAGGCCCACTAGAAATTTTTTCACACAATTGATTAATTCGTTTGATTTTCATTCAGAATTTAGGACCATGTAGTTTGAAAGAATCTTCAAAAAAAATTATACAATTTTGGCGCTTGGTAATCCATGGATCTGAACCATAGGCGTTGTAGGGCTCCTTAAGAAGAGCATCCAGTAAAAAAATTGTCCTGTTCGGACATTTATAGGTGTCAAAAAACAAAAAATATGAGTTTTTTTATACCTCGAGAGATGCAACTTTGCAAAATAGGGTTCGTGGATTAGGTCATGCCACATCTTGCATACCCGCCCGCAGCTAGTGAAGGACTTTTGTATCAGGGAGTTTCGATAGAATGTCGGAGACGATGTCATATGGAAATTCTGAGATGGTGGTGGTAGCGGAAACAACAGCAGGGGCGCCGGCGTTTTGTCTCTGAATGGCCCTCCTTTATTGTGGTGGTGGTGGTGGACCAAAACAGCTCTTTCGTGTGACTCCTCTCTTCACCATGAAAGACAAACACCAGAAAACAAACGAACAAGCAATAATCCAGAATACCAAATCCCACCATGCCTCCCAAGCAACGAGGTAGCCAAGATTACTAGGATAACTAAGTCACCCTTAGCTGGGCCCGTTCTCTGCTTTGCTCTCTTGATGGGGGCCATCCCGGTGCTATTAAGATGATCTGAACTGTTTATTTTGTTTGGCTCGTCTGGTTGGCATGCGAAAAACTAATACCAATTGGACATCTGTACCAACGAGTTGCTCATTCGAAAAAATTGATGCTTATGATTTTAAAAATTAACTCCAAACAACAATCTTTCTCTTAGGTGGATGCCTATAGCCATTAGAAATCCAATATCAAGTTCAGCAAAGACAATAAAATAGACAAGCCAAACAAATTGAACATCAAATCATAATAACCGACCCAGTATGAAACTTATCAGAAGAGTGCAATTCCCCAAACTTACAGCATGCCCCAAAGAAATTGGTCTGGTTACTTGAGACACTCTTCATCACCAAAAGAAACAAAAAAAATAAAAACTACAAGAAACAGTAGCAAAAGCAATCAGTGACGAGATGCAATGACAACAATAGTCATTGTAGCGAACCGTTCTTTGTTACCTTGTCCAAAATAATCAGTCTCCTTCGCGTCTCTTTCATTTCAATGCAAATCAGATGGTAGCATACTCTAAAGGGACACTGGTTTAATTCTTCAAGCCATAGCTGTTCATATTTTCTCCAGCTGCCCTTCTCAGATATGATGCGTAATAGAAAATCAACCGATTATAGTAATTTCGTAATATTCCGTCAATATCGGAAATCATCACCGCTGCATAGGCAAAATGATCATGTTATTCTCCATTAGCTTCCGTACATTATCAAAAAAGAGAAACTGCAAGTTACAACAATCACTGGGGGGTGTTCCACTAAGAAAAAACTGTTTTTTCCAAAAACCGAAACAGGTCATTCTCTCATAATACGTCACATAAAAAACCATAAAAAACTAGTTTTTTCCAAAAAACCACCTTAGGAGTTTCCTGTTCTCATTCCTACAATATTCCCCAAAGCACCACAAGATGAAAACGCAGTCAAGTAAGAGGTCATAACTTGGGCATGTGTTACCCACAACCATACTAATGCAGGAAGAATAGCCACAAAACATCTTGCCGAAACACAAAGCCATTAAAACAACAATCAACAATTTTAACACTCCTGCCAAAACACAGAGCCGTTCAAGCAATGAGTATCCAAAAAACTGATATCCTAATGTGATGAAACTATTTCAATCTAAAGCCTATCCAAAAATCATAATAACTGTTCAATCCTCTAAAGTGTTCTGAACCTCCATAAAAATCATAATAACGGTTCAATCTTCATATATATACATATATATATGAAGATTTGTCGTGGACATTGTCCCAAAGCTATATGTTACAGTGTTATTTTGTGAAACAACGGAATCTATACATATATTTTCCTTTTGCTTGTAATAGATATCACCAAGTTAAATTTTATTTAGGGAATATAGAACTTTTGTTGGTGACACGTTTAATATTTTTGTCACCGGTGGTGAATGAAAATTTTGGAGGCACTCCTGTTGACTTAACTCAAACTTATAAAAAGAAAAGTCTACTTTTTGTTACTTTCACAAAATTAGACAACATTTGGAACTACACGCGCACGGTCCAAACGTAGTCAAAGAAGTGCTCCACAGCTCCACCCGAAAAAAAAAAAAATATTCAAGAGATCAATTGTTACCACAGTTAAATGCAAATTGCCATAGGAGACCATGAAACTAGCTTACAAAAAATAAAAACTCAGCCCAAACAATGACGACTTCGATCGTGAAGTTTTTACCCATTACCCTTCATAGCAACCATGGTGGGCAGATGAAGCTTGGTGTATGAGCAATTGATTTGGTCCAAAATCGAACTCCATGATACGTGATTCTCTTTGTCACTCCGGTTTGGGGATTAAGAGATCCAAGAAATTTGTTGTTGAAAATCACCAATACAGATCCGTCTTTCAAAAATTTTATCGGTTGGACTAGCATACGAAGTGATTGTAGCTTAACAACCCACTTCAATGACCAAGCCCCTGTTTGTATGTAATCTTCCATCACCCACAAGTTAACATCACTTGATGAACGGATATCACCAAGGTATAAAAAATCATCCAAAACTCCAAGATACGACATAGAACCAATATCGCAAGGCAAGGAGAGAATTCCCAATTCCTCTTTCTCCACATCAAAATAGCATAAGAATATTGAAACTCTGTCCAACCCTAGCCAATGAAGTGCACCATTTATGAAAACAAAACCATCATCCACATAAAAATGAGGGAATTGTTGTTCGTAGTGCCCTCCGATGCTCCGCCATATATCATCCCTCCCTAGTGTAAAAATATCAAAAGTTACGTAGGAAAAACGGTTTCCCCATCTTTGAGTACATGTCAAGACCTTGTATTCATCACTCAATGGACTAAAACCGAACCCGAATCTCAGATCTGATTGTCTCAGTTGTGCCAATTTTGGGAGTTTCGGAAGGACAAAATGTCTTCCTGGAAGAATTGGGTTACAAACCACAATATCGTTATCAACACGAAAACAAACTAACCCATTGCATGCTCCTATTACTCGTCTTCTTTGACCCTTGTGGGGGATGTAAATGTCAGATCTGAATTTTACGGTGGCATTTCGGTGGCTTAAACTGGCAGGGTCGTCGCTAAGCTCGAGAATGCCAAAGTGAGCGGGATTGGTGGGGGCATCAGAGGGACGGTAGAGGATAAGACTCAGAGGAAAAGACCGTCTCGAGAGATGCAATTTGGCAAAGGAGGGTTGGAGGATTAGGTTACGCCAAGTCTTGCATACTCGTTTGCATCCAACGAGGGACTTGATGTCAGGGATTCTTGCTAGAATGCTGCAAATTATGTCATCTGGTAGTTCTGAGATGGTGGATGCGGCGGCAATAGCTCTCCTCTTCCGTGGGGGTGGTGGACCAGAACGGCTCTTTCTGTTCGCCATGAGAGAGGGACGGGACAAGAGGAAGAAGTAGAGAATTCCGCAATAATAATTGAAGAGAACCCTTACTTTATCATCTAGGGGTTTATTCTTCTTCGCCGAGTTGATAGGGTAGAACGTGAAGTGAATGAGCCCCGGGATATGGTACGTGCAACAGGCTAGAAATCCTCGAGTTTAAGACAATAGATATTAATCCTAATAATGGAAAAGAATCACTTGGGATGGAAAAGAATCACTTGGGATGAGGAAAGGAAACCCCTAAAATCAAGCAACCAAAAAAAATTAACCCGGCCGTCTATATAGATAACTAATTAGGATGTGATAGTCCTGTGGATTAAGGTAACACTAACAGTCTATAGATAACTAATTATGGAAAATATAATATGTATTATTAGAAGTATGCACTAATAATGAACGTAATGACGGCATAATGGTCTGGTTAAACAATGTCAGGATGTAAACATATCTAGTGATGAAATCAGGGAAGAGAACATAAGTAAGATTATTAAATAGGATTAATTCAACGCCAAAATTTATTGCCTTTATTATTATTTGTGTTCATGATATGAATTTAAAGAGTTAATAAAATGATAGAGAGTTTAACAAATGCAATAAATCAAAACAAACCGTTTTAAGTTTTTTTTGTGGGGTGATGTTTATCCGGTTCTCTTCTGGATATCGGATTCGGATCTAGGTGGAGCTTCAGCTTCCCTAAGTAGGATTTGCAAGACAGAAGACCGATGGTGCCTAACCAGCTGGAGTTAGCAAGTAGCTAGGCACTCCGACACCTAAGTTAGGCCTTGGCCAAGGAGAGGAAAGTACATACAAAGCTCTTGTCTATATAAAGTGACTTAGGCTCGTGCTCCACTTCTTCGCCTGTTGTAACGTGAGCCACCAAATGCCACTTGACGGCCACATACGTAACCTAATTGAATCTCCTTTCAACTCGTGGACTCCCCGTCTGAATTTGGAAATATCTTCGGCGGGAATTTCCATCTCCCTTAATATAAATTCCTTCAAACTAAAATCCTGGCTCAGTGGTTGCATGTTCGGGATATGAATTTTGGATCTTAACTTCCTAATGGCATTGGTGGCACCGTTGGAGGGACGTTGGATAACAGGAGGAAAAACCCTCGAGAGATGCACCTTAGCAAAATAGGGTTCGTGGATTAGGTCATGCCACATCTTGCACACCCGCCCACATCTAAGGATTTTGTATCAGGGAGTTTCGAGATTATGTCATATGAAAATTCTGAGATGGTGGTTGTAGCGGAAGCAATAGCAGGGGAGGCGGCGGCGGCAGCCTTTTGTCTCTGAATGGCCCTCCTTTGTTGTGGTGGTGGTGGTGGTGGTGGACCAAAACAGCTCTTTCTTTTGATATAACTCAAAATAGCTTCATGAGTCTTCTTATTACAACACGGAAAGCATAGATAAATATAAACTTACATTCAGAATAACAAATCCCACCTTGCCTCCCAAGCAACGTGGTAGCCAAGATTACTAGCTAGGATAACTAAGTCACCCATAGCTGGGCCCCTACTCTGCTTTGCTCTCTTGATGTGGGCCATCCCGGTGCTCTTAAAATGACCTGAACTGTTCATTTTGTTTGGCTCGTCTAGTTGGCAGGCGAAAAACTAATGCCAATTGGACATCCATGCCAACGAGTTGCTCATTTGAAAAAAATGGTGCCTATGATTTTAAAAATTAACTATAAACGACAACGTTTCTTTTAGCTGGATGCCTATAGCCATTAGCCATTCAATATCAAGTTCAGCAAGGACAATAAAATCGACAAGCCGAACAAATTGAACATTGAATCATAATAACTGACCCAAGATGAAACTTATCAGAAGAGTGCAATTCCTCCAAACTCACAGCAATGCAAGAAACTTCATTGTAGTTGACGTTCAAAAAACAGAGAGAAACTACAACAGCAGCAAAAGCAAACACGTGGAAAGGGTTGTGAGAGGGGCTGGAGAGATTGCAGTTAATTGGGATACTCTTCATTACCCAAAAAAAAAAAAAAAAGAACTACCAGAAACAGTAGCTAAAGCAATCAGTGACGAGCTCCAATGGCAACAGTAGGCAATGTAGTGAACCTTTCTTTGTTCCCTTGTCCAAAATAGCAGCAGCATAATTACACCCAAATTGAAACTCAGACTCTGTGAAGAACCACCACCACTATTTGTTTCTCAGTCTGCATCGCTCAAAGAAGATTCAGTTTCTTCCGAACAGTTCATCCTCTGCACGTCTCTTTCATTTCAGGACAAATGACATGGTAGCGTACTCTAAAGGGACACTAGTTTAATTCTTCGAAAGTTCCTTTTTTTCTTCAAGCCGTAGCTGTTCTTTTCTTCTTCTTTTGATGGGCATTTTCGAAAGAGCGGTAGGTCATATTTTCTTGAGCTGCCTTTCTCAGATATGATACGTAACAGAATAGATGGGTCTCAATATCAGGAATCATCACCGCTGCATAGCCAAAATGATCATGTTATGCTCCATTAGGTAGCGTACAATATCAAAAAAGAGAAACTGCAAGTTACAACAATGACTGAGCTTCCTGTTCTCCTTCCTACATTCCCCAAAACAATGGCGGTCATTTTGACCTGATATCATAGTACCACTACACTTCTCCGGGAATTAAACTGAACAAAGCTTATAGCCAATTACACCACAAGACGAAAGCACAGTAAATTAAGAGTTCATAACTTGGACATGTATTACCCACAACCATATTACTGCAGGAAACCATAGCCACAAAACATCTTGCCAAAGCACAAAGCCATAAAAAACAACACTTTTAACCATCCTGCCAAAACACATGGCCGTTCAAGCAGTGAGTATGCAAAACACTGAAAACGCACTTGCAAAAATAAAATCGCAGTGTCGACACTGCCATAACCAGTGTGCCATAACCAGTGTCATGAAACTATTTCAATCTAAATCCTATCCAAAAACCATAATAACTGTTCAATCCTCAGGTGTTCTCAACCTCCATAAACCATAGAACTATTAAAAAACAGCAACAAACCGACATGTTCCGATTGTGAAAGTACTGAGAGAGACCAAATTTTACTCTGTTGCAAACTACTGTTTTTGTTTCTTTGGGAAGCCTCCTTCGCAATTCCCTCCATTATAAAATATTACCGCTTCTCATTATCGAGGCAGGCCATAAATAGGCTCGAAGTTTGGAATCCATGAACAGGCTTGCACCTCTTACCCACATCTCATTGTTTTAAGAGAACTAAGGAATCAATGACAACTTCGCCATACACTTCCATGGTGGGAATGACAGGGCAAGCTTGCTGAATAACATGGTACATATTCTCGACATCAAAGCATGCCATAAAAAGGCTCGATGACAACTTTTATCAGCCCCTCATTGATTTGCGAGTACTCCAGCATCAATGACAGCTTTGCCATACACTCTTTCCATGGTGGGAATGACAGGGACAGCTCACGGAATAGATGGGGAACTTGATTCACAGCAACTGTCCACAATGTTTTGCAAGTCACTCTCAAGCCTTAAGCCTCATCTAAACAGACATTCTTGGCCTAAGGCAATTCTTCTGCATGTTAGCATAAAGAAGAAGTTAACCCCACCCCATTCAAACAGAAAAAGAAAATGAAATATATGCATACTGTCAGTCTTCTCCTTTGGCAAGTGGCAACATCAGCGAGGGAAACCAAGCTTGGTAGGTGACTTACGCGCGTGGAATTTTGATTTGATCCATATAAATATTTTCTTGAAACTACCTGTCCTAGGATTATGATGCAATAGAGCATTTTTGTAAATTAACATCAAGATTTCCCCGCTCATGAGGATCATAAATGGTTCACATATGTTCAACAGCCCTCTCTTAGCAATCACATTTTCAATAACACACTCTTTAGTCCAAGATTCCTTAATGACATAATCCTTCATTATCTTCGACACAAAGTGGACTAGAAAAATCACAAATAAACAAACTATCTCTTAGCACAACAAGACTTATACTATTCGGAACCTCTTTCTTATGGACACAAAACTCAGGAGGATAAGGAGCAAAATGAAATTGCTCACTGTCAAAATTGAAACAACGAATAAAGTCAGGACTACCTCGATTGAAAGTAAGCCGATGAAAAGCTCCATTCAAGTAAGCAAAGAATGAGTGACTGAGCTAATCAAGAGCTCCACTCAAGGAAGCATAGTATGAGTGACGGAAAGGAACCATCCCTAAGTTTCTCCACAGCCCTTCGTCAAGTGTGAAAATCGAAGCTCCTGCCTCGTATCAACTACCAACAGCACCAATTTCAGAAAGAACTGAACCACCTTGAGACTTTGAATTAAAACCAAAAGCACTAGTGGTATGATCATACAACCCCTTATGGCTTATGTGTGAGAGGGGTAAGGAAATGTACTCCCATAATATAGGATTGCAAACAAAAACGGCTCAGATTGGTCATACAAGCAAAGCAAAAAATTACAGGAGCTCACTATTCTACAGCCAAGGAGGGGTAAACGGAGATTAGGGAAGAGTTTTAACTGGCCTTGTTTGGGGTGGGTGTTGGGTAGGGTTTGAAGGTTTAGATCACCTAAGCGGAGTTGACGGTGGTCGTGGCGGGCAGGTTTGATCAAGAGGATGATTGGGATTGGCGAGGTGGGCAAGGAGGAAGCGAGGGTTTGAGGTGAGAGAGAGAGCCAGTGTTGGCAAACCAGTTGACAACGGAATAGGGTGTTGATTGGGAGGCGTGATAGGATGTCTATTATGATATTGGTTGGAGTTCACGAACGGCTCAGTTCTAATCAAATATTCACGAACGGCTCAGAACTCCCATGTAAACTTCCTTACTAATTTTCAAATCCATGGTTTTGTGTGATTGAAAATGCTGGAGTGAAGGGTCAATTTCCACCAAAGTATCCCCAACCTCGGATTCACATGTGACTAAGCAATAAAACATATCAAACTTTAACTGTCAGCGCACATAAGTTGTTAGCAAAAAAGACAATAAAAAATGACCCCTACCATTACAATATGATAAACTGATTAAGAAATTCCTAAGTATTCACGTTCAACAGAATTCACAAGTACCTTAATAGTATCTCCTTGTCACAGCAGTCTTCATTGAAACAAAGCTTGGAATGTACGTCATCGCTCTAGTGACAATCCCATTGATCATTACTTTCCTGAAACTTCTGTCCCTCATATTCCAAAGTAGGATGGATGAAGCATAATTCAACAAGATATCCCCGTTGTTCAAAACCATTAACGGTTGATATTCCAGACCACAGAAAGCTTCTACCCATGGTACTTCAATGATAAAATCATTAGTCCAAGATTCCTGCACCGCATAATCCTTCATCACCCATATATCAAGCCTATCATTAGTAGAATGATGAAATACTGACAAATCATCCTTCAACACCCCCATTTTCATCTTATCCACCTTAAGCTGTCCACGAAGTCCACAAAATTCAGATGGCCCTGGAAATGGCTGGAATTGTTCCTTCCCAAAGTTAAAACAACACATAGATTTGAAACAATTTTCAGTGTCATGGACAATCCAATGAAGAGCCCCATTCAAAAAGCAACCACCCGAATACCAATGCAGATAGGGCGGACCATCTCCAACTCTCCTCCACAAATTAGTCCCAAGAGTGTTGATTTCAGCTTCCAATTTTGACCAAAACCCTTTACTCGGAGATAAAAGCCGCAAAACTTTGTATTGATTAGTCCTAGAGCAGAATCCGAACCCAGAACCCACATTGATTGATAAAACCTTCTCTGTTTGGGGCACAATCACATACTCATTGATAACGGGATTGCATATAACATACGGGTTATAAGTTCCAGGCCCGTAGAAGCAAATTAAACCATTGCAAGAACTCAAAACCTCCAATCCCTGCATGGGTACGTCAGATTTAGGCTTGAATTTCAAAAGGGTGTTAGTGGATATACAAATATCGCCGTTTACGCCGCTATCCACAAAAGGATCAATCGATTCCACAAAGCACATAGGAAAGCGAAGCATGAGGGAAGATTGTGCTCTAGCGAGTTGGAGTTGAGGAAAATGAGGGTCTGAAATTAAGTTGCGGAAAGCTGAACATACGCACCTGCAATTACGGATTGTGGTGATGGGTAGTCTGCTCAGAATTTCCATGAGAATAGGGTTTGGGATGGAGAATATGGAGGACACCGGCGCTTCTTTAGCGGGCGTGATCGGTCTGGGAAACCAAAAGTCGGAGGTCGGCGATTCCATTTCACGGGCGTGATCGTTCTTCTGCTTCTTTTCCTGGTGACAATTTCTCTTCATCTTCGAAGGAGGAGAAAAGTTGACTAAAAGGTCCCAGTGATGATGAGTGTCGATTCGACTACGTAAACAACTGAACTCCATGGTTATTTCCGCGTGCTCAACTACGAACGTAATCTACAACCAACAGTCACGATGTAATCCGCACCCTTAAAATTGCGGACTCCGTCTACATCTTTACTTTCTTTGATCAACTTTTCATGATTTGAATTGTCTAATGTCTTTAAAAGTTGTTTTTAAGATTCTTTGTAAGAAATCACAAAAAAAAAAAAAACACTGAGAAGGTCTTGATCTTAAATTATGAAAAATTGATCGGATCAAGTTCTTTCTGGTCACTTTTTTTTTTTCTTTTTTTCTTTTTTTGCAGATTTCTATCAGGCACTTAAACTCACTTTTTGAACACATTAGACAGTTAAGGCCATAAAAATTTGATCAAAAAAATAATGGTGTGGATGGAATCGATATTTTAAGTGTGTGGACTGGATCTATAGCCCTCTTGTGAGTTGGATCGTCTGCAGTCTTTGGGGAGGTTGATTTTGGGGACTAATTTGATTCTACAATTACGGGGGCGAGTGTAGGTGGCTATTTGGAGATCGACCAAGTTGAGTTTCCTTGATTTGTACAGATGGGTGATGGGTTTGACCAAGAGGCATACCCGCTATCTAGAGATGGAGAGAAGAGAGAGCCGGTCCTTGCAAACACGGCGGCAATTGAAGAAGGTTTTGATTGGGAGTCGTAAAAGCAAGAATTGAGCCAGAATTTTGCTTTTGTGGTGGCAAAAATATGTACTTAAAAAATAAAAAGACAGACTACACTATGAGGATGAAAGATTAAAAAATCTAATGGTGGCGAGTTTATATAATTCGGGGATAAATTTTTTTTTCTCTATATAATAGTTGTAGTTTTTTGAAAACGTTGGGATGGCGGCCGCCACCACTTGTCCTACTCTGGTTCCATCCTTGCGTAGAAGGATGTCAAAGACGATGTGGGTTGGGAGATCTGGTACTCTATCGATCACTCAAGGATCTTCTTGAACTTGCTCTTCTTCATCTTCTTGGGTTTCGTCTGGTTCATATTCGTTGTTGATTATCTGGGTCTCAGCTCTTCTTTTTCTGCTATTGGGACACATTATGGAAGGTTTGAGGGAGAAGTGAACACTCAACACTGCTATTGTATTTGTGGGTTTTGGCGGCTGCTTTGGGAGGGAAATATGAGGAAATTCGCGCCCATTCCTACCATTCTCGGAATCTTTATTTTGGAGATCAAAACTACTCCGCTTTCGTTAAAGATTTGAGTACCGAAGCCCAAGGTACTGAAATGGGACTAATTGGCGTGCGTGGTCCACTTTTGGTTTCCACAATAATGATTTGAAACGTTCAATAATTTGAAAATAATTTTTTGAGTGTCCCTGCAAAAAATCAATTCAATTTGATATGCGTAAGTGTTTCATCAAAATTTCAAATTTTTCATTCAAAATTCAAGATGATTCGTGTGAGACCCAAAAGTGGGCCCGACATGCCAATTAGTACAATTTTGGTATCAATACCCGAGCAATGTCCACACTTCAACCACATTTCATTCGGGGTTTCTGTCACGCCCCGAAATTTTCTCGATGCAGCGTGAGAAAAGATCTAGACTTTGTGCGACGATATTGTGAGAAATGAGTTTGACAGCTGTGACTTTTATTAAAAATTAGAGTCGCCACTTAACATAGAGTTCAGGTGTATTAAGTCACCCCTAAAGATATTTTCTGATGAAAACATCTTTAGAAAATTATTTTTCAATTAAAAATGACTCCGTTTGAGCTTGTGGTCTGCGAAATCAGAGCTGGGACCGGGGATTTACTGTTACGAGTAGGGAAGGTGTTAGGCACCTTACATCGCCCTTTCGGTACTTATTTTTCAAAATTAATCCTTTGCAAAATTATGTCTGGTCAGGGAAATAAACAACTAAAATGAACGATATTTACAATGGTAGGTGAATCTGAGGGTATAAAAGGCAAGATGACAGAGCCTACTTTTGTCGTGTATACCTTCAATTCAACCACACATGCCAAATTTGATTTGCATTGAATTGGTTAAATGAGACATGAACATAAGTACAAATCTCATTTTTAGATATCGACGACAGTGTACCTAATTCGACGGCGTCGGTATCCTCAATTCAATGCCAATAGATTTCGAATTAAAAAAGTGGATATTCACATTTTTGGATCAAACAGAGAAGATAATATTGAAATAAATAAGACCACAACAGAGAACAAAATATATGCAATAATAAATGAACGATACCAAAATAGCAAAACAAGTGCTTGTATGAAAGATAACAATGTTGGCACTTTGAAGAATGGTGGGCAGGCGAACACCTTTCTAATGAGAAATTACGCCCTGACGGATTATACACGCGGATCTTGCTTTCATATCAAAGTACTAGCATTATTATCATGAGAAGATTATTTACACATTTTTCTTTTTGTTTTGTATAATTTGAAATGAACAACACGTAAATTATATTGAAAGTTGGCGTTTACATTACCTGGAATCTGAAATTACAACGAGAACGAAAGACAATGTTTAGCAAAATGAAACCATAATCCAAGATAGCAACATTTTTTTACTATCGTGAACTATGCTAACATTATTGCCCACAAAATCTTTCTTTGGCAGAAAACTAACAGCTTTTCCAAGCTTTTGAAGATTTTGCTAATACAAGCTAGAAAAGAAAAAAAAAAAAGAAACTAAAGACTTATTTTTCTTACGTTGGCTTTCTGTGAAACCGACAAAGACAAAATTGTCTTTTTGAAAGTGAACCTGACCAACAAAAGAGGTAGCTACAAACTCCTCTAGAAGATACAAATGAGAAACAAAATTCAAAGAAAATTTCCGTACACTAGCCTTGGCCAATTCTCTTTTCCTAGACTCTTTCTTTTTCTCTTTGGAATCTTTTCTCCTCCTCCTTCGGCCAGAGACCCTTGGTCTCCTTTTGTCAACCAAAAAAATGTGTCGTCCCTACCTCAGTAAATGAAGTGGCACGCCCTTCTAAATTTCCTCCTCCCAACCTGAGATTATAATCCTCTCTCCTTTTTACCATTCTGGCGTGGCATCACCATTTGTGATGTGTGCATTGCCACAAAATTAATTGTTATGTGATCCTCTGGGTACTCAGTCCAGAATTCTCATTTTCCCACAATTCGGCGATTCAAGGCTACGGCCCTACTTTACACGTACCCTTTGCGTATTTTTGAGCTGTCCGAAACGGTCGATGTTGTCCGAACAAATCCCAGAATATATCATTTTTCATGTAGCGGCATGTACATTGCAATGGTGAGATTGCCGATGCATGTCCAAAATTGTCTCTTGTGATTATCAACCCATTTAGTTGAAGTGCCCAATTTATTTTTATGCGACTTTCTTCAGCAGATTTCGAATTGTGGGTCTTTTTAATTAATCCGGAGTGGTGGGACAAAATGGGGTATCCATATCAACAGGTTCCAAAATAGGGATCTTAGGGCATCCTTATCAGCCTCACAAAAAAAAAAAAAACACACACCAAATTTAACTTCAAAAACACCTTTTATAATTTAGCAAGTCATTTATCCAAAAACTCACAAAATCAGACTCTTTATCAAAAACACCAAATTTAACCTACAAAACTTTTTCCTATAAAACTATTCGCCCAACCGTACAATTCCCCAACCATACTATAAAACTATTCTCCCTCTCTCTACTTTATCATTTCTTTATCGGGTATAGCTGTACTATCTCAGCAAAACCCACACTTTTCCCTGACAAACCCCCCACTGATCTCTCTCTCTTCACCCGATGAAACACCCACACAGAAAAAACAATATAAAATGGAAAGGTTAGTGTACAATAATAATTAGGTGAGGAGAGACGAGTAATCTGATTTTTTGAGGTTTTGAGAGGGTTGGCTTCCTAAAATAACTTAAAAGTTATTTTGGGTAGCCAAATAAAGATGCTCTTAGCTTGTCTCTAAATTTGGAGACTCCTCACAAAATAGAGATGGGTCTCTATTTTAATAAATGGCTATGTAAAGATCCAATGTATGCTCCCTCTGTTTTAATAAAAGGCAATGTAAAGACTTCTCCATCCCTTTTTTATTACCGAGTGTAGTGGTCGTAAACTTTTTAACTTTTTCATCATATCGGCCTATACGGTACGTATTGGTATTGGAGACTCTAAATCCCGAGACAAACAAAACTATGGAAGTAAGTCTGACTTACTGCCAAGACCCAAAAATTATATCCAACTTATAAGATTGGCAACTCAAAAACTAGCGTCTAGACTTTTGAGTTTTGTGATATTGGAGCTAGAATTTCCATTGATGGATTGGTTGTTCGTAGAGGGCAAGTTCTACTGAATTAGCATGTTGTGTACAAGGGGGTGAAGCAAAATCCTACATTGCCAGGTACAATAATTTTGCGTAATATAAGCATAACAATACCTTCACCTCAATAGTTAGCTTTTGTGACCGAGTTCTCTGCAATATCATGTCATGTGGATACATAGCATAACCGTTCAATTTATCTGCTTTGAGGATTGCTAGCACATCTCTACTCGTGGTCTTTTTCCAGCAGGTTATGCACAATTACAATGGCATCCAATTGAACTCCAAAGAAAGAACTCCAGCCATTAAGAAACCAAATCTGTTTTATACTTCCCAGTTCCCACATTTATGTTCTTTCCAAAGAGAAGGAAAGCCGCAGTCATTTTGCTTTTCGAAAACCTAGTAAAAAACCCATAGATTCTATGTCCATGTGAATTTTGCCACAGGTTACATGGGATAGAACTAGAAACAAAGAGAAAATTACCATATTTAAATATCAGAAGTTTGGTACGCATATGCAAATGTAGCAACACAAGAAACAATGATGTGAACACACGAACCATTAACCAGCTAATGTACTTGAACAACCAATTCAGTGAGTCTCGGTCGCTTCAATATATCAAGGAGTCCCTGCATTGCTATACCCAAAACGACTCTCTCTTTGAATCAAGAGCAAAATGGATCTGTTAATCATTCTTCCTCCCAAAATGTTCCGACGTCTCAGGCTCTGCACATCTGTACCATTGGAGAGTGAAAACACAAGTTAGACACACAGATAAATTTGTTTGGTTTTTCCAAGTTTTGTTATTAGTTGCATCACTTATCAAAACTAAAAATAGGTCAATTATTCATAATTAGTAAGCCCAAAAAGAATCAAAGTTCATCAGTCAAAACATGTATGTCTAGGTCATGCCAGGTGAGATAAAAATCTGCCTCTTTAACTAGTTTTGCTAGCTGTGCGCACAAAAGGAGTGGCTTCAGTAGATATATGTAGGTTGCAGCCATAGCAGCAGCTTTGGAAGTTAAACAAGTTACTTATCTACAAAACAAGTGGACGTACAAATATAGACAAACTTAGGCCGTCCAGTGGGTAAATACACATTAACATGTCTGCGCATCATAAGGCTTAGACACAACAAATGTTGCCATTAGTTTCTTGTAACATCATCTTTCTTTGCTCATAAGCCAATGATTTCTCAATTGTCTTATTATTGATCCACTGATTTGTTTCACACTTCGTGACCAGAAAGCATTTTGACCTCATTAATTTCGGATTACTGAGTTCAAAAAAGCTTTGTGGCCAAGCACATACGAAACCAAGAACCTAAGTGTTTCCGATAGAAAAAGGAACTATGAATGCCAATAAACCAAGTAGAAGCAATAATTTGGGCATCATGTAGCCTACCAATCAACTATTACGAATACCATCCCAAAATGCAATTGTTTCCCCTTAATTCTAAATCGTTAGATTCATCCAAAATTAATCTCCTACTGACTCATTTGCTTCATTATTGCATTCCAATCATGAACCATGTCCAGAAAGTAGTGTGCATTTGGCTGGAAGAAGTCATTCACTAGGAAAGAGATGAAGTGTATCTCAATAGGATTAAAGTGAGACTCATGTGTAGTCTTTATCTCAATAGGATAAATGTGTGTAAATGGCCTAGGACAGAGATGCTTATCATAGCATGTTTGATGCAAGCCAAAAGGAGGAGCATAGAACAACATAATCCCGTGGGGAAAAAATAATAATAATAAAGATCCCAATTGATTTCCATCGCAAGACCATGCCAAGGCTTTATTCACCTACCCAATAAAGTGTCAACCTTAGGGTTTAGGAGAAGCACCACGTCCATGCAGAGAATGTGCCATACTTCAAAAATATAAAGGTGGAGAAAATACGAAAAGAACAAGGAATTCAAGCAAATTAACATAGCCTAAACTTGCAATGGAGAAAATTGCAGACTGACAAACATAATGAAAGCATTATATTGCATGACTTCAACCCAAAGTAACAAACAACTATCTTGGTCTGGAAGACTGGAATTATGTACCTTAAGGTTTTCTCCTCTTGCGACATCTCTGAGTGAAACCAAGCTAGGAACATGAGCAATTCCAAGGAACATGGATGCAATTCCGTATATGTGAACATCCTCATAATGTTCCAACACGGGATCATAAACCAAAAGGGAATCCTCGTTAACTAACATCAAGATCAATCCACTCTCCAAAACCATAATCGGCTCATAATAATCATAGATACGAGTTTCATTTATCATTTTAACAATGTAAAAGTCCTTACTCCACGACTCCTGCACTCCATAATCCTTCATTAACCATATATCGGCATGATCACCATCTGAAAAATCGCATAAAGAGAGGCAACCTTGTAGAACTCCAAGGCGCATATATTCTTTTTGACCCCCCCAAAAACCCAAAGGTCCTGGAACTGCTCGAAATTGCTCACTTGTAAAGTCAAAACAATGAATTAAGTCTGGACTCCAAGCAAGCCAATGAAGAGCTCCATCAACAAAAGTATCAAACGAGAAATAAAACTTATGTTTCAGTCCATAAGGATAAACATAAGGATAAGGGTTGTTTCCTATGTTTCTCCAAAACCCCTCACCCAATGTATATATCTCCACTTCATGGTTGTCTTCATTGTCAAAGGACCGAACTACCTTGTATTGATCAGTCACAGGGCTAAAACCAAAAGCACAACTGGAAACAATTTTCCCACTAGAGCATTTTGGAAGGGTAATGTACTCCCCTAAAATAGGATTGCAGACATAAATGGGGTCATTGTTTTTGGGCTCAGACAGGCAGAGAAACCCATTACATGAATTCACAACGTTAAATGCGATTTTGGGGTCTTTGGGGAGGTTGATTTTGGGGACTAATTTGATTCTACAATTACGAGGGCGAGTGTAGGTGGCGATATGGAGATCAACCAAGTTGAGTTTCCTGGATTTGTACTTATGGGTGATGGGTTTGACCAAGAGGCTTACCTTCGATCTAGAGAGATGGAGCTTGGCGAAATGAGGGTCGGAGAGAAGAGAGAGCCAGCCCTTGCAAATGCGGCGGCAATTGAAGAGGGTTTTAATTGGGAGTCGTGAAAGGATGTCGAAGACGATGTGGGTTGGGAGATCTGGTACTGTATCGACCATTCGAGGATCTTCCTCTACTTGTTCTTCTTCATCCTCTTGGGTTTCGTCTGGTTCATATTCGTTGTTGATTATCTGGGCCTCAGCTCTTCTTTTTCTGCTACTGGGACACATTGCGTCTCTGTGTAAAAAACTGGAAGGTTTGAGGGAGAAGTGCAAACTGCCATCGTATTTGCGGGTTTTGTAGACAGGAAATTGAAGGTTTTGGCGGTTGTTTGGGAGGGAATATGGGGAAATTCGCGCCCATTCCAACAATTCTCCAAATCTTTATTTTGGAGATCAAAACCACTTAACACTCCACTTCAACCACATTTCATTTGACATTTGGGATTTCCCAAAATAGAGATCTTAGGGCATCCTTATCAAGCCCCCTAGCCAAACCCCCAAAACACCAAATATCAGTTTCTCTATTCTCACTCCTCAAATCATTTTTGCTACAGTACCGCACCAAATTGGTGCGGTACTGTTCACGCACCAGTTAGGTTTTTTTTATTTAATTTCCGGTTGTATTTGTTGCGTCAGCAACAGAAGAAAGGGGGGCTGGTATGACACGTGGCCACTATTTCATGTTTTTTGCCGGAACTTCTCCCCAAGCGGGAGATTTGGGAGTTTTTTTTTTTTTTTAAAAGATTTGAGGGGAATAGTTTAATATAGTAAAATTAAAATAGAGAGTTTGATTTTGTGAGTTTTTGATAAAATGACTTGCTATTTTATAAAAGGTGTTTTTGAGGTTAAATTTGGTGAAAATTTTGGGTAGGCTGATAAGGATGCTCTTAGATTGTCTCCAGATATGGAGACTCCTCACAAAAATAGAGATGGGTCTCTATTTTAATAAAAGGCAATGTAAAGATCCGATGTATACTCCCTCTATCTATCAATACAATATAGCAATGTGTTTTGCTACAAAATTCTCCAAAACCCAAATTCTAATGTCTCCTTAAAATTTAGGTTTCTCCTCCTGTCACTCCCTCCTACGTGGCTATGACGGAAAAAATCCTCCCTCTTTCGCCACGTTCGGTAGTTTTTACAAACGGAAAACTCCCATCATGTGTAATGGCGGGTAGTAATCCCACGTTCCTCCTACTTTTCTTTTTCTTTGTTTCTTTAAAATTTTATTAAAGTCATACACTTGGTACGATACATGTTGACCCTTTCAAAACTGAAATGTTTTTGAAAATTATCAAGTTAAAGGGTTGTTCTCGAATGGATTTTTATCAAGATTTGATAAAATCATAAAATCAAGCCATTGACTTTATCCATTGATGAAGAGATTTGATAAAATCTTAGATTTTTGCATTCAAATATCTAACAAAAATCTAAGATTTTATCAAATTTCTTCACCAATGGATAAAATCAAGGGCTTGATTGATTTTATCAAATCTTGATAAAATCCATTCGAGAACAACTTATATAAACTATAACTACTACTAGCCAAAACGTTGGGTTAGTGGGGCACTAGCATTGTGCCCATTCTATGCACGGGATGTAAAAAGATAAAGGGTTCACATTGATTTTTTTTTGGTTCCCCGTGCATCGAACGAACACAATGCTAGTTTTAATAAAAGGCAATGTAAAGATCCAATGTATACTCCGTCCGTCCCTTTTTTATGTCTAGTACTATTCTTTTTCTTACTGTCCTTTAATAATTGTCTATATTGATAAGTTAAGGGCTAAAGTCTAATGGTATAATTTTTTTTTTTCTTTTGAAAAAATTAATGGGTGACGAGTTAACGACAACGAGTGTCGATTCCGTAAACAACTATACTCCATGGTTATTTCCACCCACGTCCTAAACTATGAACGTAATCTAACTAAAAATAAGGGCAAACTTCATTTACCCCCTGTGATTTGAGTACAATTTTGTTCACCCTCCTTAAAAAAAGGTGAACAAAATCCTCTCTCCTATTTGTTGAATTGGTGTGAGTCTCACTACAAAATGATGTCATGCTTACTTCTGCAATACACTTTTGGTAAGCATGACATCACTTTTTGGTGTGACCCACATGTTTCAACAAATAAGAGAGGGTTTTGCTCACCCTCTTTTAAAGATGGTGAACAAAATTGCTCTCCTGTGATTTGGGTTGCATGCAGTCACCCCCTGCAATTCTATTTGTCGATCCACAGCCCTTGTGATTTTTAGAGAAAATTTCAAAAAATTCCTTAAACTTTACACTCAATGTCTCAAAACACCCCTTAACTACTAAACTTCAATTGCACACCTGAACTTTCACTCCGTTAATCAAATCACCCCCCCACCGTCTAATTCTGTCAAATGGGAAACGGAAATAGCTGAGTAGGAATTTTTAGACGTTAACAAGAAAAAAAAAAAAAAAAAAAAGAAGAAAGAAAAACCAATTTCACTGGTTTTGATGAACATGGCAGAGAGAGAGAGAGAGAGAGAAAGAGAGAGAGAGAGAGTGGTGGGAGAGGAGACTTAATGAACGAACCAACCACCAGCGACCACCTCCTCCTGTAACGCCTCCAACTCTGGCGGCAACATGCCGATCTTGACTATAATTACTCCTTCCATCAGATTATTCAATAACATCATCTAACAACTCTTCGATCTATTCTTCGCAACCAAAACTCGACCAGAACCAAAACCCTAACCCCCGATTCTTCTAATCAAAACAACCTAGAAATCTTTGAACTTCAAAGATCCAATGATTTGACGGGGTGAAAAAGAAACCCAAAGTCAAAAAACAGGTTATGCAATTGGTTTGGGAATCGAATTTGGGGAAGATTCAAAGGTACGAATTTTGAAATCTGCCATCTTTTTTTTATGGTGATTATTTGAATTGAAATGGGCAATTTGATGATGGGATGATTATACAACATGTGTGGAAATGGTGCGATAGTTGGTATCGGCCTCTGCTAATTTACAGCAGTAGGTGAAGGTAGCTGCTAGACAACTTAATTTCATGGCAAATGTGATATAGCCGGAGCATCCGCAAACCGTATTACTATGGTATCTTCAAACGGGAGGGAGGAAGAAGATAAATGTGAAGTTATACGATTGGGAATTTGTGGAATTTTATTGGGTTTGGTTATTGGATTTTGGATTTACAGAGAAGAAGTTGAAGAAGAGGTTGGAGTGGAGGAGAGTTTATTGTGTGTGTGAGAGAGAGAAGAGGGAGAGAGCACCCAAAATTGGACAAGTCACCCACAATTAGGCCATGTTACTGCCTTTTAACGTTTTTCCCCACCGTTCACGTCCAACTCAGCTATTTCTGTTTGCCATTTGACAGAATTAGATGGTGGGGGTGATTTGATTAACAGAGTGAAAGTTCAGGTGTGCAATTGAAGTTTAGTGAACTTTAGGGGTGCTTGAGACATTGAGTGTAAAATTTGAGATTTTTTTTGAAATTTTCCCTAATTTTTAATGGCACTAAGCCACTTAACTACTTACGTGGAGGAGATAATATTCCTTGAACAAAATCAAACTATCAAAACCTAAACGACACCAATTCCAAATGAGTGCAGAAATAAATGAGATGACCTGAATTCCCTTAAAATATTGGGCCATTGTACCTCGTGACGTCTCATTATGTAGATACCAACTCGCACAGTTATCACTTCTTTTTTTGGCTATGAGAGAAACATTCATTTCATAATAAGATCTCAAACAAATTACATGAGTGAACCCTAACTACCAAATACAAGATATGAGCACAAACCACTAAGGGTATACAGGCTCTGTATTATCGTACTGCACGAAGCAGACCAACATTGTGTCGACATAGAGTCCATCTAAGATTTAGCAGAAGAGCAACCCAAAACGGGAGTCCAGCTCACCCCATTGACAATAAAAAGTAGATGAGATCTAACCACCAAAACCACCGGAAAAACTGGAAAAAACTAGTCCGGAAAACAGAAAACTAGCAACAGGAATTAAATCTGACAAATCTAAAATCGACAAAATTCAATACCCACTAAAACAAAGCTACCCAGAGCACCTCTCAGAGTTGAGCCGAGTCACCCAATGTCGCACAGTTATCGCTTGTCACCCAATTTTTCCCTCTCTCTTTCTTTGATGTTCACAAAGCCCCCCAACCATTAGATAGTGATTTTGAATATGGGCGTCTCTCACATTGGCAAATACGCAAGAAATTTCGACCCGTTTAGTTAAAGAGAATGAGCACCCATATATAATACTCCAACGAGCATCGGAACAGTGGAAGAAATAAAGGATTGAGGAATACTGAGGTCCATTGCACATAAAAAATCTGTTGCCAGTAGTTCATTTTTGTACCTTGCAATAGATTATGGAAGATGGGTAGGGGAGAGAGAGATTACCACTCACTCCGGGATTTAGGCAACAGTTAACATATTATTCCGTAAACCAAACATAACTCTTTTTTTTTTTTTTTTTTTGATAACCGAATATTTGAGTCAACTTGCACAGACCTCAACTTTCATGACCTTGGAGGTAATGACCTCAAGATAGAGTTTGCTAGCAAACAAAACATAACTTTGCTCAAGTTTTGTGTCCGAATAATAAAAGGAATCATATTTGGAGAACTAATAGTAACATTTTCAGAATGTGACAAAAGTATCTCAAATAGATGTATCAAATATGTGCTGCATGAAAACATTATTATCAATTGAGCATAAGATCAGTTAAAAAAAAACTAAAAATTGAGCATATGATAATAAAAAAACAGAGAGAGAAACAACTCATAGAAAACCGTTGGTTCCTAAGAAGCATGATTACTCTCAATCGCATCCTGTAGACCTAATCGGACTTGGGAGCGTGTTGTCCTCCAATTAAATAGTTGAGCTCATGAAACTTATTTCGGGTTCTATAGTTGTAATTCTGTACTTCCATAGAACTGAATGAGTATTTTTTTTTTTCCCAAAACTACTCCATTAAACTTGATGAATATGTGCATTGAATAGGTTAGCATAGATGTTAAATTTAGCAAGTGATAAAGTGTTGGGCTATTTTTTTTACCAACTTCCTAGTCATTCAAGAATGGAAATAAAATAATAAACAATTTATATTTTTTAATAGCTAAAAGATTATACTTTCCTCGAAAATGGTGCGTATGTGCTACCAATTTTAGCATCTCATGCATTAACTTATTTAGTGTGGAGCCTGACTTTCTCAAAGAGTTCTTCCTGATGGATGTGGTAGTTGCGGGTGATTTTCCCTCACTCAAGTACACCTAGGCCTGCACACTCAACACACTGTTAGCGCCGAACTGGACCGCAGAGTCCAGAACGACACTCTGACGGTTAAGTTAGTAGAGGAAGGAGATGAAGTGTAGATCTAGGGTTTGAGGGAGAGTAGTGCGTACCTTCTTCTTCTGATGAAGCCTCCCTTTTATAGGTGAGCCTTGACTTGCCCTCCAAGTACGATTGTGCTTGTCACGTGACTTAACCGCTCGGTTGACGTCACGATGACGGATCCGAGGGAATATACTGCGAGCACATGCTTCCAGTAAAGTCATGACACATGTCGTAACCGTTCGGGTGTCGTCACTCGCCATGATCACGGTTTGTTACACGCACATGCAGTATTTAAGCCTTTGCTGAGTCAGCACCTGAGTCGATTAAGGTATTGATCAACCCCTCAGTGTTATGCCGAGCTCCTTCATCATCAACTACACAGAGTCGTTTAGCAGATCTTGTATGACAGGTGTCTCGGCACATCCCTGAGACGGTGGGCCGAAGCCCCCACTTCGCTCTTAAACGAGCGTCTTGATCGTTTTGTACCATTCACCCGAGGAGTCTCTCTTTGGGTGCCTTTCGGCGATCCCTTCAGTGGTGTCTTGCTCGTCTCTTTGGTACGTTAACTATGCACCGCTATTGGTGCTCGGTATACCGGACCCCTACATTTAGCTATACATGCAAACTTCTACCAATATTACCTCTCAGCATCAAGTTGAATTTATTCAACCATGGAAACTTCAATAGAATTTGGTTTTAAAATGATTAATTTGGTGCACTTTGTTGGTTCAACTTCAAATAGGCCTACCTTGTCTTCTAGCCGTTGGGAACAAAAGCAAACAATAGAGTTGTGTTGTTCAAATGCAGGGATGTTGGGTAAAAAAAAGATGAACAAGTCTACATGTCCAACCATTTCATCTCCAACCATTTAGAGCATCCTTATCAGGAGCAACAAATTTTGCACCAAATTTAACCTCAAAATCACCTTTTATACTTTAACAAGTCACGTTTTCAAAAACTCACAAAATCAAACTCACTATTCTAACTCTACTATATTAAACTATTCTTTCTTTTTACTCCTACTGCCCCCCCCCCCCCCCAAAAAAAAAAAAAAAAAAAAAAAAAAACACTGCACCTATCATGATCTCCCACTTGTCAAGAAAAGTAATAAAAAATGAGAGGTGAGTGAACAGTGACTACTCAATTTTGAGTGGACACTGTAGCCAAAATAAATTGGTAAGGGGAGATAGGTAACCTGATTTTTTGAGGTTTTTGGGGGATTGGCTCTCTATTTTTTGCTTAAAAATTAATTTAGGTAGCCACATATTGTCATTTTTGACATGTAACGTTTAATTTTTTCTATCATTGCATCTGAGCTTGTGTTCATGTTTGAGGACATTAAACAGACAAAGTGGATCAATGTTATAAGGGTGGGAGGTGCATGTCGATGTCTCGATAGTAGAGGTCGCTCCTCTAAATTTTGTTTGAAACATGTTCAAGAAAGACGCCTACAAAGGGTTATTTATCAGGACACCCCCTGTAAGTTAATGTTTTTCACCAAACACCCCCTGCAAGAAAAAAACCTATGACGAACCCCCTCTATCTTTCAAAACTTTATCCCAAGACCCCTTCTGTCACCCTTTCGTCTAAAAGCGTCTAGAACCATCAGTTTTTTTTTTTATGATCCAAACCGTTCAATTTGTTTAAAACATGGTTTTAAGTGTACCCACGGAGAAATCTGCTCAAAATATGATCGGGAAGTGCTTGATCCAAACAATTTTTCATGTACGGTTTTAGACGAAAGGGTGACGGATGGGGTCTTGGGGTAAAATTTTGGAAGATAGAGGGGGTTCGTCGTAGGTTTTTTTCTTGCAGGGGGTGTTTGGTGAAAACGTTAACTTACATGGGGTGTCTTGGTGAAGGTATGGGATGTATTAAATGTGATATGATCATGTTACATAATTTATAATCTTAATCACAATCCAATGAGTTCTAGCCGTGAATCCGTGCTACGCACGAGAGTTGAAAAATGTAAACAAATACAATAATTTCAAAATGACAATATTAAATTACCACAAAAATGTAAACAAGTTTGTTGGCTGCACAAACTTGCGTTAATGACCACAAAAATTTCAAATTGTTTATTATTGAATAAGTGGTACGGGAAATAAACCATACAACAAACCATATTCTTATCCGCTTAGTGCAATTCTTTTTTTTCTTTTTTTTTTTTTTTGAGATAGTTACATGAATGTACTTCACAAAAAAGGGAGACTACATAGTTTAGGATAAAGGAACAAATAGATAACACCCAATGAATAGTTGTTATAAAAAGTTATAACATTGAGCAGAGCAAACCCAACATTGTGCCTAAACTAATCCGAGGAATAAAAATTGCTTGATTTACTGTTAAACAACAGCAGATGCACGTAAATACATAAGATATGGCCAACATCCCTTCTCTACAAAGGAAAAAGGAGGAGTAATGAACCAAAATTATAGAAACCGGAATGAAGAGATACCAAAACTTCTCTTGATTGGATTGTTGTAGCCATATATATGCCATTTTAATGTGAAAATGCTTTTCTTATTATCTATAGCTACTGATATATATATATATATATATATATATATATATATATATATATATATATATATATTCAGTGAGCTTCCAATCAGGACTCCCTGATGGGCTTCCCATCAGGGAGCCCTCCAATTCTCCTATTTCCCGATCAAATTTTCATAATCCGAACCGTCCAATGTGTTTAAAAGGTGTTTTTAAGGGTCCATAAGAGAAATCAGTGAAAAAAAATACCGGGAAGGGCTTGATCAGATCAGTTTTCGATAAAAACGCATTTATACAGTTTTTATCAAAAACTGATCGGATCAAGCCCTTCCCGGTATTTTTTTTCACTGATTTCTCACGGGAACCCTTAAAAACACCTTTTAAACACATTGGACGGTTCGGATCGTGAAAATTTGATCGGGAAATAGGAGTCCCTGATGGGAAGCCCATCAGGTATACCTGATGGGAAAGATTTCGTGTATATATATATATATATATATATATATATATATATATATATATATATATATATATATATATATATATATATATATATATATATATATTTTGGTAACACATCATTTTGTTTTTTTTTTTTTTGGAGAAATGCTGCTGAAATAGTTAACGTTCACTATTTTGGGTGCAGCGAAATTTAGCTTTGATAAGGGAACAACATTATAAGGAAATAATAAAATAGAGATTAACAACATGCAGGAGCGCAAAATAGAAACAGTATAAGGAAAATAATAAATCACAAAGTAATTGCATTACTGTCCTTCAGTAATCATTAAATCACGGTAAATTTGTTTAAAATACCTTAATTATAGTTACCACCTTTGGAAAATTTTCATTTTAAAGTCCTTAAATCAAATTGAAAAATTAACAGAAAAATCTTTCTATTATTGTTTTTCAAGATAATTTGACTTTGGGATACAAATATTATATTAGATATACAAATTACAAATGATATATGTTTATGACTGCAAATTATTGGTGCATTTTGGAATTCTATGTGCATCCAACTTAGATATAAACAGAAACTAAACATAAGAAAAAGAAAGAAAGGATCTATTAAGATGGTAGTCTACGCATGATTTGTGATAGTTTGTATACCACACCAAATTATTAATTCATAAACCGAAAAGAATAGGAGAAGGAATGCCCACTCTGTGGATTTAAATTCCAAACCCTTTTCATCATCTGTTCACCAGGTTATATACTCTCCAATCATAACTTGAACTACATTGATTGTCAAACGTTGCTCAATTCTGTATTGGTAGTCGAGGCAAAAAAGACGTTTTCATATTCATGTGTACTACATATATTGTTTGAAGGGGCAAAAATAGGTTTTTGTACTATCATTTGTATCTGGTCACGTGATCACAAAGATATTTTTGCAAAATTGTTAGGAACCAATGCAAGATATATCGAAGAGTAAAAGACACATTACTTACGCGGATCCAACTGTCGAAACTTTGATCTACTTCCCTACACATCTTTTCAAGCTAGGAGTCTGCAAATAACAATCATAACAAATATTTGAGGTGTATATAACAGGGGAGTACAACAGAAAATCTACAATTTTCATATTGTATTCAATTGAAGAACTCAACCAAAATGTTGCCCTATGGAGAATTTGGAGAACAAATTCAAACTGAATGGTACATAGAGCCATGGAGCATAAAAAACCTTTATGAAGTTTTGTGGAATATACTAATTGAGATGTAGTATTTGGAAATTACCCGATTGACTTTTTCCTTTGCTTTTCTAGTTTCCTAATCAGCAGATTTTGTTTGAAATTTGAAGCTAGTCAATGAATTATTTCATTTACAATTACGTAATTTGGCATTGTTACCTCTTTCGATGAGCTACCTTCTACAATAGGATTTTTTTTCCCGAAATTATTTGCTTAAGATTAATTATCTGCACCGATTCAAGCATTGACACTTGGCGCAATCATAGCCCTCCTCACGAAAACCCGTTCTACAATACTATATTAGATATAAGATATATATATTTCAATTATTTGATATATTTCAATTAATTCTATTGGACAACATTTTCAAAAAAATTAGGGCATCCACAGTGGACTCCCTAAAAATGACTCCTATGTTGACGCCTAAGGTGTATACATAAGCCTAATTGGGGTCCATTTAACACTCCTAGAGTTTGCTAAATATAGAGAGCATACGTGCACCCAATGGACTAGCAAGAAAATTTTCTATTTTGTGAAGAAAGTAATAAAAAAAGTGTGGGTCCCATAAAAAAGGATTAAAAGGGCTTGGGTCTCATTTGGAGCTAGCTACAAGGCTAGTTAGATTTAGCTAATGGGTTAGGAGCCATGCTTAGGAGCCACCATTGGGAACTTGTATTGGGAGCCCATTGAAGACCATAATTGATCAAATGGCTTGCTAAATTTTAGGAGTCTCACCTAGAAGCCATTTTAAGAGTCTACTGTGGATACCCTTAGAAACATTAAAAAATGTTTGAAAACGTTGTAGTTTTACAATTTATTAGATAACAAGTAGGAGCATTTCGATAAAAAAAAAAAACCTCACGGATTGCCCCATATTTCCCTCGGAATCGCAAAACCTTCAATTTACTTTCTATAAATCCAACAAAAGCAGCTCGCACTTCTCTCCGTCAATCCTCTCTTCTTTTGGAGAATCCACTATTGACATGCCTGTTAACTTTTACATATTAAAGTAAAGTTATTAGCCCACATCCATGGTATAATATAAAATCACATTTTTTAAATGACGTCCAATTTACGTTCCATATTTATCAACCTATTAGTCCACATCCATGATATAATCTAAAATCGCATTTTTTAAATGACGTCTAATTTATACATTCCATATTTATCAACCTAACGCCGTCCAACACTACAAAAAAATTGAGTTTTAGTAACACCCTAGTGGCAACGACGTGTCACTAAAAGTGTGTTGCTAAAGGGTATTCAGTGACAGTTTTTTGTACTAAGCTGTCACTAATTATAGAATTAGTGACAACGCAGTAAAAAATTGTCACTAAAACTCTTTAGCAACACGCTTTTAGTGACAACCTAGTGACAAAATCATTGCCACTGTAGATCAATTTTTTTGTAGTGCAAATTGTACGTTCCAAATTTAACAACGTATTAGTCAACACCCACGCCAACATCAGTTAAGATTTGGTCTCTTTGATCTACCCCCGCCAACATCTTCTACCCATGTCGAACATCTTCTTCTTCTTCTTCTTCTTCTTCTTCTTCTTCTTCTTCTTCGATTTGGTGTTGGAAAACCCAGATTTCGATTTGGTATTGGAGAACCCAGATTTTGATTCGGTGAGGGAGAACCCGATTTCGATTTAGAGCAGTGCCCTAAAATGATTTCTTCTCCTTGGAAGAGAGGCTGCATAGTTGCTTGAGAGTTTTTGGTGTTTGAAAGCGAACCACGTTGGATAATTATTTTCTTGTTTCTGAAGCACAATTCAGCGTTTGATGAACCTTGGTTTCAAGCGAGAGAGAGAGATAGAAAAAAAATGAAGTATTTCTGATCGGTTTTTGAATAGGATAGAATTCAGAAGACCCAATTTTGAGAGTTTCATGAACTCAGACATGGGAGCGGAGAGGTGTTGCATGGAAGAGAACGGAGTGAGAAGAGGTTGTCTTTTAACTTCGAAATTTTTTACAAGGGTAAACTTGTCATTTTCTTACTTCCGTTAACGGAGTAAGGGGTTTTTTGCATTTCGTATAGACGAGTGGATCTGTATGGATGATTTAAAGGTTAAGGGGTGTCCATGGAAAGTTAGAATAGATGAGAGGGTCTTCATGAAATTTAACGGGAAAATAACATGCAAGCGAAGTATTGCATGTCTCACCTCTTTCTTGACACGCAGCTATTCTCTATTCGATCCCTGATCTTCAACCTACTTTGCAAACCCAAGCGGGATTTATGGCATCGTTCACAAAAAACTTAAACTTCTTATTTAAGAAAACATTTTAATGTACTTGGACTCGGTAAATATGTCAAAAAAAAATCAATTCCTTTATGGCATCGTTCACAAGAAACTTAAACTTCTTATTTAAGAAAACATTTTAATGTACTTGGACTCGGTAAATATGTCAAAAAAACATCAATTCCTTTATGGCATTGTTCACAAGAAACTTAAACTTCTTATTTAAGAAAACATTTTAATGCACTTGGACTCGGTAAATATGTAAAAAAAGAAAAATCCATTTGAGTTTGGGTAACTAATTTCTAAAGCACTTTGGTTGCAATATCCCTGTAAATTATAAGAGCAGAATCAACTATGGAACACAGGAGTATTATGTAATACAGAGCCCGGGGTCCCTGCAATGCAGTGACTGCGCTGCATAATGCAGGGTGGAATTTCAGCCGTCCAAATATGTTTTTGACGGTCCGGATTTAAATAAAACTCTTCCATGTACCATCGAAAACACAATTAGATGGCACAAATTGCGATGCACGGTTGTGGACACCCCTCTGAGGAATTCGACTCGGAGTCGCCACCCGGGTTTTAGCAGATTGTCCCCGAGGAACCGAACTCGAATGACTCGTGCCTTATTTTGGATAAGGTTTAAACTAGTCCGTCTTCACTATAATATATTAGGTTCGGGAGCTTGGTTACGAGAGAGGAAGGGTTTTACGGCACCCTTCTCGCCCGATCCGAAAGTCGGTCTCTACTTAGCGTTTGTGGGGATTTGTAAAATATTTATTATACAACTTTGAGCATGTAAAAAGGGGAATGGGGGACGAGAAAACAAGTAAATGTGATCACAAACAAAGATGTGCACGAAATGGTGAATACTTGTGCAATATGTACAAAGTAACGATGCATGAGATGCTTTGGGATACATGAAATAAACTACATATGTGAGACATGAGCTTATATGGACTAAAGATAAATATGAACACGTGTAATAACATGAAACATTCATTAAATTGAGGAACCATGGAATAATCTGACCATAAATGGACTAAAATGCAGTTTGGTTACCACTAATAACGATTGGATTGAATAACATGCATTAACAAAAATTGTTAGGACCAAAACAAATCTGCTTGCTGACCATGATCTGAGCACGCGAATGGGCTAACCTGAGTGCTCAAGTTGATAGACTTGAGTGCTCAGGTGGCCAGAATACACAAGTGAGTTTTCATCTTTGATGATCTTCTTTTGCTTTCATTTTTCAAAAGTGAATCCATTCCTCATGTTTTATCATGTTTTCAAACTTGTAACCCCCTTTCATGAAGCAAATGAGATTTCAAAATTCATTTTCATCACATTTCATGCACAAATCAAGCCACAAGCAGACCTATCTTGGGATAGAACAATGATAAGAGACTCTAGAAGCAACTTTAGACATAATATAACCAGTAGCAGACATAGTATATACAAGCAGCAAGGATATATGTGTGAAAAATGACGATAGTCCAGATGGACCTGAGTGCTCAGATGGGGGAACTTGAGCACTTAAATGAACTAATTTGAGTGCTCAAGCTGTTTGAGCTGAACCTTTGAGTTTTCAACCATAGTACTCTTTTTGCAAACACTCAAGGCATATTTCTCGAAAATACACTTGATTTTCCCTTTTTCATCTTGTTTTCAAACTTTCTTTCTTTATTTTCAAGAGAGAAATGCTTCCAAAAGTTTAGTTTTGTACATTGATGAGACATATTTGAGTGAAAACAACCCCCATTTGAGCACAAACAGCCATCAGAATGGATCAAACATATCAATATATCAAAATAATCATCAAAACATGTAATATGAAGAAAGAAAGTTTGATCATTCTGTTGGACCTGAGTGCTCAGATTAAGGAACCTGAGTGCTCAGATGAAACCTGTCCATTCGAAATAATAACTTCAAGAAAACATTTTTATGAACTTTAAACCCTTAACAAGTTCAGAACATGTATAAGGAACCTGTCTAAACCTTTTGGGTTCCCTCAGGAAGCAAGAACAACATTTTGCAAGGTATTTCTACCTTTTTGAACTTGAAACAAGGACTTTTTGTGGTGATTTTGGGAAGACACAACCTATGGATGAATTTCTGGAGTGGAGTGACACCAAGATGAGGATGTATGAATAAGAACTCAACTGATGGGTAAAGTTTGGGTATTTTTAGTGAGCTTTTAGGCTAGAAACATGGGTTTTCAAGAGATTTTCAAGGGTTTTTGAGGAAATATGGGATGATGTGTGGATTTTGGGGTGTTATGGCTCTGGACTCACACTAAACTAACTGTAGATGGTCTTTGATGGGAGTTTTTGGTGGAGTTTTTAAGGTATTTAGGCAAAAAATGGGCTAAAAATGAAGTATTTGGCCATGGATGTGAATGATTTGGGTTTGAATCAAAGGAGAAGGGCTGAGAAATGGTAGAGAATGGTCTGATGATCATTGGTTTTTTTCTAGAGAGAGAAAATGAGGAGAAAAGGTGGGTTTTTATAGAGGAAATTTGGGAGAAAAATGTAAGACTAATTTGGTTTAGGGAGCTAAGATAGTAATTAGTTTTAGGGGTTTAGGAATGTAATTAGGATGATTTGGGCCATCCCAAAACGTGATATAGTGGCAAAAATATATCAGATTTGCAGAAAATCTCATCATTGCTTCTGCAGGAATCTGCCACGTGTCCCACCTGAGCGCTCAGGTTCATGGACTTGAGTGCTCAAGTTCATGGACTCGAGCTCTCAGGTTCATGGAGGATCTGAGTGCTTAAGTGGATGAACTCGAGCACTCAAGTGGATGGACCTGAGTGCTTAGGTCCAACAAGGCTTCTTTCTTTGTTTTGAGTTTTTGAGCCATTTTGGTGAGTGTTTGGAGGTTCTTGGAAGATTGGATGTCTTCTTCAAGCTTTAATTGTTGTTCTTGACTTATTCCTCATCATTGGGAATGCCAAGGATTTTCATGGGTTTAAATTGGGGTGTCTACAACGGTGCAGTGCATTTGTTGCACTGAACCATCCCCGCTGCCAAACCAAGATTCCAAGAATTTATATAGACAGGACTTAAGTGCATCTCCAACGGTCTTGCCTTACTTCCAATTTGGGCAAATTGTTGAGCGAACTCTTGCGCTGCACCATCCCCGCTGCCAGACCAAGATTCCAAGAATTTATATAGACAGGTCTTAAGTGCATCTCCAACGGTCTTGCCTTACTTCCAATTTGGGCAAATTGTTGAGCGAACTCTCGATTTCTGGTCATAATGAGTTTGTAGCACCCGATCTACATGACTTCGTAGCACAAAATCCTTAAAAGATTTGTAGCATTCGATCTCTGGCGAGGATTTTGCTAATCAGGTTTGTTGATGGCAGCCAGGAGACCAAAGATCACTTTTCAGCTAAGAAGCACAAACAACACGGGACACGAATGATAAAGAAATAATGACGTGTGCAGACACAACAGTTACAAGGCAAAAAATATGTATTTGTATAAACGGAATAGATATTCAGTTGCAATTCATGAGATGAACATTCCAACTGGAAACAAATACGATTTCATAATACTGAGCGAGAGAGAGCAGAGTATAGAGAGAGAGTGAGATGTGAGAGTCATGCGAGCTGCCGGAGCTTCATCCTACCGCCCCCTGCCCCCAACCCCTCCATCCCCTTTCCCCTCCATCCCCTCCGTCCCTCTCCTCTCCTCTCCTTTATCACTTCCTCGCCTGGATTTGTCGGTAACTCCCCAGACATGGTCGGATCTACTCTTCGGTCTGTGTGGGCAGTCGGAATTTTAATTTTTGGAACAAGGGCCGGTTTTTTTTTCCTGCTCTTTTTTGTTTTTATTTCTTTTTTTTTGTTTGTTTTTATAGTGATTTTTCTTGGCCGGCGGTTTTGTTAGCCGGTGGTTTTGTAGGTGTTAACCGATTTTGGGCCGGTGTTTTAATTTAACACATTTCTACCACTTTACCGAAAATAAGATTTCATTGATCAAAATTAATGCATTCGTACTTTTTCCTTTACATTGTGGTAGATAATAAATCCGAAATTAAGCTCAATACAATGAATCTGTACGGGGATAAAATCCATGTATGGTCTTGATCACGTGCTTCCTCGCCTGAAGCCTAATTTTGCAAGACAGATAAGGGTTAGAGCACCTTTGCATTTAAGTTAGTGCGTGGATCACTAATTAAACAAAGAAAACAATGCGTATAATTGGATGTTACAACATACCTTTCTTCTTGGGTGTAATGTGTATTCATAGGTGGAGATGTCTTATGGGCTTGGGTATCTCGCGCAATAGTTTCCTATCTGTATTAGGAAACCTTTCCTAATAGTACTTCTTCCTATTAGGTATGACGGTGCCAAGATCTGCAAGATCTCTTATTGCAACAGGGCTTATTTCCATATAGGACTCTTTGCTATATGGCTGTCTATTCCTAACTGTATTAAGAATACTTATGTCAATCCATTTAATCGGGGGATTGCGCCTTATCTCATAAGGGACCAACTCAGAACCTTCTAGAATGCCTCACCGTCCTATACTATTAAGGCAGTTCTAGCTGTGCTTCCACATAGCTTGGCATTACTCGTACAAAGCCCAGCACATATGTGCCGAGCTGCACTGAGCTAAACCATGTAGTCCCATGATGCTGTGCCTCAGCTATATTCACGTCCGTTCGTGGCTACTGCCAAGCTAGTACACCTGCACTTGGTGTCTAGTTTACTGTCTTGACCCTACTCATAGTCAGCACAGCTCGACATAGGGTTAAGAAACCCTTATACAATAGTGCCGAGCTAATTACCCTCTCGTGGTGACTTATTCTAAGCATGTGTTTCATTATTTTCAAGGGTAATTGGATTTTATCCGCTCCAGAATCGATCCCTGTCATGATTCCATCCATATCTATGTTGCGAAACGGATGTCGCCGATGTGTATCCATAGATCAAAATAACTCAATTTATTGCATATGCCGCATAGGGTGTGCGTGTCCTATACATGTCCCGGAGTGTCCAACGCTGATAGGGCAAGCAGGTAAGAGTGTCCATGATGCATAGCTATGTGTTAATTGTGAAATGTTTTGAACTTTTCAAACCAAGCCTAAACAATTCAAAAGAAAGGGGAAAAAAGAAAAGAAAAAATGGAAACGAAAATAAGATTTTCTGTATATTCCAAATAAGGCCTAAAGATTCATCAGTATGAAAATCAAATAAGTCGCCACGCACTATAAGAAATTTTACCGTTCCTGGCATTAACAAACCGCCAATAATGGCCCCAAACCGCTGGAAAAATATTTCCGGCATTAAAAATGCAAAAAACCCACACCTCCATCAATATGGCTGTTAGGAGAAGATAAATGGCAGTAATCTACCGCCAGTAATAATAGCTGTCTGTTTCTGGAAAAAAATTTCATCCCAAGTTTCAACCCTGCAACCTTATGTGTGGAGCCCCGACACCTAACGACCCAAATTTTTTAGTTATACTTAGAAAGTAAAAATATTTATATTAAAATTTAAAGTTTTGGACTACCGCTGGTAATAGTTGTGGCAACCTTTACCGGCAGTATTATTTCCGCCAACAAAAATACAGCGGAAAAAGTCATTTTTCCTAGCAGGCTATGATTACCACCGGGAATGGTACCTACAAGATACTATATTGGTGGGTTTTGGAGAGAAAATGTTTAACAAAAGGTTATATCAATGTGATTAGGGATATGTATGAAGGTGCTATCACTACCATTAGATGACAACAGGGGAAAAGAGTAAATTTCCAATCACAATAGGTTTGCACCAAGGGTCAATCCGTACCTCTTTAATTGCCCTAGTTATAGATGAACTGACCAAGAATACTCAAAAGGATATCCCATAGTATACAGATGATACTGTCCTGATAGATGAAACATTTAGAGGCCAGTGTTAGTAGTAAATTAGAAATATGGAGAAAAGGATTAGTCAAAAGGCTTTAGGATAAGTATGAGTAAATTGAATGGAAAAGGCTACAATACACACCCCTTATTTAGGTATGTATGATATATACCCCTACAAATGTTACGATCATTTTATAAAAGTTACGATTTTTTTTTTTTATGAAAGTTACAAGACACACCAAAATGTTACGAATCATATTGCTGAAAAGTTACGATAAACTAAAAAATGTTAAGATTGCCAATGAGGTGGCACAGTCTAGACCATACAATAGGTGCATATAGGTGTGTATTGTAGCCATTTTCAGATTGAATATATGGAGTGTAAGCTAGAGGTTTTAGTAGTAAATCAGAAATATGGAGAAAATGATTAGTCAAAAAACTTTAGGATAAGTATGAGTAAATTGAGTAGGGAGAAAAGGAGTAGTCAAAAGGCTTTAGGATAAGTATGAGTCAAATTGAGTATGTGGAATGTAAGTATAGTGGTATCAGAAGTGTTCATGGAGGAGTGAGGATTAATTGAGTATGTGGGTCTGCTTCATTGGCGGTGAAATTAGTTTTTCAAATTATCGATCCGAATTAGTCCATGTTTCTCGAATTAACCATAAGACAAACAAAAAATTCATTTAAATAGAATATTGATAGTTTGCATGAGTGGTGTAACCATAATAATTTTTCTTTCACCTTCTTGTCTCTCTCAATTGATAGAATATTGATAGTGCTTGCGTGAATATTTAATTCCGGAACAAGTTGTTTTCTATTCGAAATGATTCAGAGTTTGTGTGATTATTTAATTCGGGAACAAGTGGTTGTTTTTTATTCCAGATTTAGTGTGTGAGTATCTAATTAAGGAACAAGTAGTTGTTTTTTATTCCAGATGATTTAGTTGGGAAAGGTGCTGCAATTACTTTCTGTTGTTGCCGGCGCTAAAGTCAACTTAAATAAAGTCAACTTATTACAATACTCAAGTTGATGGCATCCCAAAATATAGGAACAGGATCCCTGTTCTAAATTCCCCCTGTTCCTCTTTTGCAGGAGGTTTGAGCCGTTATATCACACATAAATTTTTAAAATACAAAAACAAAATTCACTATCTAACGGTCTAAACCCCCCTGCAACAAAGGAACAGAGGGGTTTTGGACTAGGGGATCTGAAACCCAAAATATATAATCATTCTTCCTTCCAAGTCAATGTCAAATATACATTTCCGATGTACCCAAAAAAATAAAAAAAAATGTCAACTAGATGTAGAGATAGAGATAGAGACTAGAGAGAGAGCAGGGTTGATTTCACGGTCTATGGAATCCCCAAATATACAATCTCTGTACTCCAGAAAATTATTCCGAAAGTGAGATCAGTGGTTCAGATTCACTTAGACGTTTATCTGAACTACTGATTTTACCTTCGGGGCAAGTTGTCCGGGTACTTAGCATTTTCCATCTCTCTCCCTTGGGCCACAACTCAATGTCAACTACATGTAGAGTTAGAGAGAGAGAGAATAATTTCATAGTCAACGGAATCCTCAAATATACAATCCTTTTCCCTTGGGCCACAACTCAATGTCAACTACGTGTAGAGATAGAGACTAGAGAGAGAGAGAGAGAGACTGATTTGATAGTCAACAGAGTGGGGATGAAGAGTGTATAAAAGAAAATGGAGAAAGCTAGATCAGACCATTTTCATCCCCACCACTGAGTTTCTCTTGCCTTTCTTCTCTAGCTGATATGGGTTCCTTTCCATTCATCTCCACAATCTTCTTATGTTTCGCTGTTGTTTCTTGTTCTAATTCATCATCAGGTTTTATATATCCAAAGACTTCTGCTTCAGGTATCGATTTCATCGGTGGTTCCGTCGGCTTCATGACCTCCATGAATGGAACGTTCAAAGCAGCTATGATAAATGCTCCCGGTCAAGAAACCAACTTCTATTTGTGCGTCGTTCACGTGGCTTCCACTGCCATCATCTGGTCCGCTAATCGTGATGTACCTGTTTCTCAGTCAGGAATCATGACTCTTTCTGTTACTGGTATTGTAGTCACAGATCAAGACGGAAATGTTAAATGGTCGACTCCTCCCTTTAACACTTCGGTTTCTGCACTGCAGTTAACTGAGACTGGGAATCTTGTGTTGCTCGATCAATCTAATGCTACTCTTTGGGAGAGTTTTAGTTATCCAACAGATACAATCGTGATTGGACAGAAGCTGCCTGTAGGGGGATCTCTGTCCAGCGCCTTATCAAGTACTGACTTGTCAGTTGGCAGTTATTGGCTTTCAGTGACTGCCTCTAATGTTTTACTGCAGTGGCAGAATATTACTTACTGGACGCTATCAATGGCTGCTGCCGCTTACTTGATGACGACATCGAGTCCCCCAGGGGAGGAGTACTTGGAGATTAACCAAACGGGTCTTTATCTGTTCGGTAATAACGGAGCTGTCGTCGTAATTCAGGTGAACTTGACTCTATCTGATTTTGCGATTGCCAAGTTGGATTATTCTGGCCTGTTCACTGTTAGTAGTTTATCTGGTACTGACTTGAACCCGGTACTCGAGGGGCCGGATGATAAATGCCAGATGCCGTTTATATGCGGAACTCTTGGTTTGTGTACTTACTATGCTTCACCTAATAATGTCATATGTTCATGCCCATCGAACTTCCAATTGAATACACAGAGCCAGAATTCAACTGGTTGTGTGCCAAGTGATGGCTCTTATTCCTTGTCTAATTCTTGTAATTCAACTAATAACAGCACTATAGGTAACTCCTCGTCAGTCTCATATTTGAGCCTTGGCTATGGTGTTGACTATTTTGCAACTGGTTTCACCAGGCCTGCGAAGCATGGTGTAAACTTGACTGCCTGTCAAGATCTCTGCTCGCAGGACTGTTCTTGCTCGGCAATTTTTTATGATAACTCAACGAATTCATGTTTTATCCTTCAAAACCAGTTGGGTTCAGTTATGTCTAGTGCTAGCAATGATGATCTCTTGGGTTTTGTTAAGACAATAGTTGGGCCCTCGCCTGCTAATAGTGGTAAATCACTTGGGTTTCCCATAGTTGCTATAGTTCTCTTGCCTTTCATTGGAATCGTCCTTTTAGCAGCTCTGGGATTCTTCTTGTGGAGAAGATCTACGAGCGCTAAGACTGGAAATTTAGATCTCACCACCCTTCCTTCGTCGGAGGACCTGGATGCCTTCTCCATCCCAGGATTACCTGTAAGATTTGGGTATGCAGAGCTTGAGGTGGCTACTGATAAGTTCAAGACTGTTATAGGGTCAGGAGGGTTTGGTGCAGTGTACAAGGGTATACTCTCCGATAAAACACCTGTGGCTGTGAAAAAGATCACTAATTATGGTAATCAAGGAAAGAAGGATTTTTGCACCGAGATAGCAATTATCGGAAATATTCACCACGTCAATTTGGTCATGTTGAGAGGATATTGTGCTCAGGGGAGTGAAAGACTGTTGGTTTATGAGTATATGAACCGTGGGTCTTTAGATCGTGCCCTCTTTGGGAGTGGACCAGTCTTAGAATGGCAACAAAGGGTCGACATAGCACTTGGAACTGCACGTGGACTTGCTTATTTGCACAGTGGGTGCCAGCAGAAGATCATCCATTGTGATGTCAAGCCTGAGAACATACTCCTTCACGACAATATCCAGGCCAAACTCTCTGATTTCGGGCTGTCTAAACTTCTAAGGTCCGAACAGTCTGGTTTATTCACGACAATGAGAGGAACTCGTGGATATCTTGCTCCTGAATGGCTTTCTAGCTCTGCAGTCTCTGACAAATCCGACGTTTACAGTTTTGGAATGGTACTGCTTGAAATTGTGAGTGGAAGAAAAAACTGCTCTTCACAATCACTAAGCAAAAGTAAGGAGGATCAAAGTAACGGTGATGAGTTCCCACCATCTTCTGCCGGAGGACTTGCTTATTTCCCCATGTTTGCCTTAGAGATGCACCAGCAAGGAAGGTACTTGGAACTTGCGGACCCCAGGCTCGAGGGGAGAGTCAGTAGCGAAGATGTGGAGAAGTTGGTGCGCGTGGCTTTATGTTGTGCACATGGGGACCCAGCGCTTAGGCCAAGCATGGTTAGTGTTGTTAGCATGTTGGAAGGTGAGATCCCTCCAGGTCAGCCGAGGCTGGAATCTTTGAGCTTTTTGCGCTTTTACGGGCATCGCTTGGCCGAGGCTTCTACGGCAGAAGAGCAAGATGGGCAAGATGATTTTACATCTCCACTGCTGAATGCTCCTCTTACTAGTTCAAGGGGTAGCTTGCCTCTTAACATCTCTTACATACCATCAGATGAAGTCTATGGGCCAATATAGTACTTAGTGACTGGTATTTGTATAATTGTTTTTGTTGTTTACTGTGGATAAGTTGTTTCACCATCAAATAGACGCAAATGTAGTTCCCAAATTTGCTGTTCAATGTGTAATTACACTTCATTTTGTATGTCTTGTATAAAGAGATTGTTCACCTGTTGATGGTTAGATTTGACTTTGTGTAATATTTCTGTCTAGCCTTTTTTTTTTTTTTTTTTAACAACCCTTGGCGAAGTGTTCTATTTTCTCTTTGTGCATAGTTTAGAGTTTTAAAAAATTGAAAATTTTGAAAACAAGAAAATAACGGTGACATTCTTTTTGGATGAGACTTGAGACCAATTGAGATTGGCTCTTGATAGATTAAGTTTGAGATGTGACAGTCATTGTCACATTTTATTGAATTTGTCATGCCACTTATGTTTAACACCATTGCACTTCACCTTCATTTGAGTTTTTGGTTGTTTTTGTGAGTTGCAACTTGATTGTTCTTAATAGCTTGTTTAGTGGAGGCTTATGCCTATGTGAGTTTAAAGTGTTATCTTTTGTCGCAGTGGTGTCACTGTTGTTGTCACGAAAGATCACATTCGATCTTATTATCTTCGTATTCTAGGGTACAATAGAGTAAAATTTGGTGAAAACAAGGACAAGGGAAACAAAAAGAAGTATGTGGTGTTAAGGTCAGTGGTGGCATCTGATGCTCTATCTACTTCTATTTCTCCAGTGGATATAAACAATAGGAACAAAATTCTTTTAGATGAAGCTCAAGCCATATAGGCAGTAAACAAGATTTTTGGGCATGGCTATGATGGTGATGAAAATGAGGTCATTAGCAAGATTGCTGAGATGGAAGCCCTTAATAAGGCAAGGGCCGATGATAATCTCTAATTCTCCCCTTCGGTTTGTTTTAGGTTGTTGTTTCAGGCGAGTTGTGGTCTTTGTTCTTGTTGGCTTTCGGTTTGTGAGGGTTTTTGCTTTTGGGTGGTGTGTTTCTTTTTGGGAGGTTTAGGTGCTCTTTGGGGTTTAGGTTTTCGTTTTGATTGTTTGGTTGTCTTCTTATCAACCTTCCAATCTTTTGGGTCTCGAGAGGTTTTTGTTGTCTCTCTTGCCCCGTTTGATCTTGTATCTTCGATATTTGATTAATAAAATCTTCTTTACCGTGAAAAAAAAAAGTATTGGGAACTTATGACATTGCTTATTTATCTGTTGCGTCTAGAAATTTGCATGGTTGAATTTCCCTTGGGATAGGATTAAAGGCAATTTGTTAATATTTTGACTTTTGAGCCGGTTTGTGTGTTTCTTTCATATAATCAGTCCTTGTGAGCCCATTTAAGCTTTTTATTGATGCATTCTCTTGTTGAGCTCCACCATACATATTGTGTCTTGAGAAAGGCTAATTAATCATCTGTAAGTGATTTATTAAAGAGAAACGACAGGGTGAATACAGTTGATAATTGTGTTTTGTTGATGGTGATCATTCCCCTTAAAAAAGGAGAGGAAAAAAAAACCACCATTGAAGAATAGAATTAACTTCTGCCCCGCACATCTTGAGAGTACATAATATACACCTTGTTTCAAGAGATATTATTTGTTGAGTGCATGATACAGTAAGATTTAAAGTCGAGACTCGGTCCGCATAAAGTTGTTTTTCACATGTGATCGAGCCCCTTGTTCTTTCTTTGTTTTTGAGTACTTGCATTGTTCAGTGTAATTTAGTCATAACTCACACAACAAACGAAAAAGAAGGTGAATGAGTTCTGACTAGGAATCCAGGGATGAGAGATTGAGAGCATATAGACTGTATAGAAAGAATTCTCTGCCTTATTGATTTTTGGGGGCGATCCCGCCGCGCAAACTTCCTTACAAGTAAAATCGACCCTACAAAAAATTGACCCCCAAAATTAACTCTCCAAACAGGATCCTTAGAAGTGCACAAGAAAATGGGCAAAACTACGTCGTTTTGCCACACAACACCCTCCTCGGATTCCATCTTACCTACTAATCAGAAAAGTGTTGACCTTATTTTTGTAAACCAAGGTAATTTTATGGTGCTTATGGACCAACTAGTAGATTATGATGGTTGCTTGAATTCAAGGGATACTGTAAATCTGTTTGGTGGAACGTTATTGTGCACCAGGCTGAACATTGAATGCAAGTAATAGGTTACAATGGTTCTTCCTAAAACATCAATACACATGTTTGATTCTTATATTGAGATAACTTAGATAACTTATTAGTTACTTACCCCCAAAAAAGAAAAAAGTTATTAGTTGTGAGTGCTATGTACATAGACAATGCCACACGATACTTTTGAATGAATCCCCACAGTTAAACCCCGAATCTTTTTATTAATGCAATTCACTTTGGAATGAACCCCCACAGTTAAACTTTGAATCTCCCGTTTTAGAGGTAATTAAATGATCATCCTATTTAGAGATACCACATAAGTTTTTATCGTTGTCATTTTGAACGGTTATGTTTTCATCCTTTTTATTTGTAAAATACCTTTCCTACCCTTATTTAGTGGTACATATTAATGTACGTTATTATTTCTGGCCAGATAGGTGGGATGTAGTTTCCCTAATTATGTGGGATGTAGTTACCTAAAGTCATGGGTTTTGAATATTTCAACTCCTTCCAACGAAAAAGGGGGAATTTTAAATTTTTAGATTTTTAAATCATTGTATGATATCTTACCATAATTGTTGTTAGTATCAAATTTTACCATACATATGTGTTGTACTTGGATTTTACCATTATTACTAGCTCATGATCTCTATCATTTAGATTTTTACCATGATTACTTGATTTTCACCATGATTACTGGCTCTTGATCTCCGTCATTTTCACATGGTTGCATTGAATCATGGTAAAAAAAACTTGTTCACAACATATTTCAATGGTTATGGTGAAAGCATTGACCAATAACACAGAAATATGGTAAACTTCATTAACATGGCTAATTCATACAAATTATTTCATTGAATCATGTTAAAATACTTGTTTCAATGATTATGGTAAAATCTGTAACAAATAACACAGTAAATATGTTAAAATATGCCCCAACGTAACAAGCCAACAACGCCACCTCAACAAACAAAATCATACACGAGCCATTTTTATGATCTATCAAAATGGTTTTCATTTCAGCACTTCCTTGTGACAGTCTATCAACTTTAATTCCTTTATCAAACTCATAATTCCACCAAAGCTACTCCTATATGGTGTCACGTCAACCTCTACATCACTAGCTTTGGGTTCCTTAACCTACCTAGTCATAGGAGCATCCACCTACCTTCGTTTCCTTGATGATTTCGAATGCCGAGTTGCAGGAGAGGCCGAAGGTTTATGTTTTCTTCCTTTCGGTTGTTTAACCCATGGAGTCAACCGGACGGCATAGTTTCAAACTGGCGTAACCTTTGGAACAATAGAAACACCAAGAATGTATCAATAAACCATAACAAATGTCAGCAACCAGCCTAACGATGCAAATATAATGCAACGAAATCCATATACAGACTGGCAAGTGGTACATTGCCCAAAAAAAATGGTATAATACTGGAAAATACTATGGAACATTTCATCAAAGCATACTGGAAAATGGTATAAATGCAGTTTAGATGTCATTCAACCAATTCATCAAAGCCACCATCTAAATCCAACAATTTCCATATCATAAGCTAAACTACGTTTGAACCATCAAATACTTGATTTATCAGTTCTCACTATTTGGCATGTTGTCCCTTCATCGAACCAACATGTCTGTCTAATTGACACATAAAATGAACACAAACTTCAAAGCAGATGCATATGTGTCTGTAAACTCAAAAAATAAGTTTTATTCTACTAAAAAAACACTGGAAAAAAAACATGCAATGAAAGAAAAAATCAGGAAAGTATAGGAAAAATGACCCAATGACGGCAACCGAGACAAGAAGAAAATCAACAAAGAAACGTGACCTAGTGCCGTTTTCACCTTGAGCACATAAATTTTCCATCTCCAAACGCTTGTGGCAGCTAGGGTTTGGGTATCTTGAAGAGTGGTGAAGGTCAATGGAGTCTTGGAGCTAAAGAATCATCTTCATGAGGTTTATTCTACTTCAACACATTCAATCTTCGAGCCAGTGTTCTAAAAGGCGGTTGAGGTGGCCGATTAATTAGCGCCTAGGCGCTAGGCAATGACCCACCGCCGCACCTAGGGGTCGAGGTATTTGAAAGGGCGGCCAGCTAATTAATTGGCCATAAGGCAGAGCAGTCAAATATAACCTGGCCTGAAATGTGTCTGGACATACCTGTCTCTACCAAAAATATATAATTATATGTAAACGATATATGCCATGTAGGGAGGGGGAGATGTATCTCAGCATGTCCATGATTGTCACGTGATGAAAACTACCGTAAGTCCATGATTTCTAAAATGACGTGTGCATAGGGTCAGGATAAAGTCGTGTTGTGTGCGGTAGTAAGAAGATTTTCAACAATTGATAACGCTGCGCTAGATTCAGAGCAAAGGATACTTGAATTAGAAAAATTTATCATACCCATCCTAATCTTTTAATTGTAGGGCACAATGGATTGGGAGCAGATCTCATCCATGCACTCACCTTTTCTCCTTAGAGCATATCTCTTAGGATTGCTTCATATGAAAACTTATATTGCAACCAAATATCGGCCAATTAGTGACTCCAAAAATCATATATCAGTCACTTGTAGTAACTGGATCATGAATTAGACGATTAAATTTCAAAACACATGACGATTCACTTTCAACATCAGTGTGTGTTGTCATTCTTTTGGGAATATAAAGTCGACCTTGTTGACTGCCATAGGGTACTATTCTCTCGACCTTCTTTGCACTAGAAATTGAAATTGCAAATATAAAAGAAAAAATATGACCAAGAAGCATTTAAAAGAAAACTGCATAAAACAGAACTGGTATAGATGTAATACATATACATTTACTCTCTACAAGGTAGAAATTCCATTTTCTTTCTTTTTTCTTTTTTTTTTTTCAAAAAAAAGTGATAGAATAATGAACTACCAAGGTTCTCCATTTTCACTGTATTTGTCTTGTCAATATGAAATACATGAAGACTAACTACACATGCAACCAATAAACTAATTAAGTAGATTTCGGATGTTACAGCAGAAAAAAGGAAACTATCAAGAGTCTATTTTATTCTATACCTTGAAGGTAATCTAACTAATCTAACCTAAGAACTTACATGTGAAAATTGTGCCAATTCACAAGGCTATGGCTAAAGTCCATTCCTTTTACATAGAGGTAACTCGTGCATATGTTGAAGTACAATATGAAACAAGCTGCCCTGACCAATTTCACTTTAGGAAGTGCATAACTTCCAATGAAATAAAGTTCCTACCCATGGTTCCTTTATAATTCACTGATTGAAGCTTTTGTGTGAAGAAAATAATGGAGAGAAGGGTTTGATTTTCCACCAGAGTTTCCCACTCTCAGATTCTTAGGTGCCTAAAAAATTTTCAGCCAGAATAGAGGAAGCAACCTTTAGCTTTCTGCACATCTATGTTATTTGGAAAAAAAAAACAAAAGACACGAAAAAATGACGCAAGCATTGTCATACGATGAACTGATTAAGACTAGTGCAATTCAACAGAATTGACGAGTACCTTAGGAGTCTCTCCCTGTGGCAGCGTTCTTTATTGAAACAAAGCTTGGAATGTATGTCAACGCTCTAATGATATCTCGAATCCCCTTGACCTTAACCTTTCTGTAACTTCTGCTCCTTGTATCAAAAGAAACCATGAAGGACGAAGCAAATAACATCAAGATATCCCCGTTTTTCAAAACCATTAATGGTTCATAATTAAGGTTCACGTCAGGTGCCACCAATGGGTTAATGACAAAAACTTTTGTCCAAGACTCCTGCACTGCATAATCTTTCATCATCCATATATCAAGCCTATAATCGAAAGGACGATGACATAGTGACAAACCATCATTCAACACCCCCAAGTTCATGACATCCACTCTAATCTGTCCAGGAAGTCCACAAAATTCAGATGGCACTGGAAATGGCTGGAATTGCTCCTTCCCAAAATCAAAACAACACATTGATTCAAAACAATTTTCGGTGTTCTTGACAATCCAATGGAGAGCCCCATTCAAAAAGCAACCACCGGAATACCAACGCAGATAGAGCGGAGCTTCTCCAACTCTCCTCCACAACTTAGTCCCTAAAGTGTTGATTTCAGCCTCCACTTTTGACACACCCCCTAATCTAGATGATAAAAACCGCAACACTTTGTATTCATTAGTCCCCAAACAGAATCCAAACCCAGAACCGCAATGATGGTAAAAAGCCTTTTCCATTTGGGCCACAATCACATACTCACTGATAACGGGGTTGCATATAACATATGGATCATAAGTCGAAGTGCAGTGGAAGCAGATTAAACCATTGCAAGAACTCAAAACGTCCAACCCGCCAGTGGGTACATCACATTTAGGCTTGAATTTCGGAAGGGTGTTACTGGGTATACTAATCTTCCCGTTTATGTCACTATCCACAACCAATGGATCAACAGATTCTACTAAATAGAGAGAAAAGACCGAATAAACGTTGGTAATCACGAGGGAGGATCGTGATCTAGAGAGGTGGAGTCGAACAAATTGAGGATCTGAAATTAAGTTGCGGAAAAATGAACAAACACACCTGCAATTGCAGATTGTGAAAACGGGTAGTTTGCTCAGAATTTCCATGAGAATGTAGACTGGGATGGAGAATATTGTGGTGGGCGCGATCTTTCTGCTTCTTTTCTTTTGTACCTGCGCTCCGCTTCTTTTCATTGTGAAAATTTCTCTTCCCCTGCGAATGTGGATCACTGATAAACACAAGAAAATAGAAATGGGATATGGAACTGTTTTACAAGGTTGAACTGATTACAATTGAAGAACAATTAAAGGAGATGAAAGGCAAGAGCACGCCAAATAGTACCAACTAACCCATTTCCCCTCACCCTTTATATTGACGGTAACTCCTAATTACACATAAAGCTCCTTCAATATTTTCCAAAGAACATGGCTGCCCCACCTCCTATCAATCACACAAAATGCGAAAGAACAAAAAACAAACATGTTCAAATTACTAATTGCACTAAAAAAGGGAGTTCCAAAATCAAATCTATATGGAGATTGATTATGGCACTTCTCTTTTTGAAGCGTGCTTTAGTAATTTGGAGAGCGCAAAAATTAGTTTCCAATAGATATGCTGGCAGAAGATTATGGTACTTCTCTGTTTTTTTTTTTTTTTTTTTTGGAGATGAGAAAAAACTTATCTTCAAACATTTCCATTATCACCGGTTGAAATTACGAATTGTGTATCTATCATCATTGAAACACTAAGATGAAAGAATATAAATATTAGATGAAAGAAGTTGCAAACCTTAATTTGGTAAATCACTGAAGCAATAATTGAAAATAGAATAGGCTTTGTCTTCTGTTTCGTCGCCTTCTTCTTTGTCTCCGCTGCCGTCATTATCTAATGAAATCATGATGCGGTTATAGACAAAACCCTGCAAAAAGGAAGCGGGTCTGCTTTACGCTGTCCACATATATTTTGTGAATGGGTATTTATAGAGTGACTACAACCTCCGTTCCTTGCACACTTAGATTCTTATTTACTTTAAAAAAAATTATGAATGATATTAGGAAAATCACTTATCTAGCTTTTCTGGCTTATTTAAACAAAAGAATTGATATTATTTTAAGCTCAAATTTGTATTTGTTTTCTGTTGAAATTGTAAAAGTACGTTTTATAGAAACAAAAACCACCTAATTCAAGAGTGTTTCCGTAAAATGATTAAGATTAATCTAGTTATTAACTTTATAGTAAGCTATTCTATAAGTTAACAAAAGGCCTGAACCAGTATTATAGGCACCAAAAGCTGCACCAAATAATTTCCAATTTATTTTAAGTTTTTAAGTGAATAATTAAAATATTCATAATGTAATAATCTAATGTATAAATCATTGGAACATGGAGCTACGGAAAAGGATGACCTGTTTGCAACTCCATTCGTTAAATGAAAAGATTATGAAAATAAAAACTAAATAATAGAGTAAATGTGCATGTGGCGCTCTTTTAAGGGATAAACCAATCCATGTATTCTGCCATGCATTGAAGTGTCAGTGACATGTGTATATATATATTTTTGAACTGTGTATAGTTAATGTCTATCACATTGCTCTTTTAAAATACGCTCTCTAAACATGTTATGGATACCAATTCTTGTCATTAATTTTGTGTTAACCAACAAAGAACGAAAAAGGGTATAATTGTTTTCCTTGTTTCATTTTACATAAAGGATGAAAAGGGAAAATAGAATATTACAGAACAATAAAGACGTACAGAAGTGAATAATTATTTCATCTTCCCTTTTTTTCCCTTTCTTGTTAGTACTTTTATAACCTTTCCTTCAAGGAAATTTTTTCCCTGATTCTCAAGTGTCAATAGAGCACATTAACTCCTTTTAATTAAATCACATTAAGTAATCCTCATTGGATTTTCTAATAAAATGAGAACTTGAAAGGTAACCAGAACCTGAAAAGCGGAAATTAAATATAAAAGTAGTCAGCTGTATAATAACTATTTTACCTATTTACCTTAGATTTTCTTTTAATCGTCATATGCCTGAAACGATAGATAAATGAAAGACTTACGAACTAAGTTTCTTATTTTTCACTTCATTCTTTAAATTCCAAAATACCTTAAATATCAAATTCAATCATTTATAGAAATTACATTAATGGAAAAAGACAAAAAAAAATAGCAATTACATTACTCGTCAATTCATTGTTTTCACTTTTACACCTAAGGAAAAATAATTACTTTACTTATTTCTTTTTCCCTTTATAATTATATGTCCTAAGTTTTATATGCAGTACAAGTTGTCAACCTATGCATATATCATCTCTACTCGTGTAAATCAAACCCTTAAAACTTTTCATTTCACAAGTATCTCATTGGAAATCTCTTCTTTATTCACACAACACTGGCTAATAGTCAACCACAATACCACATTAATCACATTTAATCACAACTTAAATAAATCCTTGCTGGATTTCTAAAAAACAAAAAGTGTGAACACATATATTTCAAATTAACACACCAACTAATACAATGACTTTCTCAATATATCTTGACAATCTAAATCGTTCATTTTGTGGATCTTGTTATGAAAATTATTCATACAAAGAATTAGGTTAACCGGACATGGGTAGCAATTTCAATATTTTTCTTGAGAAATGATGAACAATTAAAATCCTTCCCTTTAATCTGTTGTTTCAAATTAAACACTTCTTGATATCCAATCAATCTGATTTTTTCCATGACTAATTTATACATTTTGAGGTATAACAGTAACAGCTCAAATTTTTAAAATAGATTGTGGGACTCCATGTTATTGGATGGTGTATTTGAAAGGTGTATTCGAAATGGTGTGTCCGTAACAAACAAAACCGGACAAAGTTATGAGAAAATGAGTTATTCACCTCTCTTTTGGGATCAACCAGGGGAAGATGATCTCCATAATCGACATAATTGAAAAATAAACTTTCCCTTTGTGTGCGCGCTCGACATCAAAAGGATTAGAAAGTATTTTGATCACCTTTTCAAAGTTGCCTTTCAAGACAAAATTGAACCTTAAAAACCAAATAAACAAGGCCAGCTACTGTGGTAACATATTTAATTGGGATTCCTATGCTACATGTAAACAATGGAACTACGTACACATCAGCAAACCAAGTGCCTCCTTCACCTCTGATCCTTAAAAGCCGTTGCTATGACAAATTAAAGAAGAGAAGAACTGATATATTATTGATAATCGGAATACAAAATAACGAAACTATTACATGTTTAAATACAGAAAAGCTACACCTAAAAAAGGAAACGATTATAATATTTCATCACAATACGATCCCAATTTGGTCCCGACTTGATCTCGATAAACTGCCTAAAATAGAGGATTGCAGTAGGATACTTTCACAGTTGCCACCCTAGGGGTGCACATACACCGGGCTGGGCCGGGTTCGGGCCGGGCTTATACTAGATAATAATGAGACTAGTGCATTCCCAAGCCCGGCCCATTTATAATCGGGCTTCATTTAATTTGCCCAAGCCCAACCCAAATAAAATTTTAATTTCTCAAACCCGTCCAAGAAGCCCATTTATCTTACTAAAGCATAGTATTATAAACATAAATTAATCAATCATAACGATCACAATTATAATTCACAACCGTAATAATATATTTAAAGTTCTAAGTTGTTACAAAAATATTAAAAACATACCTATAAATTAAAGTGCAATTAAAATATTCAAAAAGTTGGGACTCTCCGATATCCATCAATTTTTATACATAGTATTTAAATAAGAATATTATTTAAATCGGACCGGGCCGGGCTGGGCTTCAAAGAAGTTTTCCAAACCCAACCCATTTAGTAAACGGGCTTAAAATCTCAACCCAGCCCAGCCCTATGGGCCTAAATATTTATCCCAAGCCCTAAAAAAATTGGGCTGGGTTGGGCGGGCTGGGCGGGCTACCGGGCCGGTGTGCACCCCTATGCCACCCTGGAGGAGGCTGAGCAATATTAGGCTTATCAATAACCCACAGCGACATCTTGACAAATGTCAGGTGGATCTTCAGTCTTCACATGATATTTCAGATGTTCCGATAGATTATCTTCATCCTCTGCAGCACTATGGTCTTCTTCCTCTTGAGGGGTAATGACATCTACAGGTTGCTGAGGAGACTTATCCAGGTGATCTGGGAGAGTAGAACCATTGAAGCCGTTTTCGTCCCTTTTTACTGCAAATTTAAAGGTAAGTTTTATAGGACGCGACTGCATCTGGATAGATCGAAATCACCTGGCATAAGGCAACCAATGAGTAAAACATATGTCATTTAACCTTCAAAAACAAGTAGAGTTATCCATGATGCATATAAAAGAAAGGAACAACTATATAAGGATATTCTACACTTTGTTTTTGATTAGTCCCCGAGCAGAATCCAAACCCAGAACTGCAATGATCCTAAAAAGCCTTTCTTATTTGGGGCACAATCACATACCCATTGATAACGGGATTGCATATAACATATAAGTCATAAGTCCAAGTGCAGTGGAAGAAGATTAAACCATTGCAAGAACTCAAAACGTCCAACCCCTTAGTGGGTACATCACATTTAGGCTTGAATTTCGGAAGGGTTTTACTGGGTACACTAATATCCCCATTTGTGCCACTATCCACAGCAAATGGATCTACTAATATCCCCATTTATGCCACTATCCACAGCAAATGGATCAATAGAATCTTAGTAAGTAGAGAGAAAAGTCCGAATAAAACTTGGGAAGAACTAGGGAGGGCCGTGATCTGGAGAGATGGAGTCAAACAAATTGAGGATCTGAAATTAAGTTGCGGGAAAAAAAAACATACCTGCAATTGCAGATTGTGAAGATGGGTAGTTTGCTCAGAATTTCCATGCATGATAATGTAGATTGGGATGGAGATTGTGGTGGGCTCGATCGTTCTACTTCTTTTAATTGTGAAAATTTATCTTCCCCTGTGAGAGGAGACATTGAGAGGTGAAATCAAGGGAAATGAGGCTCTAGGGTGAGTTTTTGGAAGGAGGAACAGACTCGCTTGTAGGTGAAGTTGGATTTGTGAAGGAGTCGATATAGATTTCCGCTCTAAATGTATGGCTCCTTGCCTGTGTCCTCTTGTTTTGATTCCACCTCTCAAGGTCTCCTCTCACCCTCACTCAACCGCAGAACACAAAAGATACGATCAAACAAATCCCCCGAAGTATCAAAGGGTCTTGCTGTCGTGGGCACATACTAAGTACAAAAAAAAAAAAAAAATTTGTAATTCAGTTTACTTTTTATACTTTTCAATATGTTTACAAAGACGGTGATTTTGTCAAACTCAGGGACTCTGCCGTCTCTTAGGAAGGGCAGGGCCTGCTGACCCGTTCTCGGTCGTCCAAATGTGTTTTGAACGGTCCAGATTTGAGTGGTGCCAAAGAGTGCTTTGGCTATTTTTACAATCCTAGTATGATCAAATTTGGGCCGTCCAAAACACGTTGGGACGGTTGAGATTGGTGCCTTGGCATTCCTAAGGCAGGGCAGAGTCCTCGGAATTTTTTTGATCTCCAAATTACTGACCGCACCCAAGAAGGGAGTTCCAAAACCAAGTCCATATGGAGATTGATTTTGGCACTCCCCTTTTTGAAGTGTGCTTAGTAATTTGGAGAGCGCCAAAATCAATTTCCATAGGTATTCTAGCAAAAGATTTTGGCACCCCCTTTTTTCTTCTTTTTTGGAGATCAAAAGAAACTTATCTTGTCTTCAAGCATTTCTATTATAACTTGTTGACATTAGCGATTGTCCATCTATCATCAGTGAAACACTAAGATTAAAGAATATATATCTTAGATGAAAGAAGTTGCAAACCTTAATTTGGTAAATCACTGAAGCAATAATAAAAAGCAGAATAGGCTTTGTCTTCAGTTTCGTCGCCTTCTTCTTCATCTTTATTATCATTGTTATCTGATGAAATCATGATGCGGTTATAGACAAAGCCTTGCAAAGGAAGCGGCTATACGCTACAATGTCCACATATATTTTGTGAATGGGTATTTATAGAGCGACTACAGCCTCCTTTATTCCTTGCACACATAGAATCTTATTTATTTGTTTGTTTATTTCATTTATTTATTTATTTTATGAATGATATTGGTATCAATTAGGAACAATCACTTATCTAGCTTTTCTGTCTTATTTAATTAAAAAAATGAAATTATTTTACGCTCCAATTTGTATTTTTTTTCTCTTGCTTGAAATTGTAAAACTACCTTTTATTAAAAAAAAAACACTTAATTCAAGAGCGTTTTCGTAGAATGATTAAGATTAATATAGATATTAACTATATAATAAGGTATTCAGTTAACAAAGAACCTGAACTAATATTATAGGTTGAAAAGACTAAAGCAAATACTATCCAATTTATTTTATGTTTTTAAGTGAAAAATTAAAATATTGATAATGTGATAATCTAACTTATAAGTGACAATAAGTTGGACCATGGAACGACGTAAAAGGATGATGACATGTTTACACCTCCATTCGTTAAATGAAAAGATTATGAAAATAAAACCTAAATGTGCATGTGGCGCTCTTTTAAGGAATAAACCAATTCATGTATCCCGTCAAGCATTGAAGTGCTAGTTACATATGTTTATTTAGTGTCTGTCATATTGCTCTTAAAAAATATGTTCTCAAAACATGCAGTAAACTTTCAATCAGGTATACCTGATGGGATTCCCATCAGGGACTCCTAAATTTCTCCAATTTCCCGATCAAATTTTTTATCCGAACCGTCCAATGTGTTTAAAAAGTATTTTTAAGGGTTCACGCAAGAAATATGTATCAGTGGAAAAAATAATACCAGGGAAGGGCTTGATTCGATCAATTTTCGATAAAAATCCCGTGAGAAATCAGTGAAAATAATACCAGAAAGGGCTTGATTCGATCAGTTTTCAATAAAAATGTACATTTTAAACACCTTTTAAACACATCGGACGGTTCGGATCATGAAAATTTAATCGAGCAAAGCCCATCAGGTATACCTGATTGAAAGTTTGACGTCCAAACAAGTTATGGATACTAGTTGTCATCCTTAGTCTTGCATTAACCAAAGAAGAAAGAAATCTGGAAGCATAATTGTTTTCCCTATTTGATTTTACATAGATGAGGAAAAGGGCAAATAGAATATTACAGCACATTAAAGAGGTAAAGAAGTGAATAATCATTTCATCTTCCCTCTTTGTTTCCTTTCTTGTTGGTACTTTTATGACCTTTCCTTCAAGGAAATTTTTTACCCTGATTCTCAAGTGTAAATAGAGCACGAAACTCCTTCTGATTAAATCACCTTAACTAAATCCTCATTGGATTTTCTAATAAAACAAGAACTTGAAAGGTAACCGGCCAGAACCTGAAAAGTGGAAATTAAATATAAAAATAGTCTGGTAAAGTGTATAATAAATATTTTACCTATTTTTCTTAGATTTTCTTTTAATCGTCGTATGCTTTAAACGATAGATAAATCAAATCGAAGAATTATTAAGTTTTTTATTTTCATTTCAGTCTTTAAATTCCAAAACACCTTAAATATCAAATTCATCAATTTATAGAAATTACATTAACGGAAAAAGACAGAAAATAATTACTTTACTACTCAATTCATTGTTTTCACTTTTACACCTAAGAAAGAATTATCACTTATTTCTTGTTCCCTTTATATTTCCCAAGATTTATATGCAGTATAAGAGCATCTATAATAGCCAAACCAAAACTAAAAGGTTGCTAACGTTAGCAATGTTTGTGCAAAAAAGTGTTCACATTGGAATAGAGGTGTCAAACGTGCGTGCTGTGCCGTGTCGTGCTAGTCAACTTCCGTGCCAACCGTGTTTCGTGCCGTGTCGTGCCGTGCCGTTTTTACTTCATCGTGCCATGGCGTGCCGTGTCAACCGTGCCACGTGCCGTGCCGTGCCGTGTCGTTTATACTTTATCGTGCCGTGCCGTGTCGTGCTTTTTTGAAGTCGTGACGTGTCGTGCCGTGCCCGATTAGTTAATCGTGTCGTGTCGTGCCGTGCCGTTGACTTACTCGTGTTGTGCCGTTCCTTTTTTTTATCGTGTCGTGCCGTGCCTTTTAAGTCGTGCCGTGTTGTGCGTTTTATTAGTCGTGTCGTGCCTTGCCTTTTTTGTCGTGTCGTGCCGTGCCTTTTTTGTCGTGTCGTGCCGTGCCTTTTTTTAGTCGTGTCGTGCCGATGTGCCGTGCCGTGCGTTTAATTAGTCGTGTAGTGCCGACACCGTGCCTTCTTATCGTGTTATAGTTTGGATGACTCACCACTTGTAAGTTCGGATTTTTCTTTAAATAAATTGAAGTACTTTTTTTATTTATTAACGACATGCATTACGTCTACATTTTATCTATCAGCAATCAGTTGGTCTCAGATTCTTCTCAAGCAAGCATCGTGCAAAAGACATGCACATTGTATGACCCGTAACGCTATATCCTTATCCCATTGAGCAACCCACTCACTGATTGCAATTTGTGAATCACCAGCAGTTTCCATTTTCCAACCTTCCACACATTATCTTCTCCAATTACGTATGTTGCGCGGTATATCTCAATGTCGGGACCATGCACTCATGGCATATTTCCAAATCCAAAATGGTAAAGTTATTCATAGACGAAACTCCAGAAGTATCTAATTACCACCATTGGTGATTGGAGCAATACATTAAAACTAAATGGTAGAACATGGAAACTATGAAACTATTTGCATGTGCTAGAGAGGACATGCCAGCACAACTCTCTCCCGCCCCATCAAAAACATTTTCTTCTTTAGTTCAATCTCATATGATAAATAATTTTATTGGTGGGGGGAGTGGAGAAAAATAGTTTTTCTTCTTTTCCTTTACTCCTTATTAAGTAGAATTTCACATTTACACCAGAGTGCGTCGAAGCTTATCGAGTTGAAATTTTCTGTAGAATTTAGACAAACGCTTGGTTACACTCTTTTGGATTCTGGGATATACAGAAGAAAAAAAAATACAGCACAATTGCACAAGTACACAATGTTACAACATTAAAACAAGGGAGACAGAGAACTCAGAATCAATGTTTTGTGCCCGACTAAAGACAAATATTTACATAGGAAAAAAGCTCTTTGATCATAACATCTGCACTCTGCAAACAGATTGAGTTACCAAGGCCTCAGTAGTCCATCATAGGCTAAATAGGTATATTATCAAAATGGCTCAGCAAGCATCATTGCCAAAAGGCTCATAATTGATAATTGGCTCAGGTATGTTTCATCATAGCCAGATTTACTGAAATAACCTCTAAATTCGTTTCAGACTAAAACAACACACACACCCCACAAGAACAACAACTAAAGTGGGGGCAACATCACGTCGCCATAAGTTGCCAACCCACTTCAGTCACTGTCTATATCGGAGTCTGCATAATAACCTCTAAATTCGTCTTTAGCTGAGGGTTTTTCAATTCCAAGGCGTGCATCCTCCCAGTCTTTCAAGCACATGAGACAATCCAAAATGTCTGGAGCTAGTCTGCTCCTTTTGTCATCCAACACTCTTTTACTTGCACTAAAAGCAGATTCCGATGCCACTGAAGACACAGGAGCTGTTAGTAAATCATGTGCCATGATTGAAAGAATGGGATAAGTCGTTTCTTTTTTTTTCCACCATGTTAAGATATCAAAATTAATCAAGTCATTCGCACTAATTGATTCTAGGTCCAAATATTTAAGAAGTTCATTGCGTGAAGTTAGAGTGCTACTTCCTATTCCTAAACTTGAACTAAGCAAAGACCAAGATGCATCATTACATGTAGAAGAAGAGGTGAAAGAGGCAGCAGTAAGTGAAGTAGTTGCACCAAACTTAGATTCATATCTAGCATACATGGCATTCAATAAATCAACAACAACTTCAGAAGAAGGTAAAGTAGAAATACATAAATTCATACCAATCTCTCTTAAGAGCACTGAAACACCCGCTACCTTCATCCTAGGGTCCATTACCGCAGCTAACATAAATAGTGGTGGCATTTCCTCGAAATATTTTCTAAATTTTTCTTCCATATCCATACAAGCATTTACAAAATTTGGGTGTGCCCTATAATTACGAAAAGTGAGACTGATATTGTAGAGATGATTAAGCACAACACAAGAACTAGGATAACGAACAGCAGAACAAGCTAATGTAGCAACATAAAACACTTTCAAAAATTTCATGAACTCAAAACCAATTTTCCAATCAGATGGAGATAAAGAAGCACCACGATACCTCTGGTTAACAAAAGCAGATATCGCATCACTATGTTTCCTACAAGACTTTAACATAAGGTAGGTCGAATTCCAACGAGTCACAATATCAGAGTTCATTTGTTTTGCTTTCACATTGTAACATGTAACACACAATTTATCAAATTCTTGTTGCCTAGCTCCGGAAGTACCAATAAAAAGAACAGCAGATCTAATTTTTGAAATCTGTGGTGCTATATGCTTCAAACCATCTTGCGCAACCAAGTTAATCACATGGCACACACATCGAACATGCAATAAGTCACCAAAATAAGCAGGAGTCAAATTTCTTTTAAACAATGGTAATGAAGCAGTATTAGCACTTGCATTGTCAAAAGTAATGCTAAAAACTTTCTCAACAACTTCAAAATCCCTAAACACGCACATAATACTTTCAAAAATCGTTTCAGCATCATGAGGAAACTCCACTAAACGGAAAGCAATAATTTTTTTTCGCAAAGTCCAAATGGAGTCTATATAATGAGCAGTGACACACATATAACCACGATTATTTATACCAGACCACATATCAGAAGTAAAAGCTATCGCACCAACTTTAGCAAATTCACAAATCAAATCATTTTTAACTTCCTTATATGCTTTCATTACATCACTACGGATTGTATTTCTAGAAACTTTACCAAATTCAGGATTCACATAATGTTGCATAAAATATTCAAATCTAATATCATCACCAAAAGTAAATGGTTGTTCAGCTGCAGCTACGTAACGGGCCAGTCCCTCTCTCATTTTTTCTTTCGTATAAACAAAATCTGTCAAAGTACTCGCAGATTCACCACTCACTATTTTTTCTGGATGTTTATTCGTAATATGTCTACCATGAGGCCCTGTTCCAGTATCACTATCGGAAGTATAATGCATGCCACAATAATTACATACAGCCCTAGGTCCTATGTCAATACCATTTTTATCTTTAAAGTGGGCAACTATAGAGAAATGTTTCCATACCCATGACGTGCGTTTCCTTTTTGAACCACTATGGGTTGAATTAGTAGGAGTAGAACCAGAAGGCCCTGTTCCAGTGTGAACAATGTTTGAAGCAGCTTCGCCTACACTTACAGACTCCAAACCCTGTCCCTCTGGTGCAACAACAGGGTCTCCAACATGTTCATCATCAGAAACATCAAAATTATCAGCATCCATCTACACAAACAAAAAGTATAAACCAGTGATGAAATGAAAGTATGAAACCCAAAATACAGAAATCAAACCCTAGGATGAAACCCTAGGATCAACACAGATCGGTGAGCGTGGTGTGGTGGTCTCGTAGTAGCGGCTGGCTTTAAGATCGTTGCTGGGCTTGGAAAACTCTGTTGAGAGAGAGAGGAGGAGGGAGGAAGAAGTGGAGAAGTGGTGTAGCTGTTAGAAGAGATACAGAGAGATTGGGGTTTAAAACTTTTTTTAACCGACGCATGGGGGAAGAGAGAGAGGAAACTTTAATTGTTTTTTTTTGGGAAAATGGAAAAGGCTGGGTTGGGAGATTTAAAAATAATATTTTTATTTTCGGGTGGAAAAGGCTGGGTTGGAAAATAATATGTTTAAACTCCCAATGTGTTGTTGTCAATAGCAAGGACCTCTGTCCTTTTAAAGCTAATACACGCATAGGATCCTTTTATGGAGCCCCATAATCTGATGTTTTTAAGGCAATGACACACACTGCATTTGGACTATATTTTAATTTATAGCCTTATAGTGCATTTGGGGGAAATAAAATGGGGACCACCCTCACTTGGAAACTACTGCCTTTTTTAAAGAGTACAAAAGTACTCCACATTGCTATTTGCTGAAGCATTTTCGTGCAATTAGCTGTCCACGATTGGACCCAAAGTTTGACTTGGGCCTAAGTAGTTAAGTGGCTTTTTACTGTTCCTTTTTTTTGTCTTTATTCAATTTTTTTTTTGTATTTTTAGTTTTGCGTCAAACTTTTGCAACCTATTGATCCGTCTCGACGAGAGGAATCGGAAAAGTAAAAAATTTTGACCGAAACTCTTAAATTTTTTCAAAAATACAGCATAAGTCAAAATAAGCTGTTTATCGGGTTTTTAAAAGAGTAAACCCGCTACACGACCGATGTACTTGAAAAAACCGAACCGTTAAATCATTTCAAAATAACGTTTTGAATGACCTTGCAAAAAATTAGGTCAATTGGACATGTGTAACTGGTAGATCAAAAACTCCAAGTTTTTAAATCAATCGGATGTGCGTAGCTTGGATCGATGATTTACGCATATCCAATTGACCTGATTTTTTACAAAACCATACAAAATATTATTTTGAAATTATTTAACGGTTTGGATTACTCACGCGGGACCAAAAAATGGGCCTCTAAAGCCATTGTACGACATGAACGGGGAGGATCATCGTAATTGTGTTGCGATGGAGGGCCTTTCAAAATCCGATTGTCGAAAAAATTGGCGACATTCATTAAAACATCAATACAAACAAAGTGAACGGTGTGGATCGTCATAATTGTGTTGTGATTGTGTAACTATCGTACATTATACCATAACACAGTAGCTTGGTTCATAACCAAGTAAGTTCGATGTATAGAATTGCAAGGTACGTGTAGACTCGTTTTTCCGAATGTTCAATCTGAACCGTTGCAATTTAATATCTTGTCAATTCTATCATTCTCCCCCAAATCGATGATCATCTGATATCGGTAACAACACGATCGAAACACATTCAGTGCTTTTAATGGAATTTCAGTACTATAATGCACCACTTAAAGGCCACCTAATCAACTTTTTAAAAATCTGAACCGCTAGATGTGTTTAAAGCATGTTTTTAAGGTCCTATGCAAATATTTGAAAAAATAAAATACCCAAAAGGGCTTGAACGGGCCATGTTTTCGTATAGTAGTTTTACGAAAACCTACTCCGATTAACTACTTCCGGGTATTATTATTTGCAAAATCCTCCCATAGGACGCTGAAAACACGTTTTAAATACATCTAACGGTTCTGATCATCGAAATTTGGTCCGGAAAGTGGAGGCCCATTAGTCCATTATTGTGTTCCTGTGAGAGAGACAGACAGATAGTGAAAGTGAAACTATGAAAGAAATCAAATTTAATTTGTATAATTTATAATTTTCTATAACCAAATTTAATAAAAATGCTTCTATAATTTATATAATTTCTATAATTTAACATCTAATAATTTGTATAATATAAATATATAATTTAATAAAAGAATCTAATTCCTACAAGCTTATTTTATTATTTTTGTCCAAACTCTCTCTCTCTCTCTCTCTCTCTCTCTCTCTCTCTCTCTCTCAAAATTAAAATAAAATAAATCAATAAAATTTTTGTAACTTCTTTTTCCCTCTTCTTTATTTTTTTGTTCATGACTTAATTTTTTTTAAACTTGATATAAATATATAATTCACTAACACAAGTTACACAACCAAAAAATAATTCATTTTTTATGTTTGTGATTATCAAAAAATACATACAAATAAATTATTTAACATTTTTTTTTGCCTTGTGCCGTGCCCGTGCTCGTGCCGTGCCGTCGTGTCGTGCCGTGCCAGGCCAACTTCCGTGCTTGTGTCGTGCCGTGCCGTGCCAGGCCAACTTCCGTGCCCGTGCCCGTGCCCGTGCCGTGCCATGCCATGTCCTACTTCCGTGTCGTGCCGTGCCGTGCCGTGCCAACTTCCGTGCTCGTGCCCGTGTCGTGCCATGCCGTGCCTCGTGCCACGTTGACTTCTTACCGTGCCGGTGCCGTGCCCGTAGAATACCGTGTCGTGTTGTGCCACGTGCCACCTTAGTCCGTGCCGTGCTCGTGTCGTGCCCGCTCATTTCCGTGCCGCGTGCCGTGCCGCGTGCCAACTTATACCGTGCCGTTCTGTGCCGTGCCAGGATTTTACCGTGCCTCTAGCGTGCCGTGCCGCCTACCGACGGGCCGTGCCCGTGCCGTGCCCGTGCCAGCACAGCACGTTTGACACCTCTACATTGGAATAACCAAACTTAGCAACGCAACCTCTTATTAGCAACTATTCAAATTTTGGCTCTTGGAAAACCAAAACTAGCAACTAGCATTCTTTTGCCAATAGTCAAATTTAGTATACCATACATCTACTCAATCAAGTAATCCCATCATTACACAAAATGAAAAAAATCTTCTCCGTTCTCTCTCTCTCTCTCTCTCTCTCTCTCTCTCCCCCCAATGTTTTCAAAAAAATTATTTTTAAAAATTGTTTTCGGAAAAAGTTTTTTTTTCAAAAAAATTTAGAAACAGTTTTTTTAAATAACACTGTTTTACTCAACTTTTAAACACAATTTTTTGGAAAACATTTTTTACACTAAAACTGTTTTTAATCAAGTACTATTTTTTTTCTAAAACTGTTTCTAATAAAAGAAACTTTATAAAACAATATTTTAACTCAAAAACTGTTTTTTTTTTTTTTAAAATTTCCCCCCAAAAAAACTATTTTGTTTTATAATATCTTCATAATACCATTTAAAGAAATAGTTAATACTATTTTCTTATAGTTTGAAAAAGCAATGGTGCAAGTTTTGATTATTCAAATATGAAAAAGTGATGGGGTCCACACCAGTGTGAAACTTGACATTGCTAACTTTAACAACCTCTAAATGGCTAACCAAGAGCAGATGTGGCAACTTTTGGTTATCCAATTTTGGTTAGGCCATGCTCTAAGTTGCCAAAGTCGCCAGTACCTAAGCATTATCATCTCTACTCGTGTAAATCAAACCCTTATAGTACCTTCTCATTTCACAAATACCTCATTGGAAATCTATTCAAAACGTTTTTTAAACCATATCTTCCGGTTTTCTAATTTTTTAAACTGTTTTCGGACCATTAATCCACCGATCTATTCATAATGTATGAACCAGTTCTATTCGCGTTATCACGTTCATAATGTATGAGGGGGTAAAGTGATCACGTTCATTGTTAACAGGGTGCCGGTGGAGTTAACCCTTTCTTTGTTTTTATGCTCGTCCTTTTTCGTCCCGTTCGTGTTTCTTCTTCGCAGAGGGAGGAATTTTCACAATGAAAAGAAGCAGAATGAGCAAGCCTAACGCAGCGATGGTGTCCTCCATAGTCTCCTTGATCTCTATGTTGACGTTAGTCATGTAAACAAGAAATAAATAAAAACAAGAGACAAATATCCATCCGTTCTCCTTGATCTCTATGTTGACGTTAGTCATGTAAACAAGAAATAAATAAAAACAAGAGACAAATATCCATCCGTCCGTCCAGGACACAGAGAGCCTGCTGTCCCGAGGTCACCGCAAGTGATCCTGTAAATATTTTTTGTGGAACATGATTGTGCCCTAGTTTAACATTGAATGTGAGTAATAGGTTAAAAAGTTTCTCCATAAAACATCAATACACATGTTCGTTTGATTCTTGGAAGACGATGAGTGATCTACATATCAGAATATATTGAGATACATCATTAGTTGGGACTCCAGGTTACCACATAGACGATGCCACACGATACTTTGGAATGAATCCCCATAGTTAGACCTTGAATCTTTTAACTAATCCAGTTCTCTCTGCAACTCAGCTGAAGTGGCCATCTGCATTTTCGCTTTTCTTCTCTCTCCTACTATCCCTCATCCCTTCTTCACCCAATCAATCTGCTTTTCCACTTCACAGTTCACACCCATCATTTGAAATCCCACTACCACCGCCTGGTTCCATTGTCTTCATCTCCAATCCTACATAAATGCCAGGCGATTCAAACTCTGAAAAAGTTCCATTTTTTCCTTCAAAAGACTCAGTTGAAGTGTTGCATAATACCGGTGGACATGGGGTTGCTGTTGTGCAACATATGCACAGTAGGGCCTTTAGGTCTCAATAAAGGCCTCAATAAGAGCAAAATGGGTCTATTTTTTCTAGCACAGTAAAAAATAACACTAAAAAATCCTAAAATCAAAAGATTTCACGTATATATATGTATTATATGACTGACGACGAGAGAGAGAGAGAGGGAGAGAGAGAGAGAGGGGAAGAGAGAAAGACGAGAGAGAGAGAGAGAGAGAGAGAGAGAGAGAGAGAGAGAGAGAAACCTTATAAACAGCAGAGCAGACGACTGACGATGACTGAAATGCCACTACCACCGCCTGGTTCCATTGTCTTCCATCTCCAATCCTACATAAATGCCAGGAACTTCAAACTCTGAAAAAGTTTCATGTTTTCCATCAAAAGACTCGGTTGAAGTGTTGCATAAAACAGGTGGACATGGGGTTGCTGCTGTGCAGCCCATGCACCATAGGTGTTGTGCGGATCCAAGGTGGGTGCTATGCGATAGCTGTTTGTGCGCCGTATTATGCGGTAAAACTACGTCATTTTGCTTAATTTTTGTGCACACTTCCAAAGCTTCCAAGGGTCTTGTTTGGAAGAAGAAAATGAACAAAACGACATAGTTTTGCCGCACAACATGGCACACAACACCTACTGCACAGTGCCTCCCCTGAATTCGGTGTTGTGCACCATCTGACTTGTTCGTTGCTCGGATGGACAGCCCAGATTTTACCTTGGCACCTTTGCATCCAAACCGTTCGTTGTCGTGCGTTCAAGATAAAACCTGGGCCATCCATCCAAGCAACGGACGGACGGCCCGGATGGTACACAACAGCAACCCCAATCCAGAACCCGGTTCTCATGTACAAGACCCAACATAAAAGGAGTTTCTGAAATTAATTTGCCAATAAATTAAGTGATCTCCAATCTGTTTTCCAAACGCAAGCAGGATTAAGTGAAATTACACTTCATTTAAAGGTGTCGTTCACAAAAATTTTGATTTGGTGGCAAGACTTAAAACTTGAAAATAATATTCATGTACTTAGGCTCGGTGAATAACTCAAAAATCAGTTGGAGTTCGCTACATAATTTCAAAACCACTTTAGTTGTAAAATCTCCGTAAAAGTAGTAGTATCGACATCGAATAAGAATATAAGGTGATAAGAAAGTAAATGTCCGAGTTAAGGGCGTGTTTTGAACTTGGAAAAAGAAAAAGAAACAAGGAAAAGTGATGAGAAGAAAATTACTAATACTAAAGAAATCTGTTTTGGCTTAGCTTAATTTGTAGAGAAGAGAAATGGAAATAAGGAGGAGAAAAACTAAGCGAAAACATGATTTGTTGACATTTGAATAACGAAGCAATAAGCATACTTTAACGTGACCATTCTTCCAACCATGTATTCAGCATGTTTGAGGAAAGCCATAGATACCGAATTAAGTAAAGCAAATCATGAATGCACGAAAATACTGATCAAACCATCTGAAAGTGGATAGAACGATTTATGGGAGAAGAATATACAGGACGCCAAAAGTAACCAAGCATGAAATCAAAATGAAAACACAATGACTAGATGCATGAGTACCCTATCCAAACATCGTTTGCAAAAATTCTGAGTCAATGCACAGATGATTCAAAACATATTATGGTTATTTTCGTAAATAGTACAACACATAAGAAAGATTCATGGGGTTCAAAGCCAAATATGAAAATACCCTGCCTTTGCCATCTCTTCAACATTTACAGAACCTGTTTCCATTCCTCTCAAGTCTCAGCGTCCAACTCCCGATTTTTGGGATTTCTATCACTCGTTCATGTTCCGCACCTTGCAACACAAAACGACCGAGGAACATCACAAAGCTTGTAATTAAATGCCTGTCATCAACTCTACTCATATAAGTATGATGTTACAAACATAGCATTGTTAAAACTAGTAAAGCTTGAATCAGAATATCCTTCAGTCACCCCAGGCGAGGAGTTCGGCTAAGCCGGAAAGATAGATCGAGTTTAGCCTCTTGATTTACTTTAGAACTGAAAGAAGCCGGTAGCAAAGGAAGTGACAGCAGTGCTTTTTATAACTCAGGTGACCCATATTCAGTGCCATTTGCAGAATCTATCACCATTGTAAAGTAAGCAGCTTCAGTAGCAGAGCCCATTGTTTGAGCTTCACCTTGAATTGACGAAACCAAAAGATCATTTTTTTCGGGTTTATTCTAAAAGGTGACAAGATTTCAAACCAGGCCTAAACATTTCAAGAGAAAAAAAGCCAAAAACAAAATAAAAATAGTAGAATTTCAAGATATCCTTCAACAGGCCTAAACATCCAAATATGAGATGGCCTGAGATGCGTCCGGACCTACCTGTCTCCACCAAAATAATACTAGTAATATGAAAATGAGATATGCCACAAAGTGAGGGTGAGATGTTTCTCAGCATGTCTGTTGACTGACACCTGAACAAACACGTCTGTGTGTCTATGACAACAAGAGCGAAGTGTTCTTCACAGATTACTACTACTGGCCTCATATATAAATCAGGGTCAGGATAATGTCGTGGTGTGGTAGCGAGTTCTTCTTCAACTCTTCATAACATTGCAATATATTCAGTCACAAAAGATACCTGAACTAGAAATATTCTTCATACCCATCCTAATCTTTAATTGCAGGGCACCATGGATCATGAGCAAATCTCATCCATTAACCCACCTTTTCTCCATAGAGCGTATCTCTAAGGAGTGCTTCATATGGGAAGTTATATTGCACCCAAATATCATCCAATTAGTGGCTTGAAAAATCATATATCTATCACTTGTGGTAACTGGATCATGAATTAGACCATTAAATTTGACTATTCACTTTCAACATCAGTGTGTTATTTTGGGAATAAAAAGTCTAGAAGTTGTTGAACTACGATGGGGTATTATTCTCTTGATCATCTTTGGACCAGAAATTGAAAAGAACATGACCAAATTGTTGAACCAAAAACTCTATAAACACGACTGGTAAGGGATGTAATACTTTGTTCAGAGCACGAAGCGGTGGCAAAACAATAGATACTCTCTATTAGGGATGGGCATGCTTGACACGAAAAATAAAATAAATCTATATAATTGAGCTAAAAATAAATATTTTTATGAGTAATTTTATGCATTGGACATTAGTTTGATGAATTGTCAAGTTATAAAAATATAAATTTAGCTAAAAGTAAGACTTTTTGACATGATAGGACAACCCGAAACCAACACGACCCAAAACATGACACGAAAAATTGGTGTGTTGAAAAATATTGTGGGAATTCATAAATAAGATTGTGATAGATAACACAAAAATGACACAAAATTACCTGCTGCCCACCCCTACTCTCTATACATGGGCAAATCAGAGGATGAGCCTTAGTAGCAAGATCCTTCTAAAATGGGTGCGTTCCCTAGACGAGAGCTTGACGGGAGCTCGCTCCCATCTAGATGGGAAGCCGCTCCTAAATAGGATGGGAGCTTCCACACTAATCTTAAAGACGAAATTCTCACTTCTTTTTCCAAATATATGCAAGGAAGAAGGAAAAGAAAAAGGAAGTAACAAAGATTTAGGACTCTCTTTCTCGTCTCATATTCTACTACTTATCTACGTGTTTAATCCATATATTTGGCACAAAAGAATCTATTGGGATGCCATTTCTCACTCATGTTAATACATATAAAATGCTTATGTACGTGCTCTCTTTGCAACTATAAAACATATGTACCATACATATAAATATATATAAGTTTATTCATATATATATTTATTTAGTATTATATATTCCCTCGCCGTTCCCAACCTAGGGAGCTTTTACATACCCCCGCTCCCCCGCACCCACCCCCGCTCCCGCTTCGTGCAACTAAGGGATGATCAAAGCATAAGTTAATTTTTAATTAAAAATAAGAGAATTATGAATTGACTTATTTATTCTCGTGCATAATTCCTTCCCTTGGTTTTTTCCCATTTAGGGTTTTCCACATAAACTTTGTGCCTCGTGTGATTGACTTGTTGATTGGTGGATTTTTTTTTCAGTTTTCTTTCATAGCAAATATCTATCAGCCTAGGCCACTTAGGGTTTTCCAAATATCAACTACTTGTTTTTTTTTTTTTTTGCCATTCATTAATCTTAATCTACTCTATCTCTATCCTAGGGGACTTGGGGAGGGGGAAGGGTGCTTATGGGAATCGAACCCTGCCCATGTGCATGAGAGTATAAGGGAGGCACCAACTGCACTCCACACCACTTGCATCGACTACTTGTTCATGTTCTGCACGTTGCAACTCGAAACGACCATGGAATGACACAAAGTTCGTGAATTAAATGCCTATCATAAACTCTACTCAAAGCATTAAGACCTTACAAACACAACATTGTTACTACTAGTAAAGCTTCACCTCCAATTGACGAAGCCAAAGACCAATTTTAAGGTTAATTCTCAAATGTGACAACATTTCAAACCACACCTAAACATTTCAAAAGCAAAAAATAAAAAATAAAAAATCTATAATTCCAAGAAATCCTAAACCATGCCTAGACATCCAAATATAACCTGGCCTGAAATGTGTCTGGACGTACCTGTCTCTACCAAAAAAATATAATTATATGTAAACGATATATGCCACGTAGGGACGGGGAGATGTATCTCAGCATGTCTGTGATTGTCACGTGATGAAAACAACTGTAAGTCCATGATTTCTAAAACGACGTGTGCATAGGGACAGGACAAAGTCGCATTGCGTGCGGTATTAAGAAGATTTTCAACAATTGATAACACTGCGCTAGATTCAGAGCAAAGGATACTTGAATTAGAAAAATTCTTCATACCCATCCAAAATCTCTTAATTGTAGGGCACCATGGACTGGGAGCAGATCTTATCCATGCACTCACCTTTTCTCCTTAAGAGCATATCTCTTAGAATTGCTTCATATGAAAACTTATATTTCAACGAAATATTGGCCAATTAGTGACTTCGAAAATCATATATCAGTCACCTGTAGTAACTGGATCATGAATTAGAGGATTAAATTTCAAAACACATGACGATTCACTTTCAACATCAGTGTGTGTTGACATTCTTTTGGGAATATAAAGCTAGACCTTGTTGACTGCCATAGGGTACTATTCTCTCGACCTTCTTTGCACTAGAAATTGAAATTGCAAATAAAAAAGAAAAAAATATGACCAAGAAGCGTTTAAAACAAAACTGATTTTGTATAACAAAGTCGTACTCTTTATTGCTTTATGGATTATTCTCGTGGTTTAGGTGTTTGATTGCATATTTGGAGTTCGTTGTTTTGTGTTAAATTAATTTCTTGCATCGATTAAGGAATTTTGTCACTGTGTCTTGACCTATGTTGTGTCCATTATTCTCGTACCATGTGATAGGTTCATCGCATGTGGGCAAGCATTCTTTATTTGTGTGTTTATTTATTGCTCCCCTTAACCATCACCGGCATTAATGGGTATACCTATGGATGTTGCCTCTAATTTTGTGTTGCTTTTTATTTGGTTTAACCATCACTTGCATTAACAAGTGTCTTTACTCAATGTTCGTGTATCCTCACCACGAAGCCTAAGACCTACTTGTCGAATCCACGGTAATCACACCCCTGCATGATTGCCGAATCTTGAATCCTCAAGCCTTCCAGACGATAGCCTTTCAAAAGTGCTTTATTTGGGCTGATGTAATAAACCTATTGAAGACGATCGTTTATAACAAAGACTACATTGATCTTCACCCCTCTTCAAGATACACAAACACTAGCTGCCACAAGCGTTTGGAGTTGGAAAATATATGTTCTCAAGGTTAAAACGACGCTAGGTCACGCTTCTTGAACTAATGGGTCGGCATGTATAGAGCAGACATAAAGGTGTAAAAACACGCACGTTTTGCTTGAGCAAAATCGTTGCATTTAAAACTGTCAAATAACCAATCAGCATTTTGCCTGGGCCTTCAAAGTGTGTCTTTGCCTTGGCTGTTTGGTTGGCACATTCATGACCAAACTCACATGTACCTGTATTCCCCATCATCGAGTTGTTCATTTATTTTTATTTTATTCTAGAGCGTCTGTACTAAGGTGTGGAAAGCAATCTCATATATTGTATTTTTCCACTTTTGCGTGAGTGCAGTAGTTGTTAGTCAAACACTTTGAAGGCTCAAGCAAAATGCTGATTGGTTACTTGGCAGTTTTAAAAATAACAATTTTGCTCAAGCAAAACGTACGTGTTTTTATAGCATTATGTCTGCTCTATACATGCCAACCCATTAGGTAAAGAAACATGACCTAGCGTCATTTTAACCTTGAGCAGATATATTTTTGAACTCCAAACGATCATGGTAGCAAGGGTTTGTGTATCTTGAAGACTGGTGAAGATCAACGGAGTATTTGTGCTAAATGATCATCTTCAATAGGTTTATTACATCAACACAATCAATCCCTGAATAAAGCCCTTTCGAAAGGTTATCGTTTGGAAGGCTTGAGGATTTAAGATTCGGCAATCAAGGGTGTGATTACTGTGGATTCGACAAGTAGGTCTTAGCCTTCGTGCTGAGGATACACGAACATTGAGTAAGACACTTGTTTTCAAAAAATGACCGTCTTGTATTCCTTCCTGTTGTTTTTTCCCATTTAGGGTTTTTCACATAAACTTTACGCTCGTGTGATTGTTTGTTTTCCATTGTGTGATTGTTTGACTTATTGATTGGTGGATTGTTTATTCAGTTTCCTTTCATAGAAAATCTCTATCAACCTAGGCGACTTAGGGTTTTTTAGATATCGACTACTTGTTCATGTTCCACACATTGCAACTCGAAATGACCAAGGAACAATGCAAAGTTTGTGAATTAAATGCCTATCATCAACTCTACTCGAAGCAGTAAGATGCTACAAACACAGCATTGTGAATTAAAGCTTCGCCTCCAATTGACGAAACCGAAGACCAATTGTCAGGTTAATTCTTGAATGTGGCAACATTTCAAACCACACCTAAACATTTCAAAAAAATAAATAAGTAAATAATAATTCTATAAGTCAAAGAAATTCTAAACCATGCCTAGACATCCAAATATAACCTGGCCTGAGATGTGTCTGGGTGTACCTCTCTCTACCAAAAAAAAAATATATATATAATTACATGAAAACGATATATGCCACGAAGGGAGGGTGAGACGTATCTTGGCATGTCCGTGACTGGCACGTGATGAACACTACTGTAAGTCTATGATTCATTAATGACGTGTGCTTAATAGAGTACTTGAATTATAAATCAGGGTCAGGATAAAGTCACATTGTGTGTGGTAGTAAGAAGATTTTCTACAATTCATAACATTGCGCTAGATTCGGAGTCACAAAAGATACTTTAATTAGAAAAATTCCTCATACCCATCCAAATCTCTTAATTGCAGAGCACCATGGATTGGGAGCAGATCTCATCCATGAACTCACCTTTTCTCCTTATAGCATATCTCTTAGGATTGCTTTATATGAAAAGTTATATTGCAACAGAATATCAGCCAATTAGTGGCTTCAAAAATCATATATCAGTCTCCCATAGTAACTGGATCATGAATTAGACCATTAAATTTTGAAAGACATGACAATTCACTTTCAAAATCAGTGTGTGTTGTCACTCTTTTGGGAATAGAAAGTCTAGACCTTATTGAACTACCTGGGGTACTATTCGATCTCTTGACTTTCTTTGCACTAGAAATTGAAATTGCAAATAAAAAAGAAGGACGACCAAGAAGCGTTTAATCAAAACTGCATAAAACAGGACTGGTAATAGATGTAGTAATTAATACACACACACACACACACTTGAGCAAAGTAAAAATTCCATTTTTTTTTTTTTTGGAATTTTCAAAAAAAAATAATGATAGAATAAAGAACTAACCAGGTTCTCCATTTGCATTGTATTTGTCTCGTCAATATGAAATACATGAAAGCAAATCAGAGGATGTTACAGCAGAAAAAAGGAAACTATCAATAGTTTATTTTATTCTATACCTAGAACGTAATCTAACGAATCTATTCGCAACTTTATATTACCCTAGTTACACGTGAAAATTTTTCCAATTCAGCATTTACAATCACAAGGCTATGGCTTAAGTCCGTTTCTTTTACATAGAGCTAACTCGTGCATACGCTGAAGTGGAATATGAAATAAGCTGCCCCAACCAATTTCACTTTAGGAAGTGCATAAGTTCGAATGAAATAAAACTCCACGTGGTTCCTTTGTAATTCACTGATCCAAGCTTCTGTGTGATTGAAAATAACGGAGAGAAGGGTTTTATTTTACACCAGAGTTTCCCACTCTCGGATTCCTAAGTGCATAAAAAAATATTCAGCCAAAATATAGGAAACAACCTTTGGCTTTCTGCACATCTATGTTATTTGAAAAAAAAAAAAACAAGAAGACGCAAGCATTGTCATATGATGAAATGATTAGCAATTTCTAGATTAGTCCAATTCAACAGAATTCACGAGTACCTCAGAAGTTTCTCCCTGTGGCAGCATTCTTTATTGAAACAAAGCTTGGAATGTATGTCAACGCTCAAATGATATCTGGAATTCCCTTCACCCTAACCAATCTGTAAGTTCTGTCCCTCGTATTAAAATAAACCATGAAGGATGAAGCATATAACATCAAGATATCCCCGTTTTTCAAAATCATCAACAGTTGGTAATCATCGTTCACATCCGGTGCCACCAATGGGTTAATGACAAAAACTTTAGTCCAAGATTCCTGCACCGCATAATCTTTCATCATCCATATATGAAGCGTATAATCGAAAGGACGATGACACTCCATGAAATTTAGATGGCACTGGAAATGGTTGGAATCGCTCCTTCCCAAAATCAAAACAGCACATCGATTGGAAATAATTTTTGGTGTCGTGGACAACCCAATGGAGAGCCCCATTCAAAAAGCAACCACCGGAATACCCACGCAGATAGAGCGGAGCTTCTCCAACTCTCCTCCACAAGTTAGTCCCTAAAGTGTTGATTTCAGCCTCCACTTTTGACCCACACCCTAAACTAGGAGATAAAAACCGCAACACTTTGTATTCATTAGTCCCTGAACAGAATCTAAACCCAGAACCGCAATGATCGTAAAAAAGCCTTTCTTATTTGGGGCACAATCACATACTCATTGATAAATGGATCAAAAGTGCAAGTGCGGTGGAAGAAGATTAAACCATTGCAAGAACTCAAAACGTCCAACTCCTTACTGGGTACATCACATTTAGGCTTGAATTTCGGAAGGGCTTTGCTGGGTATACGAATAACCCCCTTTTTGCCACTAGCCACAACAAATGGATCAACAGAATCTAGTAAGTAGAGAGAAAAAACCGAATAAAACTTGGGAAGAACGAGGGAGGGTCGTCATCTAGAGAGGTGGAGTAGAACAAATTGAGGATTTGAAATTAAACATACGCACCTGCAATTGCAGATTGTGAAGATGGGTAGTTTGCTCAGAATTTCCATGAGAATGTAGATGGGGATGGAGAATATTGTGGTGGGCGCGATCTTTCTGCTTCTTTTCTTTTGTACCTGCGCTCTGCTTCTTTTCATTGTGAAAATTTCTCTTCCCCTGCAAATATGGATCACTGATAAACACAAGAAAATAGAAATGGTATATGGAACTGATTACAATTGAAGAAGAAAGGAGATACAAGGGAAAGGGTGAGAGAGATGAAAGGCAAGATTATGACAAATAGTACCAACCCACCCATTTCCCCTCGCCCTTTGTATAGACGCTAATTACATATCTAACTCCTAATTACACGTTGAACTCCTTCAATCTTATCCAAATAACATGGCGCCCCACATCCTATCAATCACTCAAATGGTCGTGGGCACACAATTAATGCGCAAGAACAAAAAACAAACATATAATCCAGTACACTTGTTTACACTTTGTAATATTTTAAAAGATACAGTGATTTTGTCGATCTCCATATTACTAATTGCACTCAAGTGAGTTCCAAAATCAAATCTAGTATGGAGATTGATTATGGCACTCCTCGTTTTGAAGCGAGCTTAGTAATTTGGAGAGCACAAAAATCAATTTCCAATAGATATTCTGGCAGAAGATTATGATAATTCTCTTTTCTTTTCTTTTGTTTTTTTTTTTTTTTGAGATGAGAAAAAACTTATCTTCAAACAGTTCTATTATCACCTGTTGAAATTACGGATTGTCTATCTATCATCATTGAAGCACTAAGATGAAAGAATATAAATTTTAGATGAAAGAAGTTGCAAACCTTAATTTGGTAAATCACTGAAGCAATAATTGAAAATAGAATAGGCTTTGTGTTCTGTTTCGTCTCCTTCTTCTTTGTCTCCGCTACCGTTATTATCTAATGAAATCATGATGCAGTTATAGACAAAACCCTGCAAAAAGGAAGAGGATTTGCTTTACGCTATCCAAATATATTTTGTGAATGGGTATTTATAGAGCGACTACAGCCTCCGCTCGTTGCACACTTAGAATCTTATTTACTTTAAAAATAATTGAGGAAATGATAGTTGGTATCAATTAGGAAAAATCACTTATCTAGCTTTTCTAGTTTATTTAAACAAAAAAAAACTTTGAAATTATTTTAAGTACTAATTTTTTTTTTTCTCTTGAAATTGTAAAAGTAAGTACGTTTTGTTTTTTTTATTTTTAAAAGCACCTAATTCAAGAGTGTTTCCGTAGAATGATTAAGATTAATCTAGATATTAAATTTATAATAAGTTATTCTATAAGTTAACAAAAACCATGAACCAATATTATAGGTACAGAAAGCTACACCAAATAAATTCCAATTTATTTAAAGTTTTTATGTGAATATCAAAATATTCATATTTGTGATAATCTAATGTATAAGTTGTAACCAATTGGACCATGGAGCTACGGAAAAGGATGACCTGTTTGCACCTCCATTCGATAAATGAAAAGATTATAAAAATAAAAACAAAATAATATAGTAGATGTGCATGGGGCGCTCTTTTAATGGATAAACCGTTCCATGTATTCCGCCATGCATTGAAATATTAGTGACATGTGTATGTAGATTTTCTTGAACGGACATGTGTAATTGTGTATATTTAGTGTCTGTCGCATTACTCTATTAAAAATACGCTCTCTAAACATGTTATGGATACTAGTTGTTGTCATTAATCTAGCATTAACCAATAAAGAAAGAAATCTGGAAGCATAATTGTTTTCCTTGTTTCATTTTACATCAAGGATGAAAAGGGAAAATAGAATATTACAGCACAATAAAGACGTACACAAGTGAATAAATGTTTCATCTTCCTTTTCTTTTTTTCCTTTCTTGTTGGTACTTTTATAACCTTTCCTTCAAGGAATTTTTTTCCCAGATTCTCAACTGTAAATAGAGCACATTAACTCCTTTTAACTAAATTACATTAACTAAATCCTCGTTGGATTTTCTGATAAAATGAGAACTTGAAAGTTAACCAGAACTTGAAAAGAGGAAATTAAATATAAAAGTAGTCTGGTAAGGTGTATAATAACTATTTTACCTATTTACTTAGATTTGATTTTCTTTTAATCGTTGTATGCCTAAAATGATAGATAAATGAAAAACTTACTAAGTTTCTTATTCTTCATTCTTTAAATTCCAAAACAACTTAAATATCAAATTCATCCATTTGTTGGAATTACATTAATGGAAAAAGACAAAAATAATAATTACTTTACTCCTATATTTATTGTTTTCACTTTTCCACCCAAGGAAAAATAATTACTCTACTTATTTCTTTTTCCCTTTATATTACTTTACTCCCAATTCATTGTTTTCACTTTTCCAGCTCAGGAAAAATAATCACTTTACTTATTTCTTTTTCCCTTTATATTTCCCAAGTTTTATGTGCACTATAAGTTGCTAACCTATGCATTATCATCTCTACTCATGTAAATCAAACCCTTATAACTTTTCATTTCACAAGTACCTCATTGGAAATCTCTTCTTTATTCACGCAACACCGACTAATAGTCAACCACATTAATCACAACTTGAATAAATCCTTGCTGGATTTCTAAAACAAAAAAAGTGAGCACATACATCCTTGACTGAAAGGTCTGGGTAATCTTTGAAATTTTATCATGATTGGGATAGATCATTGCAATTGTTAACGAGGAATTTCTAGTAAGCGCGAGTCATTAGCTCGCATTGACTATTTCCCTACCCTTTGTACACACCGCTCGTCGCTCCTACCGATTGAATGGTCCGGTGAAGCGTTCGAATAGCAGTGATGTGGGTGGTTTGCTGCCGGCGACGTCGCGAGAAGTCCACTGAACCTTGTCATTTAGAGGAAGAAGAAGTCGTAACAAGGTTTTCGTAGGTGAACCTGCGGAAGGATCATTGTCAAAAACCTACCAAACAGAAAACCCGCGAACTTGTTTATACTCTTGGGGATGATGTGCGGGTTGTTTAATTATACATTCAAAGAATTAGGTTAACCGGAAATGGGTATCAATTTTAATATTTTACATTTTTCTTGACAAATGATGAACAATTAAGATCCTTCCCTTTAATCAGTTGTTTCAAATTAAACACTTCTTGATATCCAATCAATCTGATTTTTTCCATGACTAATTTACACATTTTGAGATATAACAGTAGCAGCTCAAATTTTTAAAATAGATTGTGGAACTCCATGTCATTGGATGGTGTATTTGAAAGGTGTATTCAAAATGGTGTGTCCGTAACAAACAAAACGGGACAAAGTTATGAGAAAATGAGTTATTCGCCTCTCTTTTGGCATCAACCAGAGGAAGATGATCTCCATAATCGACATAATTGAAAATTTAACTTTCCCTTTGAGTGCTCGATATTCAGAAGTAGGGGTGTAAGCAAACCGAGCCGTTCGCAAGCACAGCTCGGTTCGGCTCGGTAAGAGCTCGTTCAAGCTCGATTAGTCAAATAAACGATAAACAAATGAGCTCGAGCCCAAATTATGGGCTCGTTAAATAAACAATCCGAGCCCGAGCTATGCAATGCTCGGCTCGAATGGGTTCACAAGCCAACATACATGTATATATAAAGCATATATATACGCTTCCACATGTCACATGTGGCAGCCCATGAGTGCACAATCCCATTGCTTGGGATGCAGACATGTATTTATAGAAGAGGAATGGCCTTGTGAAGCCTAAATAGGTGATGTGGGATCTGGGAAGGGAAGGAGTAAAGGCCAAAGAAGAGGGAAGGTAAAAAAGAGAAGAACTGATATATTACTGATAATCGTAATATACAAAACTAGCATCAAACCCGTGCAATGCACGGAGTCGCAATACACAAAAAAATTTAACTATTGATGAATACTTTCAACATTAAAATGACCTTGTTTGTTTGTTAGTTTAGTTTTCCACAAAAATCTAGCGTCGTACCGTGCTACATGATTATATGCTTGGAGCACTTTGATTTCACAATCTAGCGGAAAACCGTGCTATGTACGGGATGAATTAATGTTATCATGTACCAATAATTTAAATTTGTATGGCAAGAATAGTGTTATTCTACAAAACACATGTATTTTTTTGGTATTAAATATATTAATGAGTGATTAATCGATGAAAGTGTGTAATCTTGGGTATTAATCATGTTGATGATGATTAACATATGAAAATGTGTATTCTTTTGGGTATTATAAATAATTAATCTTAGAACACTTATACCTTTTTTTTTATACTAATCCCTCCGTTCGTAAAGAGAATCCATTGCCAAAAAAATCTCTAATTTCCGGGTAGAGCACCTCCGTACATGATTTATACATTTCTTCATACAAAATTAAAGAACTAATTGAGATTTTTATCCAAAAATTGCACGTCGCTTTATAGTTAATATACTACTCTTTTGTAGGATGGAGGTGGAAGAATATTAATTTTAGGTGCTACCTCCGAGTCAAAATCCTGGCTCCGTCCCTAGGTATTACTCTCTAATATAAATTGTCAAAACAATCTTATAACTTGTTTAAGTACCTCACAAAATCAAACTTAATCAAATCTTAAAATACCTCACGACCTCAATATTTTTCTCTGAGGCTTAACTCCTTTGTTTATGGAGCTGGACATTGCAGTGGTGCAATCGTTGTGCTTAATGTATGGTTGGTTCAAAATATTAATTCACTCATATGGATATATAGTTTCTTATATTTGGATGTTAGTTTTGCAATGATTACGTATCATATGTGTAGAGCATATATTTGAGTTTTGAAATTTTTTTCACAATATAATTCAACTATATTCAACGACTTCTTATTTTGTTCATATATTAATTGTGTAAGTTAGATAGATATTCATCATTCTGTCTTAAAGTAGAGTATAATACTATATGACACTTTGTCAGAAGAAGAAGAAGCAGAAGAGAACAAATTCTATCCTATAAAACTCAAGAAAGATTGGCTAAAAGAATTGTTAAGATCTTATTTGTTATCTGATAGTCATATAGTAATTTAGTATTGTACCTTTCAAGATCTTAGCAATAGCAACTATTAACTTGACACTTACTACTAAATTGAGAATAATATTCCAATTATGTAACCCTTTGACCATTTTTTGCGTTCAAAATGTTGTTTTGATTATTTCAATCGATTGATTTTCTAATCAAGGTTCTCACATTGATCCTGTAAAAGCTGAGTCATTTTTTAACCAATATAAATTTCGACATTGAAAGCCATTAAAGATTTTTAAAAATATGAATGCCAATTAATAGAAACTGAAAAAATATTGCTATTACAAACTAACTCACCGTTACCAAAACATGGTTTATTTGTTCATTTGCACCAGGCCAACCATGGCCATAGCCAAAATATAAGAACAACAATAAGGTTTGCACGAAAATATAATTGGTTGGATTGAGAGACTTAAGAGTTTTTTAGACTGATGGTTGAGAAAATGGGGGATGGACATTTTCATTTATATAATTTTTTGATGTATTTGGAATTTAAAACTAATTGATTATTGTTTTTATTTGCAAATGTTGAGTGATTTTTAAAATTATTTTGAAACTTTTAATTAGCTAATTAATTGTTTCATTTGTAGAATTTATTGATTGATGAGTATGTGAAATTTAAAATTATTTGACAGATTATTTTCTTTACAAATCTTGGTGGTGATTCCTTAAATCATGCAACTTGCTTGAAATTTAAAATTACCTACTTATGGTAATTGAATTATTGTCACATGTGTCACTCAAAATCCTATACGACAAATCAACTATTTTATGCCACTTGTCGCGATGAGAGTCTTTCTTACAAAAAGTCATTCTGCTATACTATATAAGATATAATACTATATGGCACTTTGTCAGAAGAAGAAGAAGCAGAAGAGAACAAATTCTATCCCATAAAACTCAAGAAAGATTGGCTAAAAGAATTGTTAAGATCTTATTTGTTATCTGATAGTCATATAGTAATTTAGTATTGTACCTTTCAAGATCTTAGCAATAGCAACTATTAACTTGAATCTTACTACTAAATTGAGAATAATATTCCAATTATGTAACCCTTTGACCATTTTTGCGTTCAAAATGTTGTTTTGATTATTTCAATCGATTGATTTTCTAATCAAGGTTCTCACATTGATCCTGTAAAAGCTGAGTCATTTTTTAACCAATATAAATTTCGACATCGCCATTAAAGATTTTTAAAAAAATGAATGCCAATTAATAGAAACTGAAAAAATATTACTATTACAAACTAACTCACCGTTACCAAAACATGGTTTATTTGTTCATTTGCACCAGGCCAACCATGGCCATAGCCAAAATATAAGAACAACAATAAGGTTTGCACGAAAGTATAATTGGTTGGATTGAGAGACTTAAGAGTTTTTTAGACTGATGGTTGAGAAAATGGGGGATGGACATTTTCATTTTTATAATTTTTTGATGTATTTGGAATTTAAAACTAATTGATTATTGTTTTTATTTGCAAATGTTGAGTGATTTTTAAAATTATTTTGAAATTTTTAATTAGCTAATTAATTGTTTCATTTGTAGAATTTATTGATTGATGAGTATGTGAAATTTAAAATTATTTGACAGATTATTTTCTTTACAAATCTTGGTGGTGATTCCTTAAATCATGGAACTTGCTTGAAATTTAAAATTACATACTTATGGTGATTGAATTATTGTCACATGTGTCACTCAAAATCCTATACGACAAATCAACTATTTTATGCCACTTGTCACGATGAGAGTCTTTCTTACAAAAAGTCATTCTGCTATACTATGTAAGATAATGAAACTTTTACACATTTAAATAGAGAAAAGCTACACCTGAAAAGGGAAAGAGTACAAGATTTGATCACAGTACGATCCCAATTTGATCAAGATACGATCCTGATTTGATCCCGATTTGATCATGATACAATTCCAATTTGGTCCCAACTTGATCTCGATAAACTGCCTAAAATAGAGGATTGCAATAGGATACTTTCACAGCTGCCACCCTGGAGGAGGCTGAGCAATATTAGGCTTATCAATAACCCACAGCCTACTGCCATCTTGGCAAATGTCAGGTGGATCTTCAGTCTTCACATGATATTTCAGGTGTTCCCGTATTTCCTCGTACTTTTCCTTTGTCGGTATCAATCTCCATTTAAAGCACTCAGCACATTGGATGGTGAAAGCCCCCACGGACGGCGACCCCTCGGAAGAGTGAAAGGGGGTTGATATATTTTGAGGAAAGAAAGGGGTTGGTAATCTTCACCTGTGGTCGTACCACTGGCAGCAGGATCATAAACCACCAATTGCTTTTCAGAATAATCTTCGCCCGATTGATTATCTTCATCCTCTGCAGCACTATGGCCTTCTTCCTATTGAGAGTAGAACAATTGAAGCCGTTTTCGTCCCTTTTTACTTCAAATTAACAGGTAAGTTTTATAGGACGTGACTGCATAAGGCAACCAATGAGTAAAACATATGTCATTTAACCTTAAAAAACAAGTAGAATTATCCATGATGCATATAAAAGAAAGGAACAGCTATATAAGGCTATGGGAAATTTATCATAATGGTCCCTCTAGTTTACCCCGAGTCTGGATTTAGTCCCCCAACTTTAAAATTCACTCTAACGATCCCTGTAGTTTCACTTTTGCTAGACTTAGATCCCTGTAATTTCATTTTTGCTCGATTTTAGGTCCAAAACTTAATTTTTTCCATGAGTGAATTTATCAAAATGGTCCCTCTAGTTGCCCTACAGGGACCATTACGGTGAATTCTAAAGGTGGGGGACTAAATCCAGACTCGGGGTAAACTAGAGGGACCATTTTGATAAATTTCCCTAAGGATATTCTATACTTTGTATTTAATCAGTCCCCGAGCTAAATCCAAACCCATAACTGCAATGATCCTAAAAAGCCTTTCATATTTGGGGCACAATCACATACCCATTGATAACGGGATTGCATATAACATATGGGTCATAAGTCCAAGTGCAGTAGAACAAGATTAAACCATTGCTAGAACGCAAAACGTCCAACCCCTTTCTTTTTAGGCTTGAATTTCGGAAGGGTTTTACTGGGTACACGAATATCCCCATTTATGCCACTATCCACAGCAAATGGATCTACTAATATCCCCACAGCAAATGGATCAATAGAATCTAGTACGTAGGGAGAAAAGTCCAAATAAAACTTGGAAAGAACTAGGGAGGGCCGTGATCTAGAGAGATGGAGTTGAACAAATTGAGGATCTGAAATTAAGTTGCGGAAAAAAAAAAACATACGCACCTGGAATTGCAGATTGTAAAGATGGGTATTTTGCTCAGAATTTCCATGAGAATGTAGATTGGTATGGAGATTGTGGTGGGTTCGATCGTTCTGCTTCTTTTTTAGCGGCGTTCTGCTTCTTTTCATTGTTGAAAATTTATCTTCCCCTGTGAGAGGAGACCTTGAGAGGTGCAATCGAGGGAAGTGAGGCTCCAGGGTGAGGTTTTGGAAGGAGGAACAGACTCGCTGGTAGGTAAAGTTGGATTTGTGAAGGAATAGATATAGATTTCCGCTCTAAAAGTCTGGCTCCTTGCCTGCGTCCTCTTGTTTTGATTGCACCTCTCAAGGTCTCCTGTCACCCTCACTCAACCATAGAACACAAAAGATACGATCAAACAAATCCCCCGAAGTATTCGAAGGGTCTTTGCTGTCGTGGGCACTTACTAAGTACAAAAAAAAAAATGTTATTCAGTGCACTTTTTATACTTTTCAATATGTTTACAAAGACAGTGATTTTATGAACTCGGGGACTCTGCCATCTCTTTGGAAGGGTAGGGCCTGCTGACCCGTTCTCGGCCGTTCAAATGTGTTTTGGACGGTTCAGATTTGAGTGGTGCCAAAGGGTGCTTTGGCAATTTTTACTATCTTAGTATCATCAAATTTGGACCGTCCAAAACACGTTGGGACAACTGAGATCGGTGCCTTGCCAATCCTAAGTCATGGCAGAGTCCTCGGAATTTTTTTGATCTCCAAATTACTGATAGCACCCAAGAAGGGAGTTCCAAAACCAAGTCCATATGGAGATTGATTCTGGCACTCCCCTTTTTGAAGTGCGCTTAGTAATTTGAGAGTGCCAAAATCAATTTCCATAGGTATTCTAGCAAAAGATTCTGGCACACTCTTTTTTCTTCTTTTTTGGAGATCAAAAGAAACGTATCTTGTTTTCAAGCAGTTCTATTATAACTTGTTGACATTAGCGATTGTCCATCTATCATCAGTGAAACACGAAGATGAAAGAAGTTGCAAACCTTCATTTGGTAAATCACTGAAGCAATAATAAAAAGTAGGATAGGCTTTGTCTTCGGTTTCGTCGCCTTCTTCGTCTTCGTTACCGTTGTTATCTGATGAAATCATGATGCAGTTATAGACAAAGCCCTACAAAGAAAGCGGCTATAAGCGACTACAGCCTCCTCCGTTCCTTGCACAGATAGAATCTTATTTATTTGTTCATTTATTTTATTTACTTTAAAAATTTGATGAATGATATTTGGTATCAATTAGGAACAATCACTTATCTAGCTTTTCCATCTTATTTAATTTTAAAAAATGAAATTATTTGAAGCTCCAATTTGTATTTTTTTTCTCTTGCTTGAAATTCTAAAATTACCTTTTATAAAAAAACACCTAATTCAAGAGGATTTCGTAGAATGATTAAGATTAATATAGATATTAACTATATAATAAGGTATTCAGTTAACAAAGAGCCTGAACTCTTATTATTGGTTAAAAAGACTAAAGCAAATACTATCCAATTTATTTTATTTTTTTAAGTGAACATTTAAAATATTGATAATGTGATAATCTAACTCATAAGTGATAATAAGTTGAACCATAGAACGGCATAAAAGGATGACATGTTTACACCTCCATTCGTTAAATGAAAAGATTATGAAAATAAAACCTAAATGTGCATGTGGCGCTCTTTTAAGGGATAAACCAATTCATGTATCCCGTCATGCATTGAAGTGTTAGTTACATATGTTTATTTAGTGTATGTCACATTGCTCTTAAAAAATATGTTCTCTAAACATGCAGTAAACTTGCAATCAGGTATACTCGATGGGATTCCCATCAGGGACTCCTAAAATTCTCCAATTTCCCGATCAATTTTTTTATCCGAACCGTCCAATGTGTTTAAAAGGTATTTTTAAAGAGTTCAAGCAAGAAATATATATCAGTGGAAAAAAAAATACCAGGAAGGGCATGATTTGATCAGTTTTATATAAAAATGTATATTTATAGTTTTTATCAAAAACTGATCAAATCAAGCCCTTTTTGGTATTATTTTCACTGATTTCTCACGGGGATTCTTAAAAACAACTTTTAAAAATATTGGACAGTTCGGATCATGAAAATTTAATCGAGAAAAGCCCATCAGGTATACCTGATTGGAAGTTTACTGTCTAAACATGTTATGGATACTAGGAGTTGTCATCCTTAATCTTGCATTAACTAATAAAGAAAGAAATCAGGAAGCATAATTGTTTTCCCTATTTGATTTTACATAAATGAGGAAAAGAGCAAATAGAATATTACAACACATTAAAGAGGTAAAGAAGTGAATAATCATTTCATCTTCCCTTTTTGTTTCCTCTCTTGTTGGTACTTTTATGGGGCACTTAAATAATCATCCATGTACTCACTTGAAATTAGAAAATCATCCTAAGCCTTTTTAGGAGTTATGTTTCCATCCCGAGATTCAAATAAACCCACTTTTGCCCTTGATTATATATATAAATATATATACTGGGAGATTAAGGACTAAAACGAATGTTTTCATCCAAAAATTTGCCTATAGGGTAAAGATTTTTTGGATGAAAACGTAAATAATTTTGGATGAAATTCATCCAAAATTAATTATCATCCAAAATTATTTATGTCTTCATACAAAAATTCTTGGCCTATAGGGTGAAAATTTTTTGGATGAAAACATAAATAATTTGGGATAAAATTCATCCAAAATTAATTATGTTTCCATCCAAAAATTATTGGCCTATAGGGTGAAGATTTTTTGGATGAAAACATAAATATATTTGGATGAAATTCATCCAAAATTAATTATATTTCCATCCAAAAATTCTTGGCCTATAGGGTAAAGATTTTTTGGATGAAAACATAAATAATTTTGGATGAAATTCATCCAAAATTTCTTAGCCTATAGGGTAAAGATTTTTGGGATGAAAAAGTAAATTATTTTTGCCGCTCTTCTTGATATTTTCATCCAAAAATCCTTAATCCAGCAATCATGGTTAAAATTTTTTAGGGTGCCGCATGCGTGGGCCAAATTCATAAAGGGAAGCGATCATGGTTAAAATCAAAATAGCAATCATGTCAATGATTTTTGACATTTTTTTACCATGATTTAAGATGTTAATTTAATAATTATTACCATGTTTACAGGCACAAGGAGAGCGTACATACTCCTTATCCATATAGGTCCACGCAGCGACTGTTTTGATCTTCCTACCATGATTTTTTATCCTTTTTTTTTATTTTTACAATGAAATGTTGATTGTGTGGTTGATATGTTTTACCATGATTATTTGAATCATGGTAAAAGTCGAATACAAAACATAAAATATGATAAAATCGAGTAATCATGGTAAAAATTAAAATGATTGAGATAATGAGCCAATAATATGGTTAAACGCGATTCCAAAAATAATTGTGATAAGATATCATCCCTCTTTTGAATTTCCACCATTTCGAATTCCTTGATATAAGAAAAGCAAGCTTGTGCGAAAAAGAAACTCAGAAGAAATAGATTATAGAAAGAGAGAGATGCTTTATATAATGTTAGAAGTATAACTCATAGCAAGACTTAGTCAAAGCAAGGAAATCCATAGTTATCTAATAGGGAAATCCTTAGTTATCTACTAGATTAGAAAGAAGAATAATTCAGTAATTCAAAAAATATCTTAATTTTAGGGTGTGTAAATCAATCAAAAGTAACTAACTTTGAATTCAAAAATTACTTCCATTTTATATAAGGAAGGGTAATAATGGTAAATCACATTACAAGATTCCATAAAGAATGGGGGATGGAAATCTAAGTGGTACCCAAAAAGCGGATGGATATTTAATTACCTCTACTTTTATAACCTTTCCTTCAAGGAAATTTTTTCCCCTGATTCTCAAGTGTAAATAGAGCACGTAACTCCTTCTGACTAAATCACCTTAATTAAATCCTCATTGGATTTTCTAATAAAACAAGAACTTGAAAGGTAACCAGCCAGAACCTAAGAAGAGGAAATTAAATATAAAAATAGTCTGGTAAAATGTATAATAACTATTTTACCTATTTTTCTTAGATTTTCTTTTAATCCTTGTATGCTTTAAACGATAGATAAACAGAAGAATTATTAAGTTTCTTATTTTCACTTCAGTCTTTAAATTCCAAAACACCTTAAATATCAAATTCATCCATTTATAGAAAGCACATTAATGGAAAAAGACAGAAAATAATTACTTTACTCCTCCATTCATTGTTTTCACTTTTACACCCTAAGAAAGAATTATCACTTATTTCTTTTTCCCTTTATATTTCCCAAGATTTATATGCAGTATAAGAGCATCTATAATAGCCTAACCAAAACTAAAAGGTTACTAACGTTAGCAATGTTTGTTCAAAAAAGTGTTCACATTGGAATAAGCAAACTTAGCAACTATTCAAATTTTGGCTCTTGGATAATCAAAACTAGCATTCTTTTGCCAATAACCAAATTTAGTAGACCATGATGCATGCATCTACTCAATCAACAAATCCCATCATTACACAAAATGACAAAAATCTTCTCCGTTCTCTCTCTCTCTCTCCCCCCAATGTTTTCAAAAAAATTATTTTTAAAAACTGTTTTTGGAAAAAAAAATCAAAAAAATTTAGAAACAGTTTTTTTAAATAACACTTTTTTACTCAACATTTAAACACAATTTTTTTTTGGAAAACATTTTTTACACTAAAACTATTTTTAATCAAGTACTATTTTTTTTCTAAAACTGTTTCTACTAAAAGAAACTTTATTAAAAAAATATTTTAACTCAAAAACTATTTTTTATTTTCAAAAACTATTTTGTTTTAAAATATTTTCATAATACCATTTAAAGAAATAGTTAATACTATTTCTTATAGTTTGAAAAAGCTAGCAATGGTGCAAGTTTTGATTATTCTAGTTTGAAAAAATGATGGGGGTCCACACCAGTGTGAAACTTGACATTGCTAACTTTAACCACCTCTAAAAGGCTAACCAAAAGCTGATGTGGCAACTTTTGGTTATCCAATTTTGGTTAGGCCATGCTCTCTAAGTTGCCAAATTTGCCAACCTAGAGCCCGTTTGGATGCAGTACTACGCCCCTGACTAAGTAATCAGGCTTCCCCTCATCCCTCTTCCAAGCCATATCCCTCGTTTGGCTGCACCAAAAGCCACCCCGACTAATTAATCCGGCATCCCTCTCATCCTCCTTCCCCCTGACTAAATAAAAGCAGGGGGGGAGGTGCTTGTATTTAGTCTGGGCAGATTTGGAGAGTCAGATTACGCCCTTACCCCCACCACACCAGAGACAACCGTATGAAATGGGGAGAAAACGAAATTTACCTGGTTTGGGGAAGAGGCCAGAAATTAGGGCAGAAACCTTGGAGATTTGGTGTTCTCTTGAAGAAATTATGAAAGATTTGCGGTTTGGGGGTTTATTTTTGGAGAAAATTGAGGTGATCCGTAGGTACAGAGAGAAGCAAGGGGTGGCTATGGCTGCTGATAGAGAGGAGGAAGAAGATGGAGTCTTTTTTTTTTTTTTTTTTTTTACGTCAAAGTAGATCTAGGTTTTAGAAAACTGAACATGGGCTATCACTTGTTTGGGCCTGGCAGATTTGGGCCCTTGTATTTATTGATCTAAACATATGGAAGATATATACAGATATATGTGGTTTGGAACGTAATATCATTTTTGGATAAAAAAAAAACATAATATCTTTAAAAAATTTAATGATTTTACTTCATATAAAAATTACTAAAAAATATTATAGCTTCAATTCATTGTTTTCAGGTAAAACATAATATCTTTTTAAAATTTAATGATTTTACTTCATATATAATTGATTAATTCATAATTTAAAACGCAAGGGCAAATATGTCATTTAACAGTTTTTTACACAATCTACCCTCCTTATCCTCCCTTTTTAATCATCCATCCAAACCATGGACTATTTAATCCTCCCTTCTTAACTGTCACATCAATGTGGGTCCACCCTTCTTATTTAATCACCCCGACTATTTTATCCCCCCTTACTATTTAATCCCTCTAAAACTAATACGTCATCCAAGCGGCCCGCTAAGCATTATCATCTTTACTCGTAGGGCTGCTCAAAAAAACCGGTGAACCGTGAATCCAATCCGGACCGAACCGATCCGTACCTTTTGGATTTTAACCGTGGATTAATGGTCCGGACACAGATTCAAAAAATAAAAAATCGTGACTTTTGGATCAGACACAGATTTTGATTTTGAAACCGTGGATTAACTGAACCGGACCGTGAGATTTTTATTACATATAATTTTATCACTTTTATAATTATAGTTATATAGATATTGTTAATTTAGCAGACTTACGGTTTGGTTGTACTGTTCTAGGAGTTATGGTGCGAATATTGTTATCTCTATAAAATCCAGGGGGGTAAAGTATTATAAGTGCTACTATATATACTCTCTGTTTGTGAGTGAACTGGAAGTAACCATCTACTATTGTCTTTGTGAGTGAACCAGAAGTAACTATCTGTTATCCTTTGTGGTAATATAAGTTTGTGCCTTTGTTTGTTCAGTTATATAACTATCTGCTTAACTGCCTTTGTCGTTTTTTATTGGGATTTCCAACTTTGAACTTTCTATTTAGTGCATTTGCTACTTGCTAGTGCCTTACTGCCTTTGTTTGTTATTTTTTTCGAATAAGTTGAAAATCCGCGGATTAATCCAGAACCGATCCGTGACTCACGGTTCGGATTGGAACCAAACCGTGAGACTTTTGGATCGGACACGGATTGTATTTTCAAAAAACCGTGACTCACGGATTAGGATTGGATTCGGACCGTGAGCACCCTTATCTACTCGTGTATATCAAACCCTTATAGTAACTTTTCATTTCACAAGTACCTCATTGGAAATCTATTCAAAACGTTTTTTCAACCATATCTTCCGGTTTTCTAATTTTTTAAACCGTTTTCGGACCATTAATCCACCGATCTATTCATAATGTATGAACCACTTCTATTCGGCTGGTTTCACGATTCGTTGGATTTTTTGAGCAACCCGAATGTCGGGGTTTGTTTGATCAGGTATTTTGAGTTGAGGGGGTAAAGTGATCAGGTTCATTGTTAACAGGGTGCCGGTGGAGTTAACCCTTTCTTTGTTTTTATGCGCGTCCTTTTTCGTCCCGTTCGTGTTTCTTCTTTGCAGAGGGAGGAATTTTCACAATGAAAAGAAGTAGAAGGAGCAAGCCCAACGCAGCGATGATGCCCTCCATATTCTCCTTGATATCTATGTTGACGTTAGTCATATAAACAAGAAACAATAAAAACAAGAGACAAATATCCATCCATCCGTCCAGGACCCAGAGAGCTTGCTGCCTCTAGAATGATGGGTAGCAAGTACCGTGTCTAAATGCTGAGATTTGAGAGTACCATCCTTAGGGCGCCCCGAATGATCCTGTAAATCTTTTTTGTGGAACATGATTGTGCCCTAGTTGAACATTGAATGCGAGTAATAGGTTAAAAAGTTTCTCCGTAAAACATAAATACACATGTTTGTTTGATTCTTAGAAGACGATGAGTGATCTACATATCAGAATATATTGAGATACATCAATAGTTGGGACTCCGAGTTACACATAGACGATGCCACACGATATTTCAGAATGAATCCCCATAGTTAGACCTTAGAATCTTTTAACTAATCCAATTCTCTCTGCAACTCAGCTGTAGTGGCCATCTGCATTTTCGCTTTTCTTCTCTCCCTCCTATCCCTCATCCCTTCTTCACCCAATCAATCTACTTTTCCACTTCACAGTTCACACCCATCACTTGAAATCCCAATACCACCGGCTGGTTCCATTGTCATCATCTCCAATCCTACATAAATGCCAGGAGATTCAAACTCCGAAAAAAGTTCCATGTTTTCCTTCAAAAGACTCAGTTGAAGTGTTGCATAATACCGGAGGACATGGGGTTGTTGCTGTGCAGCATATGCACAGTAGGTGTTTGTGCACCATCCGAGCCATCCGTTGCTCGGCTGGACGGGCCAGATTTCACCTCGAAACCTTTGCATCCAAAGGACGGTGCACAACACCTGCTATGCATCGGCTACACAGCAGCAACCCCAATCCAGAACCCAGTTCTCGTGTACAAGACCCAACATGAAAGGAGTTTCCCAAACTAATTTGACAATAAATTAAATGATCTTCAATCTGTTTTCTTAACCCAAGCAGGACTAAGTGAAATTACACTGGTTGTGTTCGTTTGAGGGTTTTGGGGCAGTTTTGCACTATTCCAGTTTTGATTACATCATCACTTTTTTCACTTTTCTCTCTATCTCTCTCCACTTATTACACCTGTTTACATCATCAAAACTAAATTAAACTAAACTAAACTTGTTAACCGAACAAGGCCACTACATTTATAGGCGTCGTTAACAAAAATTTTGATTTGGTGGCAAGACTTAAAACTTGAAAATAAAATTCATGTACTTAGGCTCGGTGAATAACTCAAAAATCAGTTGGGAGTTCAGTGCATAATTTCTAAACCACTTTAGTTGTAAAATCTCGGTAAAATTAGTAGTATTGACATCGAACAAGGATATAAGGTGATAAGAAAGTAAATGTCAAAGTTAAGGGTGTGTTTGGAACTTGGAAAAAGAAATAAGGAAAAGTGATGAGAAGAAAATTACTAATACTAGAGAAATCTGTTTTGGCTTAGCTTAATTTGTAGAGAAAAGAAACGGAAATGAGGAGAAATACTAAGCAAAAACATGATTTGTTGACATTTGAATAACGAAGCAATAAGCATACTTTAACACGACCATTCATCCAACCATGTATTCAGCATGTTTGAGGAAAGCAATAGATACCGAATTAGGTAAAGCAAATCATGAATGCACGAAAAACTGATCAGACCATCTGAAGCGGATAGAGCGATTTATGGGGGGGAAGAATATACAGGACGCCAAAAGTAACCGAGCATGAAATCAAAATGGAGTTGAATACGAAAGTGAAAACAAAATGACTAGATGCATGAGTACCCTGCCCAAACATCGTTTGCGAAAATTCTGAGTCAATGCACAGATGATTCAAAACATATTATGGTTATTTTCGTAAAGAGTACAACACATAAGAAAGATTCATGGGGTTCAAAGCCAAATATGAAAATACCCTGCCTTTGCCATCTCTTCAACATTTACAGAACCTGTTTCCATTACTCTCAAGTCTCAGCATCCAACTCCCGATTTTTGGGATTTCTATCACTCGTTCATGTTCTGCACCTTGCAACACAAAACGACCGAGGAACATCACAAAGCTTGTAATTAAATGCCTGTCATCAACTGTACTCATATAAGTATGATGTTACAAACATAGCATTGTTAAAACTAGTAAAGCTTGAATCAGAATATCCTTCAGTCACACCAGGCGAGGAGTTCGGCTAAGCCAGAAAGATAGATCGAGTTTAGCCTCTTGATTTACTTTAGAACTGAAAGAAGCCGGTAGCAAAGGAAGTGGCAGCAGTGCTTTTTATAACTCAGGTGACCCTTATTCAGTGCCATTTGCAGAATCTATCACCATTGTTAACTAAGCAGCTTCAGTAGCAGAGCCCATTGTTTGAGCTTCACCTTCAATTGACGAAACCAAAAGATCGTTTTTTTCGGGTTTATTCTAAAAGGTGACAAGATTTCAAACCAGGCCTAAACATTTCAAGAGAAAAAAAGCCAAAAACAAAATAAAAATAGTAGAATTTCAAGATATCCTTGAACAGGCCTAAACATCCAAATATGAGATGGCCTGAGATGAGTCCGGACCTACCTGTCTCCACCAAAATAATACTAGTGTTATGAAAATGAGATATGCCACAAAGTGAGGGTGAGATGTTTCTCAGCATGTCTGTTGACTGACACCTGAACAAACACGTCTGTGTGTCTATGACAACAAGAGCGAAGTGTTCTTCACAGATTACTACCACTGGCCTCATATATAAATCAGGGTCAGGATAATGTCGTGGTGTGGTAGCGAGTTCTTCTTCAACTCTTCATAACATTGCAATAGATTCAGTCACAAAAGATACTTGAACTAGAAATATTCTTCATACCCATCCTAATCTTAATTGCAGGGCACCATGGATCATGAGCAAATCTCATCCATTAACCCACCTTTTCTCCATAGAGCGTATCTCTAAGGAGTGCTTCATATGGGAAGTTATATTGCACCCAAATATCATCCAATTAGTGGCTTGAAAAATCATATATCCATCACTTGTGGTAACTGGATCATGAATTAGACCATTAAATTTGACGATTCACTTTCAACATCAGTGTGTTATTTTGGGAATAAAAAGTCTAGAAGTTGTTGAACTACGATGGGGTATTATTCTCTTGATCATCTTTGGACCAGAAATTGAAAAGAGCATGACCAAATTGTTGAACCAAAAACTCTATAAACACGATTGGTAAGGGATGTAATACTTTGTTCAGAGCATGAAGCGGTGGCTAAACAATAGATACTCTCTATTAGGGATGGGCATGCTTGACACGAAAAATAAAATAAATCTATATAATTGAGCTAAAAATAAATATTTTTATGAGTAATTTTATGCATTGGACATTAGTTTGATGAACTGTCAAGTTATAAAAATATAAATTTAGCTAAAAGTAAGACTTTTTGACATGATAGGACAACCCGAACCCAACACGACCCAAAACATGACACGAAAAATTGGTGTGTTGAAAAATATTATGGGAATTCATAAATAAGATTGTGATAGATAACACAAAAATGACACAAAATTACCTGCTGCCCACCCCTACTCTCTATACATGGGCAAATCAGAGGATGAGCCTTAGTAGCAGGATCCTTCTAAAATGGGTGCGCTCCCTAGACGGGAGCTTGACGGGAGCTCGCTCCCATCTAGATGGGAAGCCGCTCCTGAATAGGATGGGAGCTTCCACACTAATCTTAAAGACGAAATTCTCACTTCTTTTTCCAAATATATGCAAGGAAGAAGGAAAAGAAAAAGGAAGTAACAAAGATTTAGGACTCTCTTTCTCGTCTCATATTCTACTACTTATCTACGTGTTTAATCCATATATTTGGCACAAAAGAATCTATTGGGATGCCATTTCTCACTCATGTTAATACATATAAAATGCTTATGTACGTGCTCCCTTTGCAACCATAAAACATATGTACAATACATATAAATATATATAAGTTTATTCATATATATATTTATTTAGTATTATATATTCCCTCGCCGCTCCCAACCTAGGGAGCTTTTACATACCCCCGCTCCCCCGCACCCACCCCCGCTCCCGCTTCGTGCAACTAAGGGATGATCAAAGCATAAGTTAATTTTTAATTAAAAATAAGAGAATTATGAATTGACTTATTTATTCTCGTGCATAATTCCTTCCCTTGGTTTTTTCCCATTTAGGGTTTTCCACATAAACTTTGTGCCTCGTGTGATTGACTTGTTGATTGGTGGATTTTTTTTTTTTCAGTTTTCTTTCATAGCAAATATCTATCAGCCTAGGCCACTTAGGGTTTTCCAAATATCAACTACTTGTTTTTTTTTTTTGCCATTCATTAATCTTAATCTACTCTATCTCTATCCTAGGGGACTTGGGGAGGGGGAAGGGTGCTTATGGGAATCGAACCCTGCCCATGTGCATGAGAGTATAAGGGAGGCACCAACTGCACTCCACACCACTTGCATCGACTACTTGTTCATGTTCTGCATGTTGCAACTCGAAACGACCATGGAATGACACAAAGTTCGTGAATTAAATGCCTATCATAAACTCTACTCAAAGCATTAAGACCTTACAAACACAACATTGTTACTACTAGTAAAGCTTCACCTCCAATTGACGAAGCCAAAGACCAATTTTAAGGTTAATTCTCAAATGTGACAACATTTCAAACCACACCTAAACATTTCAAAAGCAAAAAATAAAAAATAAAAAATCTATAATTCCAAGAAAGAAATCCTAAACCATGCCTAGACATCCAAATATAACCTGGCCTGAAATGTGTCTGGACGTACCTGTCTCTACCAAAAAAATATAATTATATGTAAACAATATGTGCCACGTAGGGATGGGGAGATGTATCTCAGCATGTCTGTGATTGTCACGTGATGAAAACAACTGTAAGTCCATGATTTCTAAAACGACGTGTGCATAGGGACAGGATAAAGTCGCATTGCGTGCGGTATTAAGAAGATTTTCAACATTTGATAACACTGCGCTAGATTCAGAGCAAAGGATTCCTGAATTAGAAAAATTCATCATACCCATCCAAAATCTCTTAATTGCAGGGCACCATGGACTGGGAGCAGATCTTATCCATGCACTCACCTTTTCTCCTTAGAGCATATCTCTTAGGATTGCTTCATATGAAAACTTATATTTCAACGAAATATCGGCCGATTAGTGACTTCGAAAATCATATATCAGTCACCTGTAGTAACTAGATCATGAATTAGAGGATTAAATTTCAAAACACATGACAATTCACTTTCAACATCAGTGTGTGTTGACATTCTTTTGGGAATATAAAGCTAGACCTTGTTGACTGCCATAGGGTACTATTCTCTCGACCTTCTTTGCACTAGAAATTGAAATTGCAAATAAAAAAGAAAAAAATATGACCAAGAAGCGTTTAAAACAAAACTGATTTTGTATAACAAAGTCGTACTCTTTATTACTTTACGGATTATTCTCGTGGTTTAGGCGTTTGATTGCATATTTGGAGTTCGTTGTTTTGTGTTAAATTAATTTCTTGCATCGATTAAGGAATTTTGTCACTGTGTCTTGACCTATGTTGTGTCCATTATTCTCGTACCATGTGATAGGTTCATCGCATGTGGGCAAGCATTCTTTATTTGTGTGTTTATTTATTGCTCCCCTTAACCATCACCGGCATTAATGGGTATACCTATGGATGTTGCCTCTAATTTTGTGTTGCTTTTTATTTGGTTTAACCATCACTTGCATTAACAAGTGTCTTTACTCAATGTTCGTGTATCCTCACCACGAAGCCTAAGACCTACTTGTCGAATCCACGGTAATCACACCCCTGCATGATTGCCGAATCTTGAATCCTTAAGCCTTCCAGACGATAGCCTTTCAAAAGTGCTTTATTTGGGCTGATGTAATAAACCTATTGAAGACGATTGTTTATAACAAAGACTACATTGATCTTCACCCCTCTTCAAGATACACAAACACTAGCTGCCACAAGCGTTTGGAGTTGGAAAATATATTTTCTCAAGGTTAAAACGGTGCTAGGTCACGCTTCTTGAACTAATGGGTCGGCATGTATAGAGCAGACATAAAGGTGTAAAAACACGCACGTTTTGCTTGAGCAAAATCGTTGCATTTAAAACTGTCAAATAACCAATCAGCATTTTGCCTGGGCCTTCAAAGTGTGTCTTTGCCTTGGCTGTTTGGTTGGCACATTCATGACCAATTTCACATGTACCTGTATTCCCCATCATCGAGTTGTTCATTTATTTTTATTTTATTCTAGAGCGTCTGTACTAAGGTGTGGAAAGCAATCTCATATATTGTATTTTTCCGCTTTTGTGTGAGTGCAGTAGTTGTTAGTCAAACACTTTGAAGGCTCAAACAAAATGCTGATTGGTTACTTGGCAGTTTTAAAAGTAACAATTTTGCTCAAGCAAAACGTACGTGTTTTTATAGCATTATGTCTGCTCTATACATGCCAACCCATTAGGTAAAGAAACATGACCTTGCGCCATTTTAACCTTGAGCAGATATATCTTTGAACTCCAAACGATCATGGTAGCAAGGGTTTGTGTATCTTGAAGACTGGTAAAGATCAACGGAGTATTTGTGCTAAATGATCATCTTCAATAGGTTTATTACATCAACACAATCAATCCTTGAATAAAGCCCTTTCGAAAGGTTATCGTTTGGAAGGCTTGAGGATTCAAGATTCGGCAATCAAGGGTGTGATTACTGTGGATTCGACAAGTAGGTCTTAGCCTTCGTGCTGAGGATACACGAACATTGAGTAAGACACTTGTTTTCAAAAAATGACCGTCTTGTATTCCTTCCTGTTGTTTTTTCCCATTTAGGGTTTTTCACGTAAACTTTGTGCTCGTGTGATTGTTTGTTTTCCATTGTGTGATTGTTTGACTTATTGATTGGTGGATTGTTTATTCAGTTTCCTTTCATAGAAAATCTCTATCAACCTAGGCGACTTAGGGTTTTTCAGATATCGACTACTTGTTCATGTTCCACACATTGCAACTCGAAATGACCAAGGAACAACGCAAAGTTTGTGAATTAAATGCCTATCATCAACTCTACTCGAAGCAGTAAGATGCTACAAACACAGCATTGTGAATTAAAGCTTCGCCTCCAATTGACGAAACCGAAGACCAATTGTCAGGTTAATTCTTGAATGTGGCAACATTTCAAACCACACCTAAACATTTCAAAAAAATAAATAAGTAAATAATAATTCTATAAGTCAAAGAAATTCTAAACCATGCCTAAACATCCAAATATAACCTGGCCTGAGATGTGTCTGGGTGTACCTCTCTCTACCAAAAAATATATATATATAATTACATGAAAACGATATATGCCACGAAGGGAGGGTGAGACGTATCTTGGCATGTCCGTGACTGGCACGTGATGAACACTACTGTAAGTCTATGATTCATTAATGATGTGTGCTTAATAGAGTACTTGAATTATAAATCAGGGTCAGGATAAAGTCACATTGTGTGTGGTAGTAAGAAGATTTTCTACAATTCATAACATTGCGCTAGATTCGGAGTCACAAAAGATACTTTAATTAGAAAAATTCCTCATACCCATCCAAATCTCTTAACTGCAGAGCACCATGGATTGGGAGCAGATCTCATCCATGAACTCACCTTTTCTCCTTATAGCATATATCTTAGGATTGCTTTATATGAAAAGTTATATTGCAACAAAATATCAGCCAATTAGTGGCTTCAAAAATCATATATCAGTCTCCCATAGTAACTGGATCATGAATTAGACCATTAAATTTTGAAAGACATGACAATTCACTTTCAACATCAGTGTGTGTTGTCACTCTTTTGGGAATAGAAAGTCTAGACCTTATTGAACTACCTGGGGTACTATTCTCTTGACCTTCTTTGCACTAGAAATTGAAATTGCAAATAAAAAAGAAGAAAGACGACCAAGAAGCGTTTAATCAAAACTGCATAAAACAGGACTGGTAATAGATGTAGTAATTAATACACACACACACACTTGGGGAGCAAAGTAAAAATTCCATTTTTTTTTTTGGAATTTTCAAAAAAAAAAATGATAGAATAAAGAACTAACCGGGTTCTCCATTTGAATTGTATTTGTCTCGTCAATATGAAATACATGAAAGCAAATCAGAGGATGTTACAGCAGAAAAAAGGAAACTATCAATAGTTTATTTTATTCTATACCTAGAACGTAATCTAACGAATCTATTCGCAACTTTATATTAACCTAGTTACACGTGAAATTTTTTCCAATTCAGCATTTACAATCACAAGGCTATGGCTTAAGTCCGTTTCTTTTACATAGAGCTAACTCGTGCATACGCTGAAGTGGAATATGAAATAAGCTGCCCCAACCAATTTCACTTTAGGAAGTGCATAAGTTCGAATGAAATAAAACTCCACGTGGTTCCTTTGTAATTCACTGATCCAAGCTTCTGTGTGATTGAAAATAACGGAGAGAAGGGTTTTATTTTCCACCAGAGTTTCCCACTCTCGGATTCTTAAGTGCATAAAAAAATATTCAGCCAGAATATAGGAAACAACCTTTGGCTTTCTGCACATCTATGTTATTTGAAAAAAAAAAAAAACAAGAAGACGCAAAAAAATGACGCAAGCATTGTCATATGATGAACTGATTAGCAATTTCTAGATTAGTCCAATTCAACAGAATTCACGAGTACCTCAGAAGTTTCTCCCTGTGGCAGCATTCTTTATTGAAACAAAGCTTGGAATGTATGTCAACGCTCAAATGATATCTGGAATTCCCTTCACCCTAACCAATCTGTAAGTTCTGTCCCTCGTATTAAAATAAACCATGAAGGATGAAGCATATAACATCAAGATATCCCCGTTTTTCAAAATCATCAACAGTTGGTAATCATCGTTCACACCCGGTGCCACCAATGGGTTAATGACAAAAACTTTAGTCCAAGATTCCTGCACCGCATAATCTTTCATCATCCATATATGAAGTGTATAATCGAAAGGACGATGACATAGTGACAAACCATCCTTCAACACCCCCAAGTTCATGGTTTCCACGCTAATCTGTCCAGGAAGTCCACGAAATTTAGATGGCACTGGAAATGGTTGGAATCGCTTCTTCCCAAAATCAAAACACCACATCGATTAGAAATAACTTTTGGTGTCGTGGACAATCCAATGGAGAGCCCCATTCAAAAAGCAACCACCGGAATACCCACGCAGATAGAGCGGACCTTCTCCAACTCTCCTCCACAAGTTAGTCCCTAAAGTGTTGATTTCAGCCTCCACTTTTGGCCCACGCCCTAAACTAGGAGATAAAAACCGCAACACTTTGTATTCATCAGTCCCTGAAAAGAATCCAAACCCAGAACCGCAATGATCGTAAAAAGCCTTTCTTATTTGGGGCAGAATCACATACTCATTGATAACGGGATTGCATATAACAAATGGATCATAAGTGCAAGTGCAGTGGAAGAAGATTAAACCATTGCAAGAACTCAGAACGTCCAACTCCTTGGTGGGTACATCACATTTAGGCTTGAATTTCTGAAGGGCTTTGCTGGGTATACGAATATCCCCCTTTTTGCCACTAGCCACAACAAATGGATCAACAGAATCTAGTAAGTAGAGAGAAAAGACCGAATAAAACTTGAGAAGAACGAGGGAGTTGAACAATGTGAGGATCTGAAATTAAGTTGCGGAAAAATGAACAAACGCACCGGCAATTGCAGATTGTGAAGATGGGTAGTTTGCTCAGAATTTCCTTGAGAATGTAGATGGGAATTGGGGATGGAGAATATTGTGGTGGGCGCGATCTTTCTGCTTCTCTTCTTTCGTACCTGCGCTCTGCTTCTTTTCATTGTGAAAATTTCTCTTCCCCTGCGAATGTGGATCACTGATAAACACAAGAAAATAGAAATGGGATATGGAACTGTTTTATTGATTACATGTAGGTTTGAACTGATACAAGGGAAAGGAGAGAGAGATGAAAGGCAAGATTATGACAAATAGTACCAACTAACCCTTTATATAGACGCTAATTCCATATCTAACTCCTAATTACACATTAAACTCCTTCAATCTTATCCAAATAACATGGCGGCCCCACATCCTATCAATCACTCAAATGGTCGTGGGCACACACTTAATGCGAAAGAACCAAAAACAAATATGTAATCCAGTACACTTTTTACACTTTGTAATACTTTTAAAGAGACAATGATTTTGTCCATCTCCATATTACATATTGCACTCAAGGGAGTTCCAAAATCAAATCTAGTATGGAGATTGATTGTGGCACTCCTCGTTTTGAAGCGCGCTTAGTAATTTGGAGAGCGCAAAAATCAATTTCCAATAGATATTCTGGCAGAAGATTATGATACTTCTCTTCTTTTTTCATTATTTTTTTTTTTTGAGATGAGAAAAAACTTATCTTCAAACAATTCTATTATCACCTGTTGAAATTGCGGATTGTCTTTCTATCATCATTGAAGCACTAAGATGAAAAAATATAAATTTTAGATGAAAGAAGTTGCAAACCTTGATTTGGTAAATCACTGAAGCAATAATTGAAAATAGAACAGGCTTTGTCTTCTGTTTCGTCGCCTTTTTCTTTGTCTCCGCTACCGTTATTATCTAATGAAATCATGATGCAGTTATAGGCAAAACCCTGCAAAAAGGAAGCGGATTTGCTTTACGCTGTCCAAATATATTTTGTGAATGCGTATTTATAGAGCGATTACAGCCTTCACTCGTTGCACACTTAGAATCTTATTTACTTTAAAATAATTGAGGAAATGATAATTGGTATCAATTAGGAAAAATCACTTATCTGGCTTTTCTAGCTTATTTATACAAAAAAAAAAAATTGAAATTATTTTAAGCTCAAATTTATATTTTTTTATTTTTCGCTTGAAATTGTAAAACTAAGTACTTTTTTTTTTGGTAAAAGCACCTAATTCAAGAGTGTTCCCGTAGAATGATTAAGATTAATCTATATATTAAATTTATAATAAGCTATTCTATAAGTTAACTATTCTATAAGTTAACAAAAACCATGAACCAATATCATAGGTACAAAAAGCTACACCAAATAATTTCCAATTTATTTTAAGTTTTTTTGTGAATATTAAAATATTCATATTTGTGATAATCTAACATATAAGTTGTAACAAATTGGACCATGGAGCTACGGAAAAGGATGACCTGTTTGCACCTCCATTCAATAAATGAAAAGATTATAAAAATAAAAATAAAATAATATAGTAGATGTGCATGTGGCGCTCTTTTAATGGATAAACCGATCCATGTATTCCGCCATGCATTGAAGTGTTAGTGACATGTGTATGTAGATTTTCTTGAACGGACATGTGTAATTGTGTATATTTAGTGTCTGTCACATTACTCTATTAAAAATACGCTCTCTAAACATGTTATGGATACTAGTTGTTGCCATTAATCTAGTATTAACCAATAAAGAAAGAAATCTGGAAACATAATTGTTTTCCTTGTTTCATTTTACATAGAGGATGAAAAGGGAAAATAGAATATTACAGCACAATAACGACGTACAGAAGTGAATAATTGTTTCATCTTCCTTTTCTTTTTTTCCTTTCTTGTTGGTACTTTTATAACCTTTCCTTCAAGGAATCTTCTTCCCAGATTCTCAAGTGTAAATAGAGCACATTAACTTCTTTTGACTAAATTACATTAACTAAATCCTCGTTGGATTTTCTAATAAAATGAGAACTTGAAAGTTAACCAAAACTTGAAAAGAGGAATTAAATATAAAAGTAGTCTAGTAAGGTGTATAATAACTATTTTACCTATTTACTTAGATTTGATTTTCTTTTAATCCTCGTATGCCTGAAACGATAGATAAAAGGAAGACTTACTAAGTTTCTTATTCTTCATTCTTTAAATTCCAAAAACACCTTAAATATCAAATTCATCCATTTATAGGAATTACATTAATGGAAAAAGACAAAAAAAATTAATATTTACTTTACTCCTCAATTTATTGTTTTCACTTTTCCACCCAAGGAAAAATAATTGCTCTACTTATTTCTTTTTCCCTTTATATTACTTTACTCCTCAATTCATTGTTTTCACTTTTCCACCTCAGGAAAAATAATCACTTTACTTATTTCTTTTTCCCTTTATATTTCCCAATTTTTATGTGCACTATAAGTTGCCAACCTATGCATTTTCATCTCTACTCATGTAAATCAAACCCTTGTAACTTTTCATTTCACAAGTACCTCATTGGAAATCTCTTCTTTATTCACGCAACACCGACTAATAGTCAACCACATTAATCACATTTAATCACAACTTGAATAAATCCTTGCTGGATTTCTAAAAAAAAAAAAAGTGTGAACACATATGTGTTTCAAACTACAACTAATAAAGTGACTTTCTCAATTTATCTGGACACTTTCTAAAAGTGTGAACACATACATACATCCTTGACTGAAAGGTCTGGGTAATCTTTGAAATTTCATCGTAATGGGGATAGATCATTGCAATTGTTGACGAGGAATTTCTAGTAAGCGCGAGTCATTAGCTCGCATTGACTACTTCCATGCCCTTTGTACACACCGCCCGTCGCTCCTACCGATTGAATGGTTTGATGAAGCGTTCGAATAGCGGCGATGTGGACGGTTCGCTGTCGGCGACGTCGCGAGAAGTCCACTGAACCTTATCATTTAGATGAAGGAGAAATCGTAACAAGGTTTCCGTAGGTGAACCTGTGGAAGGATCATTGTCGTTAACCTACCAAACAGAAAACCCGCAAACTTGTTTATACTCTTGGGGATGATGTGCGGGTTGTTCTATTATACATGCAAAGAATTAGGTTAACCGGACATGGGTAGCAATTTTAATATTTTATGTTTTTCTTGACAAATGATGAACAATTAAAATCCTTCTTCAAATTAAACACTTCTTGATATTCGATCAATTTGATTTTTTCCATGACTAATTTACACATTTTTAGGTATGACAGTAGTAGCTCAAATTTTTAAAATAAATTGTGGGACTCGATGTTAATGGATGGTGTATTTCAAAGGTGTATTCGAAATGGTGGATGTTATTGGATGGTGTATTTCAAAGGTGTATTCGAAATGGTGAGTACGTAACAAACAAAACGGGACAAAGTTATGAGAAAATGAGTTGTTCGCCTCTCTTTTGGCATCAACCAGGGGAAGATGTTCTCCATAATCGACATAATTAAAAATTTAACTTTCCCTTTGAGTGTGCGCTCGATATTTAGAACTAGGGGTGTAAGCAAACCAAGTTGTTCGCGAGCTCGGCTCGGTAAGAGCTCGTTCAAGCTTGGATTGTCAAATAAACGATAAACGAACGAGCTCGAGCCCAAATTATGGGCTCGTTAAATAAACAAGCCGAGCCCAAGCTATGCAATGCTCGGCTCGAGTGGGCTCACAAGCCAGCTTACATGCATATATACAACATATATATATGCTTCCACATGTCACATGTGGCAGCCCATGAGTGCACAATTCCATTGCCAAGGATGTAGACAAGTATTTATAGAAGAGGAATGGTCTTGGGAAGCCTAAATAGGCGATGTGGGATTTGGGAAGGGAAGGAGTAAAGGCCAAAGAAGAGGGAAGGTAAGGTGTAAAGGCTGGGAAGTTGTCGATGAAAATTTCCTCCACAGAGACTCTATAAGTGGAGCACTACTTCCCCTCCAAACTTTGCTACGGCAGGGCAACGCTCTTACCAAGCCAACTTGAGCCTGAGAAAATATTGGCGAGCCGAGCTTGAGCCAAGTTTTTGTAGCTCGATTCGAGCTCGAGCCGAGCTCGAGCCAACATATATTTGGTCGAGCCGAGCCTAAACATCTTGAAGCTCAACTCGGCTCGGCTCAATTACACCCCTATTCAGAAGGATTAGAAGATATTTTGATCACCTTTTCAAAGTTATGTTGCCTTTGAAGACAAAATTGAACCTCGAAAACCAAATAAACAAGGCCAGCTACAGGTAACTAATTTAATTGTGATTCCTATGCTACATGTAAACAATGGAAAAAAACCATTAACGCTACGTACACATTAGCAAACCTAGTGCCATCTTCACCTCTGATCCTTAAAAGCCGCTGCTGTGACAAACTAAAAAAGAGAAGAACTGATATATTACTGATAATCATAATATACAATAATGAAACTTTTACATGTTTAAATAGAGAAAAGCTACACCTAAAAAGGGAAAGAGTACAAGATTTGATCACAACAAGATCCCAATTTGATCAAGATACGATCTTGATTTGATCACGATACAATTCCAATTTGGTCCTGACTTGATCTCGATAAACTGCCTAAAATAGAGGATTGCAGTAGGATACTTTCAAAGCTGCCACCCTGGAGGAGGCTGAGCAATATTAGGCTTATCAATAACCCACAGCCTGCTGCCATCTTGACAAATGTCAGGTGGATCTTCAGTCTTCACATGATAGTTCAGGTGTTCCCGTATCCTCATACTTTTCCCTTGTCAGTATCAATCTCCATTTAAAGCACTCAGCACGTTGGACGGTGAAAGCCCCCACTGGCGGCAACACCTTGGAAGAGTGAAAGGGGGTTTTAGATAGAAGGAAAGTGTATAGGGTGTTAACGAACCCAAACACATAAGACTTTATTTATATTATGAGAGAGGTGAATACAATATGTAGCTAGGCAATGTGGGGCAAAAGCTATTCTAACACTCCCCCTCAAGCTGAAGAATAAATATCACAAAACCCCAGTTTGTTACATAAAAACTCTAAACCTGGCTTAAATGGCTTGGTAAAAATATCAGCCAACTGGGCTCCTGTAGATACAAATGGAGTAGATAACACACCTCCATCTATCTTCTCGCAAACAAGGTGACAATCTACTTCAATGTGTTTCGTTCTCTCATGAAATACTGGGTTTGAAGCAATATGTATGACTGTTTGATTATCACAATGCATAGGAATAGGCAACTGCACACCAAAGCCTAACTCCTCGAGTAAACCTCTCAACCACACAATTTCGCAAGAGGTATGCGCCATGGCTCGATACTCAGCTTCTGCACTGGATCTTGCAACAACCGTCTGTTTCTTGCTTTTCCATGTGACCAAATTGCCTCCAACAAAAGTCCAGTACCCCGCCAACAAAAGTATAGTACCCAGTAGTGGACCGTCTATCAGATGGTGATCCTGCCCAGTCAACAACGGTAAAGGCTTCAATACGCAAATGACCGTTGGACCGATAAAACAGACCACGTCCAGGATGAGCCTTAAGATACTTTACAATACGAAGACAAGCTTCCCAGTGTGGAAGTCGAGGAGCTAACATAAACTGACTCACCATACTAACAGCGAATGAGATATCTAGACGTGTATTGGTAAGATAATTCAACTTGCCAACTAAGCGATGATACCGGTTTGGATGAGGAAATATCTCCCCCTGATCAACACAAAGCTTCACATTAGGATCCATTGGAGTCTCCACAGGTTTTGCTCCTAATAAACCTGTCTCCTCCAGAATATCCAAAGCATACTTCCGTTGGGACAAACTAATCCCATCCTTGGACCTTGCTACCTCAATACCCAAGAAATACCGTAGCTTACCCAAGTCCTTAGTATGAAACTGACGCTGTAAAAACTGCTTCAACTTATCAATGCCATACTGATCATCTCCAGTAATGATGATGTCATCTACATATACAATCAATACTATTCCTTCTCGCTCCGACTGTCTGAAGAATACAGAGTGATCCAAATGAGATCGACGCATACCGAATTCCAACACAGCCTCACTAAACCGACCAAACCAGGCTCGAGGTGTGGAAAGGAATCTCAGGCATTGTATTTTTAGCTTTTGAGTTAGCGCGATAGTTGTTAGTCAAGCATTTTGAAGGTTCAAGCAAAATGTTGATTGGTTACTTGGCAGATTTAAAGGCAGACAATTTCGCTTGAGCAAAAGTGACGTTTTTTTGACATCATTATGTCTATAAATATCAATCCATCTGGTCAAGAAACGATGCTACTGTCGTTTTTAAGCCTTAGCATAGATATTTCTCATCTCTCAACACTTGTCGCGGCTAAGGTTTGTGCACCTCGAAGACTTGAAAAGATTCAATGCTTATTTGACCTAAAAAATCATCTTCGGGGGGTTCTTTGCATCAATATAACCATTCTCAGAGTAAAGCACTTTCGTGGAGTTCAAAAGGCATTTGGAAGGCTTGAGATTCAAGATTCGGTAATCATGCAGAGGTGTGATTAACGTGGATTTGCCAAGTACGTCATAGGCTTCGTGGTGAGGATACATGAACATTGAGTAAGATTACTTGTATTCACGCGGTGATTCTAGTGCATTATTTTCCGCATAAATCTTTGTGTAGTGTGCGATTGCTTTATTTATTTTGTGCGACTATATTTTCATTGTTTAAAGTTAATTTAATTCTGTGGAATGATTAAGGAATTTCAGGAGTAATATATGTATATGCAGATGCAAAAACGTTATTTACTCTCTACGAGACAGGCAAATCAGATGATGAGCGAAGTATGAATACTAGATTTTTGAAATAAAGGTGATGGGGCCGGTTCCGGGGACACATAAAAAAACACAAAAAAGAACACTCTATCTCAACCCTTAAATCCAAGGGCTGAGATTAGAAATTAGTACAAGTATACCAATTCTCTTCCCACTCCCCATCTCACCTGATCTCTCTCTCACCCTTTCCCATCTCACTCTCTCCCCCTCCCCTCACCTACAAACCCCTGGTTTTCCTCTCACTCGCGACTCTATCACCGGCAAATCCATCTCCGGCGACGCCCTCTTCTTTTTCTCTCTCTCCTCCCTGGCCTTCTCTGACATTCATAGGATTTCGAATTCCTTGAATATGAAACTTTTTGCAAAACGATTCATAATCGATGAACTCCTTGGCGGGATCAATATGCCTTAGAGTCGTAGGAAAACTGAGGCAAACTGTTAAGCCTCCAAACTGCATTTAAAACCAAATAAAAAACATGTATAAACGGAGGCAAAGCCAAGTTTTAAAAATCAAAATCTGATTTTGGCATTGAATAGTGGTCATTAGAATAATGTAGAAAACTAGAGGGAATCAAGTTGCGATTTATTGATTTCGTAATCATTAGATCAACGGGCGACGATGGCAGATGGTCCAGTTTGATGGGTTCGACGGAGCGACAACGTGCGGGAGGCAAAGTGAAAACATAAGCGCCTCGTCGGAGCAACTTCCTGCGTCGGCGATGGGTTCACCAGAGATGGGTTCGCCGCCGTCGACCCTCACCAGAGATGGAGATGGCTGAGATGGAGCGGCGAGGGGAGGACTGTGTGTTAGGTACTTAGGTTACAGAGAGGGAGAGAGGGAGAGAGAGATCAGGTGAGGGGATGAGGAGGGAGGAAAGAGAGTATTCTAATCTCAGCCATTGGATTTAAGGGTTGAGATGGAGTGTTCTTTTTGGTGTTTTTTTATGTGTCTCCGGAACCGGCCCCAAAGGTGATATAATAACGAACTAACAAAGTTCTCCGTTTTCATTGTATTCGTCTTGTCGATATGAAATACCTGAACATTATCTATGCATGCGACGAATAAACGAATTAACTAGATTTCGGATGTTACAGCAGAAAAAATGGGACTTGGAATAGTTTAGTGTATTCAATACTTGGTAGGTAATCTATTCACAACTTATATTAACCTAAGCACTTGCACGTGAAAATTGTGCCAATTCAGCATTTACAATCATAAGGTTATGGCTAAAATTAAGTCGTTCCTTTTACATAGAGGTAACATGGCATACCCTGAAGTAGAATATGAAACAATCTGCATATCCTATGATGAGCTGATTAAGCAATTCTAAGACTAGTCCAATTAACCAGAATTCATGAGTACCTTAGGGGTTGCTCCCTGTGGCAGCATTCTTTATTGAAACAAAGCTAGGAATGTATTTCAACGCTCTAATGACCTCTCGAATCCCATTGACCCTAACCTTTCTGCAACTTCTGTTCCGTGTATTAAAAGAAACCATGAAGGATGAAGCATATAACGTCAAGATATCCCCGTTTTTCAAAACCATTAACGGTTCATAATCATGGTTAACATCCGGTGCCACCAACGGGTTAATGACGAATACTTTAGCCCAAGACTCCTGCACTTTCATCACCCATATATGAAGCGTACAATTGGAAGGACGATGACATAGTGACAAATCATCCTTCAATACCCCCAAGTTCACAACCTCCACTCTAATGTGTCCAGGAAGTCCATGAAATTCAGATGGCACTGGAAATGGCTGGAATCGCTACGTCCCAAAATCGAAACAACAGATTGATTCGAAATAATCTTCGGTGTCGAGAGCAATCCAATGGAGAGCCCCATACAAAAAGCAACCACTGGAATACCAACGCAGATTGCGCGGAGCTTCTCCAAGTCTCCTCCACAACTTAGTCCCTAAAGTGATGATTTCAGCCTCCACTTTTGACCAACACCCTATCCTAGGAGATAAAAACCGCAACACTTTGTATTGATTAGTCCCCGAACAGAATCCGAACCCACAACCGCAATGAACGTAAAAAGCCTTTCTTATTTGGGGCACAATCACATACTCATTGATAACGGGATTGCATATAACATATGGGCCATAAGTCCAAGTGCAGTGGAATAAGATTAAACCATTGCAAGAACTCAAAACGTCCAACTCCTTAGTGGGTACATCACATTTAGGCTTGAATTTCGGAAGGGCTTTGCCGGGTATACGAATATCCCCCTTTTCACCACTAGCCACAACAAATGGATCAACAGAGTCTAGTAAGTAGAGAGAAAAGACCGAATAAAACTTGGGAAGAACGAGGGAGGGTCGTGATCTAGAGAGGTGGAGTTGAACAAATTGAGGATCTGAAATTAAGTTGCGGAAAAATGAACATACGCACCTGCAATTGCAGATTGTGAAAATGGGTAGTTTGCTCAGAATTTCCATGAGAATGTAGATTGGGATGGAGAATATTGTGGTGGGCGCAATCTTTCTGCTTCTCTTCTTTTGTACCTGCGCTCTGCTTCTTTTCATTGTGAAAATTTCTCTTCCCCTGCGAATTTGATCACTGATGAACACAAGAAAATATAAATGGGAAATGGAACTGTTTTATTGATTACAAGGTTTGAACTGATTGCAATTGAAGAAAAAGAGATACTAGGGAGAGAGAGAGACAGACAGACAGAGAGAGAGAGATTCAGGCTTATGCCAAATCCATTTCCCCTCACCGTTTATATAGACGCTAATTCCATATCTAACTCCTAATTACATATTAAACTCCTTCAATGTTATCCAAATAACATGGCTGCCCCACCTCCTATCAATCACTGAAAAGGGCCTTGCTATGGTGGGCACACACTAAACGCAAAAAAACATGTAATCCAGTGCACCCAAGAAGGGAGTTCCAAAATTAAGTCCATTGGGAGATTGATTCTGGCACTCCCCCTTTTTGAAGTGCGTTTAGTAATTTGGAGAGTGCCAAAATCAATTTCCAATAAATATCATGGCAGAAGATTTTGGCACTCCCCCTTAGCTTCAAACCGTTCTATTATCACCTGTTGAAATTACGGATTGTTTATCTATCAGCATTGAAACACTAAGATGAAAGAAACACTAAGATTAAAGAATATAAATCTCAGATGAAAGAAGTTGCAAACCTAAATTTGGTAAATCACTGAAGCAATAATTGAAAACAGAATAGGCTTTGTCTTCGGTTTCGTCGCCTTCTTCTTTGTCTCCGTTACCGTTGTTATCTGATAAAATCATGATGCAGTTATAGACAAAACCCTGCAAAGGAAGCAGCTTTGCTTTACGCTACAATGTCAACATATTTTTGGTGAATAGGTATTTATAGAGCAATTACAGACTCCGTTCATTGCACATTTAGAATCTTATTTACTTTTAAAATTGACGAATGATAGTTGGTATCAATTAGGAATAATCACCTATCTAGCTTTTCTAGAAGATTTTTTTTTTTAAATTGAACTTATTTTAAGCTCCAATTTGTTTTTTTTTTTTTCCTCTTGAAATTGTAAAAGTACGTTTTATAAATAAATAAAAAAAACCACCTAATTCAAGAGTGTTTTAGATATTAACTTTGTAATAAGCTATTCTAAAAGTCAACAAAGAGTCTGAACCAATATTTATGGAGGTTACAAAAAGCTACACCAAATAATTTCCAATTTATTTTATATTTTTAAGTGAATAATTAAAATATTCATAATGTGATAATCTAACATATAAGTGATAACAAATTGGACTATGGAGCTACGGAAAAGGATGACCTGTTTACATTTCCATTCGTTAAATGAAAAGATTATGAAAATAAAAACTAAATAATATAGTAAATGTTCATGTGGCGCTCTTTTAAGGGATAAACCGATCCATGTATTCCGCCATGCATTGAAGTGTTAGTCACATGTGTACATCTAGTATCTGTCACACTGCTCTTTTAAAAATACGCTCTCTCATGTGTTATGGATACCAATTGTTGTCATTAATCTTGTGAAAGAAATCAGGAAGAATAATTGTTTTCCTTGTTTCATTTTACATGATGGGGGAAAAGGAAAATAGAATATTAGAGCACAACAAAGAGGTAAAGAAGTGAATAATTATTTCATCTTCCTTTTTTTTCCCTTTCTTGTTGGTACTTTTATAACCTTTCCTTCAAGGAATTTTTTCCCCTGATTCTCAAGTGTAAATGGAGCACATTAACTCCTTTTAACTGAACCACCATAACTAAATCCTTGTTGGATTTTCTAATAAAACAAGAATTTGAAAAGTTACCAAAACTTGAAAAGAGGAAATTAAATATAATAGTAGTCTGGTAAGGCGTATACTAACTATTTTACCTGTTTTTGTTAGATGTTCTTTTAATCGTCGTATGCTTGAAATGATAGATAAATGGAAGAATTACTAATTTTCTTATTTTTCACTTCATTCTTTAAATTCCAAAACACCTTAAATATCAAATTCATCCATTTATAGAAATTATGTTAATGGAAAAGGACAAAAAATAATTACTTTATTCCTCGATTCATTGTTTTCACTTTTACACCTAAGAAAAAATATTATCACTTTACTTATTTTTTTCCCTTTATATTTCTTAAGTTTTATATGCACTATAAATAGTGGCTAACAGTTTTCGGAAAATTAATGTTAACTTCAGCAACACCTTGATGCTTTTAGTATTATTTTGCTCCTTAAAATAAGGGTCGGCCCAAGGTATTTGGGTGTCCTAACCAAATGCCTATTTGGAGCCAAACTGCTGCTCCTAGGCCCACCCACGGCAGTCGGACCCCACCTTTTAGAGTCACCATTGATGGGTATTTGTTAGATTAGAGAATTTCAGATGTGGGTTTCATTGTATGAGTAGATTCTAGGTGCCCAAGAGCACAGAGGCGGCGGTGGGGGGATGAGGGTCGGCTTGTTTGGGTTGGGTTTGGGTTTTGTTTTGTGGTTTGGGCTCTGCCCATTTGTTGTATTGGGCTTTGATGTTTTCTTGGGGTGTGCCTTATGGGCTAGGCCATGGAGGGGTGTTTGGCTTTATTTCATACTTGGTGTGGCTCTTTTTGAGTCTAGGCCTTTAGGTGTTCGGGCTTCGGCCCTTGGGTATCTTGGTTGGCTCCTTGCCAATAGTGGGATGGGTCTCGGACTTGGCTTCGGATTCTTTGAATTTGTTGCCTTCTCCTTGTTCCTTTTAATCATTGTAATATCTCGATGATTAATAAAAAAAAATCGCCTTTCAAAAAAAAGAAGGGGCAGGGGAGGGGTGAAGGGGGAAAGGGGAGAGATGGTTAAAAGACAGATATAGCCTTCAATTAATTATCTAATGGTTAGGTTCTAACATTTCCATCTATTAAACGGATGGAATGTAAGAATTGGCCTTAGTAAGTAATGTTTGGATAGTTGGAGGGGCAACTGTGTGCAATTGATAGTTGAAGGAGAAAGTAAAAAAAAATTAAATAGTTTAAGGGGCAAGTACATATTTTACCCTTTATTTTATCTTATCCATTTGTCTTTTAAGCATCCAAATAAGGTCTTTTAAGCATCCAAATAAGCCGGCCATTTGACTTTTTTTTATTCAATTTTTAATTGCATTTGTTGGTTTGCGTCAATTTTTTGTCGATTATTTATTCGTCTAGACGAGAGAAATCAAAAAAAAGAAAAAATTATGATCAAACTCAAAATTCTTTGAGTAAAGACAAAAATAAGTATTAAAAAAAAAATTGGTTTATTTTTGTCTCTATTAAAAAAATTTGAGTTTCGATCATTATTTTTAATTTTTTCCGATTTTTTTCGTCCGAACAAACTAATAATCCACAAAAGATTGATGCGAAACAAATAGATATGAAAAAATTGAATAGAGACAAAAAAAAAAAAAAAAAAGGGTTAATTGTCTTAGTAACCAAACTAAATATTTATTTTTTTTAATGACTGATTTTAGAGTTACCCGATGATTCAAATGTAGCAATTCATATGTATTTATTTTTTGCCCAGATAAATAGCTCCCAAAATAACTTTTATTCAAAATAATTATTGAAATAAGATTCCCGTAAATTTCTTTTCTTGGCAAATAAACAACTAAATTTTTTGTTTTCATACATAATTCCTTTATCAAATGGATAGTCAAAGGAAAATAGATTTTCTTTTCCTTTACTTCACTTCAATTCAATTTTTCCAAAATTTACTTTCCTACACAACATTCTTGGCAACTAAATTGAGCCTAAAGAAACATTGCGGACCAAGTACGGCATGGGGCTTTTGTTTTTTCAAATAAGTTCAATTTTTCCCATAAGATTGCTCGAGTGCAAGTGATCCTGCAAATCTTTTATGTGGAACATTGTTCTGCACTGGTTGAACATTGAATGCCAATAATAGGTTACAATTTTTCTTGGTAAAACACCAATACACAATTCTTAGAAAACGATGGGTTATCTTCATTTCTGCTCAGGACTCTGGAGTACCACATAGACGATGTCGACACACGATACTTCTGAATGAATCCCTATAGTTATACCTTGAATCTTTTTATTAATCCAATTCTCTCTGCAACTCAGCTGTAGTGGCTATCTGTGTTTTTGCTTTTCTTCTCTCCTCTCCTATCCCCTCATCCCTTCTTCACTCAATCAACCTCCTTTTCCACCGTTCCCTTCTCTATCTTCACTCCTACACTCATGCTAGGAGCTTCAAACTCTGAAAAGGTCTCAATGTTTTCCTTCCCAAAGACTGGGTTGAAGTCAATGGCGGATCTGTTTCCACCTTCCTCTTCTTAATTTTTTTTTATTTTAAAGTTTCAAAAAGAAACCGGCTGCCCCAGAATCCAAATCCTAGCTCCAGCATTGGTTGAAGTGTTGCATAGAATCGGTTCTCCTCTACAACACCCAACATATAAATGGAGTTTCGGAAATTAATTTTCCAAAAAATTAAGTGATCTTCGATCTGTTCTCCAAACCCGAGCGGGACTAAGTGAAGTACTTCATTTATAGACGCCGTTCACAAAATTTTTGATTTGGTGGCAAGACTGTAAACTTGAAAATCATTTTCATGTACTTAGGCTCAGTGAAGAGAAGAGAAACGGAAATGAGGACGAGAACTGCACACGTGCATCCAACATGTTATTTAGACACTTCGCTTAAATCATAATAACAGAACAGGCAGGAAAAACTGATCCAGAAGATGGAATAAAATCCGTCGTCCTCAATTCTGATGGAATCCATGATTTGTTGACATCTGAATAAAGAAGCAATAAGCATACTTTAACACGACCATTCATCCCACACTGTATTCAGCTTGTTGTCGAAAGCCATAGATACCGAATTAAGTAAAGCAACTCACCAATGCATGAAAATACTGATCAAACCATCTGAAGGCGGATAACTGAGCATGAAATCAAAATGGAGTTGAATATGAAAGTGAAAACACGATGACTATATGCATGAGTACTCTATCCAAACATCGTTTGCAAAAATTCTGTCGCCTGAGTCCATGTGATGATTCAATACAAATTATGGTTATTTTCCTAAATAATAACTCTTGAAAGCCAACTATGAAATACCCTGCCTTTGCCATCTCTTCAACATTTACAGAACCTGTTTCCATTCCTCTCCAGTCTCAGCGTCCAACTCCCAATGTTTGGGATATCTATCACTCGTTCATATTCTGCACCTTGCAACACAAAACGACCAAGGAACGTCACAAAGCATGTAATTAAATGCCTATCATCAACTCTACTCATAGAAGTGTGATGGTACAAACATAGCGTTTTTTAAAGAAGTAAAGCTTCACCTTGAATTGACGAAACCACAGGATCATTTTTCTGGTTAATTCTAAAATGCGACAACATTGCAAACCACGCCTAAACATTTCAAAAGCAAAGAAGCCAAAAACAATAATAAAAAAAATTCTAGAATTTCAAGATATTCTCAAACAGGCCTAAACATCCAAATATGACATGGCCTGAGATGTGTCCGGACCTACTTGTCTCCACCAAAATAATACTAGCAATATGAAAATGAGATATGCCACGTAGGAAGGGAGAGACGTATCTCAGCATGTCTATGACTGACACGATACACTTCTGTGAATCTATGACAACTATCCTCATATATAAATCAGGGTCAGGATAACGTTGGTGTCGTAGTAAGAAGCGCTTCAACTCAGCATAACATTGCAATAGATTCAGAGTCACAAAAGATACTTGAACAAGAAATGTTCTTCATACCCATCCTAAATGTTAATCAGAGGGCACCATGGATCAGGAGCAAATCTCATCCATTAACTCACCTTTTCCCCATAGAGCACATTTCTAAGGAGTACATCATATGGAAAGTTATATTGCACCCAAATATCATCCAATTAGTGGCTTCAAAAATCATATATCAGGTCACTTGCAACTGGATCATGAATAAGACCATTAAATTTGACGATTCACTTTTGTCGGAATTCCTCCCACATCGGTTAATTATCACCGAAAAAACTAGTATATGAGCATGTGCGGCCACTCCACTCATAGTCAATTGGTTTTGAGTTGGATGCTTTAACATGGTATAAGAACTAGGTTTTCAAAGACTTTTTCCCCTTTGCTTGTACCATAGTTACACTTTGTTCCGTTGTGATCTGTATGTTCCGGATCCTTTGTTGCCCTCTCCACGTGCGGGTCAGGGGTCGCACGTGCGGACGAGTGTCGGAATTTGACGCACATTGGTTAATTATCACCTCGAAAACTACTATATGAGCCTAGGCGGCCTCTCTACTCATAGTTAATTGGTCTTGAGTTGGATGATTTAACAGCTTTCAACATCCGTTTGTTCTTTTGCGAATAGAAAGTCTAGAAGTTGTTGAACTACCATCTGGTATTATTCCCTTGATCTTCTTTGCACCAAAAACAAAAAAAAAAAAAAGATGACCAAAGCGTTGAACCAAAAAATTGCATAAAACAGGATTGGTAAGGGATGTAATACTTTATTCAGAGTGCGAAGCTGGCGGAAAAACAACATCTACTCTCTACTACATGGGCAAATCAGAGGATGAGCAAAGTATAAATTAATTTTTTAGTAAAAGGGAGAGAATTATGAACTAACAAGGTCCTCCATTTTCATTGTATTTGTCCCGCCTATATGAAATAACCGAAACCTATGTTATTTGGACTCGGGCACGGGGATGCGGGTATGAACCTAGGTGTCGAATTCAACTATTTCTCATTTCAAGGACATAGGGACACGGTAAAATATTCAAATTTGTTTCTATTTTTTGTGTATTTTCTCACATAAAATGGCACTTTAAGGTTCTATAGCGCATTTTATGGATAATTAGAGAGGTATATGCATACATCCATCATGATAAACTCGAATTACAATTTGGTTTTCTATAGAAGTGTCTTACTAAACTTATGGGACACACATCCCACACCCTTATCTGAGTGTCGAATGTCCGACACGGGTACTTCATACCATTACGAGAGTCCACATAACATAGGCCGAAACTAACTACACATGCAAACAATCAAAAAATTAAGAGGATTTTGTATGTTACAGTAGAAAAAGGGAATTTTATTTTGTTCATTGTTTTCTATACCTAGAAGGTAATCTAATGAATCTATTCGCAACTTTATATCAACCTAAGCAATAACACACAATCAGTAGTCTATGGTTAAAGTCATTCCTTTTACATAGAGATAACTCGTGCATACCCTGATGCAATCCATGATTTCCTAAAGAATGGCCATCTGACCAATAGGAGAGGTAAAAAAGCCATAGATGAAAAATTAAGTTAACAAAATCCCCAATGCACAAAAACATACATCAAACATCATTTGCAAAACTTCTCTCGCCTGAATCAATTCAGAAATGATCCAAAGCCAATGATGTTTGTTTTCCTAAACAGTACTATCTCCGTTCTTTATTTAAAGTCGACTATTCCATTTTGGGTTGTCCCTTAATAAGTGTGTGTTTGAGAAAGTTAAAAGGTAAAAGTTTGTACAATTATTATCTTGCCCTTTTGAAAAGTTAGATGGTAAAGATTAATGGGTAAGTGGAGGATAATTTTGGAAAGTGGAGGTAAAAAATGATGTGAAAGGTGTAAAGTGGAGGAAAAAGTTGACGTGAAAAGTGTAATGACAATGTCTCTTTAATAAGTTGGATTTACGAAGCAACACACTTGAAAAGGGACGGAGGGAGTAACTAGTACAAAAGATTCGTTGGGTCGAAAGGAAAAAATGAAATACCCTACCTTTGCCATCTCTTCAACGTTTACGAAACAGATTTCTATTCCTCTTAGTGTCCAACTCCCGATTTTTGGGATATTGTAAGCTCCAAAAGCCGAGCTTCCTGTTTGGTTGGCACGATCATGACCAAAACTCACATTTACCTGCATTCCCCTTTATCGAGTTGTACGTTTATTTTTATTTTATTCTAGAGCATCTATACTGAAGTGTGGAAACCAATATCAATTTTTTTTTTCCTTCTATTGAGTGAGTGCAGTAGTTGTTAGTCAAGCACTTTGAAGGCCCAAAAGAAATGCTGATTGGTTACTTGGCAATTTAAATGCACACGATTTCGCACAAGCAAAAATATTTTTGCTCAAGAAAAGCGCGATTGTTTTTACAGCTTTATGTCTGCTCTATAAATATCGACCCATTAGGTCAAGAAACGTGACCTATAGGGATACAATTCAACCCACCCCGCTTCAAACCCGCCCTACCCCATCCCGATAGGGTAGGGGTTTTTTTCTATTTTTTTGGGTAACGGGTAAAGGCAAGGGGTGATTTTGAAAAAGCCGCCAGGGTTAAGGTAGACATAGATGCATATACTCTTACCGGCCAAGACATAGATGCATATACTCTTATATGTATATATGAAATTATATTTTCTCCCTTATATGCATCAAATTTTATTTGTATTCTTATAATTTTATTTTTACAACTAAAATACAACATTAAATAGTAGATTTTGGTTAAGTTGTAAAAGTTATTTTGTGAACTTTTATCATTTGTGCTTACTAATATTGGAGTCTAAAATATATTTTACTAATATGTGAAAAAAAATAGGGGCGGGGCGGGTAGACCCAATACCCGATAGGGGCGAGGGTGGGGATACCCATAATAACCCAGTCGAGTTAGGGGCGGGTTAGGGGTAGTTCAGGAATTTTAGGGGCGGGATCGGGATCATCAAAACCCTCCCCAACCCGCCCCGTTGCCATCCCTAGTGACCTAGCGCCATTTTAACCTTGAGCACATATATTTTTCATCTCCAAACGCTTGTGGCGGCTAGGGTTTATGTATCTTGAAGAGTGGTGAAGATCAATGGACTCTTGGCGCTAAACGATCATCTTCAAGAGGTTTATTCTATGAACACAATCAATCTCCAAGTAAAGCCCTTTCATGGAGTTTGAATGGCAATCGTTTGGTAGGCCTGAGGATTAAGATTCGGCAATCATGCGCGCAAAGGTGTGATTAATGAGGATTCAGCAAGTAAGGGTTAGGCTTTCGGTGAAGATACGCGAACATTGAGTAAGATTACTTGTATTCAGACAATGATTCTGGTGCATGATTCTTTCCCGTGGTTTTGTCCTATTTCGAGTTTTCCACGTGAACCTTGTGCCTCATGATTATTTGCTTTCCATTCTGTGATTGTTTGACTTATTGATTGGTGGATTTTTTACTCAATTTTCTTTCATAGCAAAACTCTACAAACCTAGGGGACTTAGGGTTTTTCATTTGGTATTGGAACGGGTCGCTCAAATTGTTTTAGAAATTTTTTTCTCAAGCGAGTTCTTATTTTTTGATTTGCTAGTATGAATTCACCAAGAGAAAGCAATTTTGTAATCAAACCTCCGAATTTCGATAGCTCCAAATATGTTGCATGTACACTACATCTATGTTTTTTGAGGACATAGCGTTGAATTGGATAGTGAGGAAATTAGTATTATTTCTTGTAAGACTGAGACCAACCAATTTAGTAATGGAGAGGAAAAATACGATATAAAAACTATGGCTTGCTTTGTGAAAAATCATAGACTTTTGTTTTAAGAAAAAGATTAGTCTAAGTTTAGCCAACAAATTTCATGATAGTGAGAAAGAGATGATTGACACTTATGCATGAACTTGATGTTCTTAAACCGAAATATATGGCTCTTGAAAGTAATATGCATAGCCTATTTGAGACTAACAAGCTTCTTGAATCAAAGTAGCAATCACGTTGAACTTGACAAAGCCAATGCTAATGTTAAGAAATTGAATGCAGGTTCACAAGCTTTAGAGGAAGTCTCGGCATCTCAAAAGGTGGCTTCAAAAAAACGAAGAAATTGGTTATATAGAAAGAGCTTCGTCACTAGAGGCAAGCGGAAAATTTATATATACTAAGCCAAGTTGCAGTCCTCTCACTACTCTTGTGGACAACAAAGTCAAGTCATCAATGAAGGAGACTGTTAGCCTGTGGCCCTGTGAGGATTTGCCTACTAATCCTCTAGATGACAATGGATCATCTGGTGTTAACATTGCCTTTGAAGGGCCAGTCTCATACCCATAGTCTAGGTTGGTTCACATTGCGTATGGTTTACCTAGAGCTATGGTTTATGTTGGTTTACGTACTTTTATTGCTTAGTTTGTTAGCTTTCTTCCCTTACAAAAGATTTCAATATTTGTTTATTTGGTTATATGTTCCCTATGTCGCTTTACATTACATTTTATCGAATTAACATTGTAATGCCACATGTAGACCACTAGCCTAATACCTTGATTTGATCCACAAACCACACCACATGGCCCAAAATGCTTAAGCCCAATATACTAGTTGTCTTTTACATGGTTTGTTATATGCCCGAGATGACTCATGTAAACAACCTATGTGGGAACCTGGGGTATTACAATCTACCCCCCCCCCCCCCCCCCCCCCCTCTTAGGAATGCAACATCCTCGTTGCATAGTCCCGGCAACCTCTGGTGTCCATGGTGGCAAAGCGCATCCTACCCACCACTTGCACCAAGGCGGGGCTCTGATACCATTTGTAACACCCCATGTAGACTACTAGCCCAATACCTTGATTTGATCCACAAGCCACACCACATGGCCCAAAATGCTTAAGTCCAAGGTATAGTAGTCTCTTACACGGTTTGTTATATGCCCAAGATCACTCATGTAAACAACCAATGTGAGAACTTGGGGTATTACAATCATCATTATTAAAAAATAAAAATAAAAATTGGTTGATTTTATGTTCATTAACAACTGGATATTACAGAGATTCAGTTAATTGTTCTTGGGATTTATAAACATAACCATGATCGATTATGCTTGTGCATAAGTTGCTTTATTCTTTATCATGCATTTCATTGTGGAATTGGACGAACGTGAGTCATGAAGCTTTGATTTCCACTCATTCACGTCAGCATTACATTGCTCCTTAATTCTTGACTATTATTTCTCATGCAACGAGTTCAAGTCTTGAGTTATTCCTTTGAAATTGAATTTTAGCTGGCATTCCGAATGTGATGTTGACTTCCATCCATCACCACTTTATTTTTCTGTCTCCATCTCCCCCTCCTCCTAATTTAGGGAATGACTTGAGGAAAGAGCTACCTATAGGATAAAAGTCCTAGTAGTGTGAAAGCTGCCAATTACAGTGCAAAATTCAATTAGAAAAAAGTCATTCCTATCAGTGAGGATGATTATTCCAACAAAAAAGCATTACCATTAAAAAAAATAAAGTCTTTGAAAAGGGGGGCACATGATATGGGGTGGATTATTTTGTGATGGAGCTACCTTGCTTGGTTTGATTTCTTGAGGGGGAGTTGTCTCGACCCTTTGTGTTTTCATGAGAAATCAAGTTGGGCATTTGGTTGAACTTATATTCCTTGACGTGGATCACACACACGCCTTAGTGCCCTGAACTCAAGTCCATTCTTTCTTCACAATATATTCAAGATATGTCTAATCGCATGTGCCTTTGCATTTTTTTTAAAGCTTGGGCTTATGTTTTCTCAAGACATTTTACTCATTTCATTAGTATGTGCCAACGAGTTATATTTTTCATACTTTGTTTATGCTTCTCTTTCACTTAGTGCTTGGTATTTTTTTGGTTTTAGGTGTCCCAAGCCGTACTCTTTGTTGGTTTATGGATTATTCTCGTGGTTCATGCGTATGATTGCATAGTTGGAGTTCGTTGTTTTGAGTTAAATTAATTTCTTGCATCGATTAAGGAATTTTGTCACTGTGTCTTGACCTATGTTGTATCCATTATTCTCGTACCATGTGATAGGTTCATCGCATGTGGGCAAGCATTCTTTATTTGTGTGTTTATTTATTACTCCCCTTAATCATCACCTGCATTAATGGGTATACCTATGGATGTTCCCTCTAATTTTGTGTTGCTTTTTATTTGGTTTAACCATCACTTGCATTAACAAGTGTCTTTACTCAATGTTCATGTATCCTCACCACGAAACCTAAGACCTACTTGCCGAATCCACGGTAATCACACCCCTGCATGATTGCCGAATCTTGAATCCTCAAGCCTTCCAGACGACAACCTTTCGAAAGGGCTTTATTTGGGGATTGAATGAGTTGATGTAATAAACCTATTGAAGACAATCGTTTAGAACAAAGACTCCATTGATCTTCACCACTCTTCAAGATACACAAACCCTAGCTACCACAAGCGTTAGGAGTTGGAAAATATATGTGCTCAAGGTTAAAACGGCTCTAGGTCATGCTTCTTGACCTAATGAGTCGGCATGTATAGAGCAGACATAAAGCTGTAAAAACACGCACGTTTTGCTTGAGCAAAATCGTTGCATTTATTTTACTCTTTAATATCTATGTATTAAATTTTTGAAAACCCAAATATTCCAATCCCTTCCCTTCATTACCCTTTATGAACCGTCCTTGTTTCTTTGGGTTCGTTATTTGGTTCCTTAATTATCTCTTTGTTGCTACTTCGGTCTATGATAGTCTTCAACTAGTTCAATGTTTTTTATGGAGATTTTTATTACTTAGGGTAATTGCTAGTTTGATTTTGTGGTTTAGTTGCTTATTACACTTGCTTCTACGACACTAGTTTCCAGTAGACTATGGACTTGATTTGTTACCTATGCTGGTTCCATTTCCATTATGGTAATTGTCCTGCTTATTCTTTGGCATATTACTTGGACGGGGATGTAATATGGGTGCCTGCCTAATTCAATATTTTTCTCCTTTTAGTGTCCCTTTGTTCTTCTATGACAGAAAGGGGGAAAAAGAGTTTTCTAATGGGTAACAGCTTCTTGTGTGAGTTGCTCATTTGATGACGTTTGCATGTTCTTTGACACAAATTGTTAAGTTAGGAGTAAGAGCAACTCCACCCCAGACTCAAACTCAAACCCAAAACCAAAATCTGAGTCAAAACCCCTCAAAACTCACTCCACTCTTTGAACAAAACCCATACCAAATCAAACTTTACTCAAATTTTTCCTCAAATTTGGGGAGAAAAAAGGGTTTGAACCAAATTTCCACCACCGTCGGACCACCTTCCACCACCGTCCTTGTCTTCGTCGGACCACCTTCCACCACCGTCGTCGTCGTCACCGTCGTCATCGTCATCACCAAGGTCGTCGATTTTCCAGATCTAGATCCACCACAGTCGATTTTCCAGTCGATTTTCCCGTCGATTTTCGAGTCGAACCACCACAGTCGAACACAGGACGGCGGCGCACGTGATTTTCCAAGTCTAGATCTGATTTTTCAAGAGTTTTGCGGCGGCGGGCGGTGGAAGAGGTTCAAAATCCGAGTCAAGGGCTGGAGAGGGTGGTATCAAATTGAGCTTTTACTCAGATTTTCACTCAAATTTGAGAAGAAAAAAAAAGGGTATAGGGCTGGAGATGCTCTAAGGTGCTTCATTTCGTGTGTTTTTGTCATGGAAGTTCTAAAGGGGAAAATTGTTAGCTCCAAAAGCCAAGCTCCTTGTTTGGTTGGCACATTCATGACAAAACTCACATGTACCTGTATTCCCCATCATCGAGTTGTTCATTTATTTTTATTTTATTCTAGAGCGTCTGTCCTAAGGTGTGGAAAGCAATCTCATATATTGTATTTTTACGCTTTTGAGTGAGTGAAGTAGTTGTTAGTCAAACACTTTGAAGGCCCAAGCAAAATGCTGATTGGTTACTTGGCAGTTTTAAAAGTAACGATTTTCCTCAAGCAAAACATGCGTGTTTTTACAGCTTTATGTATGCTCTATACATGCCGACCCATTAGGTCAAGAAACAAGACCTAATGCCATTTTAACCTTGAGCGCATATATTTTCCAACTCCAAACGATCGTGGCAGCTAGAGTTTGTGTATCTTGAAGAGTGGTAAAGATCAACGGAGTCTTTGTGCTAACGATCATCTTCAATAGGTTTATTACATCAACACAATCAATTCCTGAATAAAGCCCTTTCAAAAGGCTATCGCTTGGAAGACTTGAGGATTCAAGATTCGGCAATCAAGGGTGTGATTACCGTGGATTCAGCGAGTAGGTCTTAGGCTTCGTGCTAAGGATATACGAACATTGAGTAAGACACTTGTTTTCAAACAATGATCGTCGTGCATTCCTTCCTATTGTTTTTTCCCATTTAGGGTTTTTCACGTAAACTTTGTGCTCGTGTGAATGTTTGTTTTCCACTGTGTGATTGTTTGACTTATTGATTGGTGGATTGTTTATTCAATTTCCTTTCATAGAAAATCTCTATCAACCTAGGCAACTTAGGGTTTTTCAGATATCGACTACTTGTTCATGTTCCGCACATTGCAACTCGAAATGACCAAGGAACAACACAAAGTTTGTGAATTAAATGCCTATCATCAACTATACTCAAAGCAGTAAGATGCTACAAACACAGCATTGTTACTACTACTAAAGCTTTGCCTCCAATTGACAAAACCGAAGACCAATTGTCAGGTTAATTCTTAAATGTGGCAACATTTCAAACCACACCTAAACATTTCAAATAAATAAATAATAATTCTATAATTCCAAGAAATTCTAAACCATGCCTAAACATCCAAATATAACCTGGCCTGAGATGTGTCTGGGTGTACCTCTCTCTACCAAAAAAAAGAAAAAAGGAAATATATATATATATATATATATATATATATATATATATATATATATATATATATAAAATTACATGAAAACAATATATGCCATGAAGGGAGGGTGAGACATATCTTGGCATGTCCGTGACTGACACGTGATGAACACTACTGTAAGTCTATGATTCATATAATGATGTGTGCTTAATAGAGTACTAGCAATATCTTCATATATAAATCAAGGTCAAGATAAAGTCACATTGTGTGTGGTAGTAAGAAGATTTTCTACAATTCATAACATTATGCTAGATTCAGTGTCACAAAAGATACTTGAATCAGAAAAATTCTTAAAACCCATCCAAATCTCTTAATTGCAAAGCACCATGGATCGGCAGCAGATCTCATCCATGAACTCACCTTTTCTCCTTATAGCATTTCTCTTAGGATTACTTCATATGAAAGTTATTTTTCAACCAAATGTCAGCCAGAATATAGGAAACAACCTTTGGCTTTCTGCACATCTATGTTATTTGAAAAAAAAAAAAAGACGCGAACAAATGACCCAAGCATTGTCATATGATGAACTGATTAAGCAATTTCTAGATTAGTCCAATTCAACAGAATTCACGAGTACCTTAGGAGTTTCTCCCTGTGGCAGCATTCTTTATAGAAACAAAGCTTGGAATGTATGTCAACGCTCTAATGATATCTGGAATTCCCTTCACCCTAACCAATCTGTAAGTTCTGTCCCTTGTATTAAAAGAAACCATGAAGGATGAAGCATATAACATCAAGATATCCCCATTTTTCAAAATCATCAACGGTTCATAATCATCGCTCACATCCGGTGCCACCAATGGGTTAATGACAAAAACTTTAGTCCAAGATTCCTGCACCGCATAATCTTTCATCATCCATATATGAAGCGTATAATCGAAAGGACGATGACATAGTGACAAACCATCCTTCAACACCCCCAAGCTCATGGCATCCACGCTAATCTGTCCAGGAAGTCCATGAAATTTAGATGGCACTGGAAATGGCTGGAATCGCCCCTTCCCAAAATCAAAACAGCACATCGATTGGAAATAATTTTTGGTGTCGTGGACAATCCAATGGAGAGCCCCATTCAAAAAGCAACCACCAGAATACCCACACAGATAGAGCGGAGCTTCTCCAACTCTCCTCCACAAGTTAGTCCCTAAAGTGTTGATTTCAGCCTCCACTTGTGACCCACATCCTAAACTAGGAGATAAAAACCGCAACACTTTGTATTCATTAGTCCCTGAACAGAATCCAAACCCAGAACCGAAATGACGGTAAAAAGCCTTTCTTATTTGGGGCACAATCACATACTCATTGATAACGGGATTGCATATAACATATGGGCCATAAGTCCAAGTGCAGTGGAAGAAGATTAAACCATTGCAAGAACTCAAAACGTCCAACCCCTCAGTGAGTACATCACATTTAGGCTTGAATTTCGGAAGGGTGTTACTGGGTATAGGAATATTCCCGTTTATGGTACTACCCACAAGCAATGGATCAAAAGATTCTACTAAGTAGAGAGAAAAGTCCGAACTAAACTTGGGAAGCACGAGGGAGGGTCGTGATCTGGAGAGGTGGATTTGAACAAATTGAGGATCTGAAATTAAGTTGCGGAAAAATGAACATACGCACCTGCAATTGCAGATTGTAAAAATGGGTAGTTTGCTCAGAATTTCCATGAGAATGTAGATTGGGATGGAGAATATTGTGGTGGGCTCGATCTTCATGCTTCTTTTCTTTTGTACCTGCGTTCTGCCTCTTTTCATTGTGAAAATTTATCTTCCCAGCGAATGTGGATCACTGATAAACACAAGAAAATAGAAATAGGATACGGAACTATTTTATTGATTACAAGGTTTGAACTGATTGCAATTGAAGAAGAAAGGCGATACAAGGGAGAGAGAGAGAGAGAGAGAGAGAGAGAGAGAGAGAGAGAGAGATGAAAGGCAAGATTATGCCAAATAGTACCAACCCACCCCTTTCCCCTCACCCTTTATATAGACGGTAACTCCATATCTAACTCCTGACTACGGAGTATTATCCAAATAACATGGCTGCCCCACCTCCTATCAATCACTGAAAAGGGCCTTGCTATGGTGGGTATACAATAAATGCAAAAAAACATGTAATCCAGTGCACCCAAGAAGGGAGTTCCAAAATCAAGGCCATATGGAGATTGATTATGACACTCCCTTTTTGAAGTGTGCTTAGTAATTTAGAGAGTGTCAAAATCAATTTCCAATAAATATACTGGCAGAAGATTCTGACACTTTCCCTTTTTTTGTCCTTTTTTTTGAGATGAGAAAAAACTTATCTTCAAACAGTTCTATTATCACCTGTTGAAATTACAGAGGCCTTGTTCGGTTAGACATTTTAGTTTAGTTTAGTTTAGTTTTGATGATGTAAGCAGGTGTAATAAGTGGAGAGAGATAGATAGAAAAGTGAAAAAAGTGATGATGTAATCAAAACTGGAATAGTGCAAAACTGGGGGAAAACCCCCAAACGAACACAGCCAGATTGTCCATCTATCAGCATTGAAACACTATGATGAAAGAGTATAAATCTTAGATGATCGAAAGAAGTTGCAAACCTTAATTTGGTAAATCACTGAAGCAATAATTGAAAACAGAATAGGATTCGTCTTCGGTTTTGTCGCCTTCTTCTTTGTCTCTGTTACCGCTGTTATCTGATGAAATCATGATGCAATTATAGACAAAACCCTGCAAAGGAAGCACCTTTGCTTTACGCTGCAGAGTCGACATATATTTTGTGAATGGGTATTTATAGAGCGACTATAAGCCTCGGTCCATTAATTGCACATTTAGAATCTTATTTACTTTTAAAAATTGACGAATGATATATTTGGTATCAATTAGGAATAATCACTTATCTAGCTTTTCTAACTTATTTTAAAAAAATTGAAATTATTTTAATCTCCAATTTGTATTTTTTTTCTCTTGAAATTGTAAAAGTACATTTTATAAAAATAAAAAAAAGCATCTAATTCAAGAGTGTTGATTAAGATTAATCTAGATATTAACTTTGTAATAAGCTATTCTATAAGTTTACAAAGAACCTGAACCAATATTAATAGGAAAAACCCCAAACTTTGCCCTCAATGTCAAAAATACTCCCAAACCTTCAATTTGTTCAATCATACTCCTTAACTTCACTTCCGCAATAAAAAAAAAAAAAAATTACCCCCACCGTCTGCATCTGTCAACTCACTAACGACAATTGCTTACCTGGACACCAACAGAGCCAAAACCACGTTAGAGTTTCAATTTGGAGGGAAAAAGAAGCATTTTGATATTGAGGATGGGGGTATTATTTATTACGGAAGTGAAGTTTAGGAGTACAGTTGAAAAAATTGAAAGTTTGGGAGTATTTTTTATATTGAGGGCAAAGTTTGGGGGGTCTTTTGAAAATTTTCCATATTAATATAGGTTACAAAAAGCTACACCAAATAATTTCCAATTTATTTTATGTTTATAAGTGAATAATTAAAATATTCATAATGTGATAATCTAACATATAAGTTATACAAATTGGACCATGGAGCTATGGAAAATGATGACATGTTTACATTTTCATTCGTTAAATGAAAAGATTATGAAAATAAAAACTAAATAATATAGTAAACGTGCATCTGACGCTCTTTTAAGGGATAAACCGATCCATGTATTCCACCATGCAATGTAGTGTTAGTCACATGTGTACAATTAGTATCTCTCACATTGCTCTTTAAAAAATATGCTCTCTAAACGTGTTATGGATACCGGTTGTCGTCATTAATCTTGCATTAACCAATAAAGAAAGAAATCTGAAAGCATAATTGTTTTCCTTGTTTCATTTTACATAAAGGGGGAATTAAAAGGGAAAATAGAATATTAGAGCACAATAAAGAGGTAAATAAGTGAATAATTATTTCATCTTCCTTTTCTTTTTTTTTTCCTTTCTTGTTGGTACTTTTCTAACATTTCCTTCAAATGATTTTTTCCCCTGATTCTCAAGTGTAAATGGACCACATTAACTCCTTTTAAGTGAATCACGAGAACTAAATCTTCGTTGGATTTTCTAATAAAACGAGAATTTGAACGGTAACCAGAACTTGAAAAGAGGAAATTAAATACAAAAAAGTTGTCTGGTAAGGCGTATAATAACTATTTTACCTATTTTTGTTAGATTTTCTTTTAATCGTCGTATGTTTGAAACAATAGATAAATGGAAGAACAACTAAGTTTCTTATTTTTCACTTCATTCTTTAAATACCAAAACACCTAAAATATCAGATTCATCCATTTATAGAAATTACATTAATGGAAAAAGACAAAAAAAAAAAAAAATGCTCTCTCCGTCCCTTTTTAAGTGTTTAACTTTATATTTTGAGCTGTCCCTAAATAAGTATGTACGTAGTTTGAAAAGTTAATGGATAAAAGTTTATACAATTATCATTTTGCCCTTTTGAAAAGTTAGTGGGTAAAGAGTTAATTAATGGGTAAAAGTAGAGGATAATTTTGAAAAGTAGAGGTTAAAGTTGATGTGAAAAGTGTAAAGTGGAGGAAAAAGTTGACCTGAATTGACCTGAATTGTGTAATGATGATGTTTCTTTAATTACTTGGATTTACAAAATAACACATTTAAAAAGTGACGGAGGGAGTAGTTACTTTACTCCTCGATTCATTGTTTTCACTTTTACACCTAAGGGAAAATTATCACTTTACTTATTTCTTTTTCCCTTTATATTTCCCAAGTTTTATATACACTATAAATATTGGCCAACAGTTTTTGGAAAATTAATGTTAACTTTAGCAACACCTTGATGTTATTTAGTATTATTTTGCTCCTCAAAATCAAGATTGGCCCAAGGTATATTTGTGTGCCCTAAGCCTAATCGTCAATTGATGTCCTATATATTTTTTTGATTAAACAAAAATACAAAAAACAATACCAATCACGCAATATTCAACGTTTAGAAATACATTTGTATTCATATATCTGTGTCCCAAATATTGTCAAATGTATTAAAGATGTTATGTATCCCAATGAAAGAAAAGTACAAAGGTACCAGAACATAGAAAAAGGAAGTAGGATGGTTTATAGAACCAGATCAAATTTTGTGAGATGGGCAGATCAATGTACATATTATTAATCATATATAGAACATAGATAACTTTATTTTGTTTGAGCTGGAGTGAATTGTTCCATTCACCAAGAGGCTGGAGTGAGTTGTTTTTATTTTGGTCTCATTTCTATTGCAATGAGATTGTGAGTTCAATTGTTACAATAGAAAGTCAGCTGATATCTTTGTTTACATTAGTTGTCAAAAACAAGAAATGAATATTCGTTTATCCAAGACTGACCTAGGGTGGGTGCTGCACAGCACCCTGCTGTACAGCATGCTGTGCGGGAGCTGGTGCAACCGTGTCAGTGTCGGTCCGATAATCGGAGACGTTCACCGCATAGAGCTTGTTGAGTACTACAATTGTACCAAAAATTAGCTCAATTGAATATTGTAAGGTGCCTCATCAGAACATTATCATCATGAAGTGCATGATTTCGAATGGATCCAAAACACTTGATCAAAACCACTGCAACAAGTTATGTGTTCAGATGAGGCACTTTTCGATAGTCGATCAAGATGATTTTTGATATTCATGTAGAACTCGACGAGCTCTACGCGGGAAACTCTAAAACACTATTGCCTCTCATTTTCCTTTTCTCCCTCTTTCTCTAAAGAAACATTGTGGACCAAGTACGGCGTGGGGCTTTGTTTTTCTCAAATAAGTTCAATTTTTCCCATAAGTTTGCTCGAGTGCATGCAAGTGATCCTGCAAAACTTTTTTGTGAAACATTGTTCTCCTCTGGTTGAACATTGAATGCCAATAATAGGTTACAATTTTTCTTGGTAAAACATCAATAGACAATTCTTGGAAGACAATGAGTTATCTACATTTCTGTTTGGGACTCCGGAGTACCACATAGACAATGACACGCGATACTTCTGAATGAATCCCCATAGTTATTGATCGTGTCAAAATCAAAATTATTATAACCCGTAAAATGCGTAAAATGGATTTAGTAGTAAAATGGGCGTACGGGTGTCGAACCACAGGGACTAAGTGTTACTTTCAAATTTTAAAACAGATTTTCAAAATGACTTAAAAATGAAGTCTTTTGTGATTTTAATTTAGAGCTAATTAAATAAAAAGAGAATTTAGATTTTCTGTTTTTTTAGTGAATGAGAGGAAGCTTAGGGTATCGGTTTCACCACTAACTTTGCATTCAATGGTTTACAAACTTTGTAACAATCTCGTGACTACACCAATTAATGTGGTAGTGATGTACTCCTGGCTACAAGCCGGAGTACTATCGTCCAGAAATTCAAATAAAAGTGAGCCAAAAATAAACCATCTTAGATGGGCACGGCCTGTCTACACTAAACTAAGATCATAGGCACAACCCGTCTCATCTCAAGCAAGGCATAATTTTAACTCACTTAATATTTGTTAGCTTGAAAACAATTGCATAACCGTTGTATTTATAATCACAGAAAATAAATACAACATACACCGAATTTTACAATGAAATTTATTTGAAACAAAGTCTGGATTATACAATCACCACATTTCATTGGTCTAGCCACAAAATATAATTACAAAAGGAAATAAACCATAATTACAAAGCTAGGGCTTACCGATACCCTAAGAAAGGATTTAGCCGGCCATGGAGGCACTGATCAGAGCCATAAAAATGGCAGTAGAGCTTCTGGGATTTTACTGAGAATGGAAAGGGAGTATTTTCTTCTTGGGTTTCGGACTGTGGGTTTTTCTCTCTGTCTCTGTATATCCCCTATGCAGCAAAGCTGCTGCTTTTTATAAGCATGAAAGAAATGGTACCAGGCGCATAATTTGGTGACCGGATGTCTGAGTGAGAAAGGACAATGATCTGGTGTGACGCGCGCATGAGAGCTTGTGATGGAGATCAATGGCTGAGATTAAATTTGAGAATAATCGGATGCGCCAGAAGCCGACACGTGGCATCGCATTCACATGCACTCACATGCCAAACATTGAAACATTCCATTTTTTAATTCCCACGGTTAAGTGGGGAATCCACTTTGACTAAACAATGAAAATCCCCCTACTGTATTGTTGGCATAATCAGCTCCGTTCGGTCTGCAATGCTCTCGACTGATGTTCAAAACAGAGTCCGATTCGAGCGCCGGAACAGTCGATCTTCTTATTTTAATTCTGGGAACAAAACGGTATAAATCTTGTAATTTATGTACTTGGCATGTGTTTCGTGGGGCGAAACAAGATATCATCCGAACTCCGCAATTAAATTTCCATTTTCCAATTCCCAGCCTACCTTCCCTGACATTGATTTGAATAATCAATGGGTTGTCACCAACATAAACAAATGAGTTGTTTATTCAAAGTGGCAAAGTTTTGGTCAGGGAATCAAGGGGATCAATGCCACCGATGGTGGGCTAGAAAAATGATTCAGTGCTGCTCGCTCACGTGACACGCAATTCTCTTGATTTAAGGCCAAATGCGGTATCCTGCTCCCGGAACCTAAAATCACAAAAATACAACAAAAGATATTAAATAAAATAATAAGGGACATAACAAATGTAAATTAGGCGGCCTAAATGTGTACATTTCGGCACTTATCACACCCCCCAACTTACATTTTGCTAGTCCTCGAGCAAAACAAAAAGAAAAATAACACAAATTACACTAATATATATCATGTGTCGGAGGATCAACGATTGCATTTAGCATATGCAACAAGCCTTTTAAACCCCTAGGCGGCCCTAGTAGGACGAGTTTAGTCTCGTGAGGGTTTACAGCAATGACGCCCACAAACATTTTTAGAGATCCCTTGAATGTACAGTGAGTTCCGAAATGTGCTAGGCATGACTTCAAGGACATGAAAAACGAAAGTACGGTATGCATGCATAGGAATCAACCATAGTTAAAAAGCCTACCTACCATTTAAAAATATCTCACTACTAACCAATACTCAGAGTGTGTGAAAAATTAGCCACAATAGGTGCAAAGTCAGTCTCCAAGTAAGAACAGCCCATCCATCCATCCGAAATACGCTTTGACGCAAATCTCACATGGGATTACACTCAGCAATGAAATCACTTAGATGCAGGCTATGATCTCTCAAATATACGTGAGCATGAATTTATGTATCAAAGACAAAGTGGCTCACGTGTAATTCTCAAAAAAACACAAGATCAAGAAAAATAAAAGTCTCATGAACGGATATCATTGCTGGAGAAAATTTTTAGAACCACCACACTATCATCTTTTTCATTCATTTTCACGGCCAAAACATCTTGCACCCAGGATCAAAAATAGGGCTTTTATTGGGTTGAAATGTACAGGTAAAGGCTGAATAATGGAAAATAAAATCGACTCTAGAGTAGTGAAACAAATGGTAAACAAGGCCTTTAACAATATAATCTCCTTTTTTTTAGCTTCCTTTTTCCTTTCTTTTTTTTTTTTTATTAGTATTATTTTTTTTTTTAATTTTTTTTTAATGTAAATTTTTTCAGAAGCTTTGATTTTTTAGGAGATATTTACAAGACGTTGGCCTTTTTCAAATATGGGAGCTTTCACTACTCTACACACAAAAAGGAGAAAAGAAAACAAAAAAAATGTTAAATTGGGGCTCGAAATGGGCGAACTAGGGAAACTCACACACTGACTAAAAATTTGAGATGGAAAATCACTCCAAAAGATGGCCTATAATCATTTCCTAGGATTCATATGTTCCTTTAGCTTCTATGAATTAAAAGATTTCAAATGTGGCAACAAGATGATGTTTCTCCAGCAAATGACCAAAATCAAAGAATAATGAGACTTAGCAACAAAATAATGTGGTAATCCAAAGAAATTATGAGTTAACTTTGTACAACCCTCCAAAGATGAATGGCTCGAAACTCACATGGGTTAAAAGTCTCCACAAGTTTTCTTCCGGATTTACTGGCCATACTCACTCTTCAACTTAATTCACACTCAAAGTGGCTATTGTGCAGTGCATTAGTTTCTGAGCTTGAAATTCATGAAATACCCTTAACTGAGAGGTAGGATAATGAACTAGGGTACGAAAGTAATGCATAGATAACACACTTTCCTAAGCCATGTCCTATCAGTCAAATAAGAGAACAAATAAGAACTCGCGGTACAATACAAAGGATAAGGAGAACGATTTTTTAGATTTTTGTTTTAAAATTTTTAGTTTTTTTTTTTTTTTTTTTCATTGGTTGCACAAAACAGCAAACTTGAACAAAACAGCACACTATTGTCCCCCCAACTTGAATGACATTGTCCTCAATGACAAATGCAGAAGACAACTTGAAAATTAAAACGGATAGGGACGAAGAAATATCACCTCAGAAAGCCAAAACTGAAAAAGAAAATGCTAATCTGCCAAACCGTTGACTGGCGATACCTGCAAATAAACTATATATACAAAAGAAAAGGCAAAATCACAAGCATTGTTTTTTTTTTTTTTATATTTTTATAGTTTTTTTTTTATTGTTTTTTTTTTTATTGAATCATATTTACAAGAAATAAACAATGCCCTTACTGACCGGAGCTGGGATTTTTTTTAAACTTGAGCAAGTTAATGCCCAATCTTCACGCGAAAACCACGGGTACTACTTTTCTCCCTAGCCAAAGACTATGTTCGACCAGGTGGCTATACCAGACCTTCAACCTCACGAATCAGACTCAGGCTCCGGCACTCGCAACTGCAAGTTGTCAACACAGTGAAGTGGCAACAACCAGGTCCGGCTACCAAAAACATTGTTCAAGCACAAGGGTAGACTGGATCTACCAACTGAACAGACTCAATTATCTCCCCATTGGATATGCCATCAACATACGGTTTCAAACGCTGGCCATTAACTTTGAACATGCTGCCAGTAGTGGGGTTCTGAATCTCAACTGCCCCGTGAGGGAACACCTGAGTAACAATGAATGGACCATCCCACCTAGACCTTAACTTACCAGGAAAAAGACGCAACTTGGAGTTGAAAAGCCAGACCTTTTGGTTAGGCTCAAAGGACTTTCGACGGATATGCTTATCATGAAAAGCTTTCATCCTGGCCTTGTAGATTTTAGCATTATCATAAGAATCATTGCGAATTTCTTCAAGCTCATTAAGTTGCAGTCTACGATTAGAACTAGCAGTAGCCATATCAAAGTTAAACCTTCTGACAGCCCAAAATGCTCGATATTCTAATTCAACTGGTAAATGACAAGGTTTGCCAAACACTAACCGGTAAGGGGACATCCCAATGGGTGTCTTGTAGGCCGTACGGTAGGCCCACAGAGCATCATCTAGTCTCAGAGACCAATCCTTTCGATCAGGTCTCACTGTTTTCTCCAAAATGCTCTTCACTTCCCGGTTTGACACTTCTACTTGGCCACTTGTTTGGGGATGATATGGAGTGGCAACTTTGTGGGTGATTGAGTATTTACGAACAAGTGCCGCAAAATGCCTATTCACGAAATGGGTTCCATTATCACTGATGATAGCCCGAGGAAAGCCAAACCGACTAAAAATATTGCTTTGAAGAAATTGGACCACAACTTTGTGATCATTAGTCTTTGTGGCTACCGCTTCAACCCATTTGGAGACATAGTCTACAGCCAAAAGGATATACTCAAACCCGAATGAAGGTGGAAAGGGACTCATGAAGTCAATACCCCACACATCAAAGACCTCGACAATAAGAATGGGGGTAAGTGGCATCATGTCACGACGTGCCAAATTTCCGGTTTGTTGACATCGCAAGCAAGCTTGACAAAATGCATGTGCATCTTTAAAGATGGTTGGCCAATAAAAACCACTTTGCAAGATTTTGGCGGCAGTCTTTTTACCACTGAAATGACCACCACATGCAAGAGAGTGACAAAAGGTAAGAATGCCATGAAATTCACTCTCAGGGACACACCGACGAATGATTTGGTCAGGGCAGTACTTGAACAATTCTGGATCCTCCCAAAAGTAGGATTTGACTTGGGAAAAGAATCGGTCCTTTTCTTGTTTGGACCAATGACGAGGAATGTGCCCTGTGGCAAGATAGTTCACTATGTGAGCAAACCACGGAGGATTGGTTTGTGCGACCCCAAAAAGTTGTTCGTCGGGAAACGAATCTCTCAATGGAACGAGGTCATCCGAATGCTCAACAAGGATCCTTGACAGATGATCTGCTACTGAATTTTCAGAACCCTTTTTGTCCCGAATTTCATAATCAAACTCTTGGAGCAAAAGAACCCACCTAATCAACCTAGGCTTGGTCTCTTTCTTTGAAAGCAAATACCGCAAGGCGGCATGGTCAGTATACACCAAGACTTTCGAGCCTAAGAGATAGGATCGGAATTTATCCAAGGAAAACACTACTGCTAGCAACTCTTTCTCAGTTGTTGTGTAATTCAGTTGAGCTTCTGAGAGTGTTTTACTAGTGTAGTAAATCACATGAGGGACTTTATTCACACGCTGCCTCAAAACTGCACCAACTGCATAGTCAGATGCATCGCACATGATCTCAAATGGTAGAGACCAATCTGGAGATTGCAAGATGGGGGCTGACGTGAGCAGTGAGCGAAGCTTTTCGAAAGCGTGCATGCACGCCTCATCAAAGACGAATGGTGCGTCTTTGGCAAGCAGAGAACACAAGGGTCTGGAAATCTTACTGAAATCCTTTATGAAGCGTCTATAGAAGCCCGCATGACCGAGGAAAGAACGGATTTGCTTAACAGAATTTGGAGGTGGAAGTTTAGAAATGAGTTCAACTTTTGCCTTATCAACTTCTATGCCTCTCTTAGACACAATGTGACCTAAGACAATTCCTTCTTGTACCATGAAATGACTCTTTTCCCAACTCAACACTAGATTTGTCTCCATACAACGCTGAAGCACTTTTGTAAGATTTCGGAGACAGTCATCAAAAGTAGGGCCAAATACAGAAAAATCATCCATGAAAACCTCAAGGAAATTCTCAACCATGTCTGAGAATATTGCCATCATACACCTTTGAAAAGTTGCAGGTGCATTACATAAGCCAAATGGCATACGCCGATATGCAAATGTGCCAAAGGGACAAGTGAATGTGGTCTTTTCTTGATCCTCAGGGTAAACAGGAACTTGGTTGTATCCCGAATACCCATCTAGGAAACAGTAATAGCTCTGTCCAGCCAATCTTTCAAGGATTTGATCAATGAATGGCAAAGGGAAGTGATCTTTTCTGGTCATGGAATTCAACTTCCTATAGTCAATGCATACTCTCCAACCAGTGGTCACACGGGTAGGGACTAACTCGCCCTTGTCATTTTCAACCACTGTAATGCCAGACTTCTTTGGCACCACTTGAATAGGACTCACCCATTGGCTATCTGAGATGGGGTAAACGATACCCGCATCAAGCAATTTGACAACTTCCTTCATCACAACCTCTTTCATGTTTGGATTTAACCTTCGTTGCATCTCCCGACTGGGTTTTGCATTTTCCTCACAATAAATGCGATGCATGCATACTGAGGGAGCTATGCCTTTCAAATCAGCTATGGACCATCCAATTGCTCTTTTGTGTTGACTGAGCACCTGTAAGAGTTGACTCTCTTGGTCAGTGGTCAAGCTAGAGGAAATGATTACTGGAAGGTTTTCTTCTGGGCCTAGGAAGGCATACTTAAGTGTAGCCGGAAGTGGCTTTAACTCAAGTTTGGGTGCAGACTCAATTGAGGGCAGTGCAGGCTCACTAGACAGTTCGGGTAATGGCTCAAATGGAACTCTCCATGGTGGAAAGTCTACAAAGGATGCTGATTCTAGTAAGGAATTGACCTCTTCAATGGACTGATCAACATCAAAACTGTCAGAATCAAAGTAGGAAAGACAGGTCTCTAGAGGATCATCGGCTAGAGTGTAAGGAAGTGCCTCAGCAACCAAGTCTTCAATTTCATCGACTGCAAAACAGTCTTCTTCCCTTTGAGGTTGTTGAGAGGCGCTAAACACATTTAACCGCAACTTCATGTTACCAAAGGAAACATCCATGACCCCAGTCCGACATTGAATGCTAGCATTAGCCGTAGCTAAGAAAGGTCGACCAAGGATGACAGTAGTTTGCTTCCTAGGGTTGTGCACAGGTTCCATGTCAAGAACTAGAAAATCCACTGGAAAGTAGAATTTCTCGATCTGAACCAAGACATCCTCAATAATGCCACGGGGCAATTTGATGGATCTATCAGCTAACTGGAGGGTGACCGACGTGGGTTTCAACTCACCAAGTCCAAATTGTTCATACACTGAATAAGGGAGTATGTTCACACTTGCTCCCAAGTCCAAGAGTGCTCTATCTATAGAATGATTGCCAATGATGCAAGAGATAGTAGGAGCACCAGGGTCTTTGAATTTGGGAGGAGTGTTGTGCTGCAGAATTGAGCTCACCTGTTCAATAACAAGAATGGGTTTTGAAACATAAGCTCGAGATTTGCGCTTTTGGGTGCACAAATCTTTCAAAAACTTGGCATAGGATGGGACTTGCTTGATAGCATCAAGAAGAGGAAGATTGATTTTAACTTGTTTAAACACTTCTATGATTTCTTCCATTTTGGCACTTTTCTTAGCAAAGGGTGAAGGTGCATTAAGACAAGTGGGAAAAGGTGCTTTTGGAATGTATGGTGGCGGAGTAGGGCTTGGTGGAGAAGAAGGGGAATCATCTTCCTTAGTCACAGAAGCATCAGGGACAGATGGAGACTCTTTTTCAATTATCTTTTCTTTCTCAGGACGAGTCTCTACTTCCCTCTTGTTTCTAAGGGTGACTACAAGTTTTGCTTGCTCATGGAAAGAACCACTTGCATGAGAATTTTCGACCACATACTGTCCCTTAGGATTGCTTTCTGGCTGACTCGGTAACTTTCCCTCAGCACGTTTGCTGAGTGCATTAGCAAGTTGGCCCATCTGGGCCTCGAGTTTTGAAATGGACTGGGTGTGGGAATGGAGCAACTGGGTGTTAGCCTCTAACCCTTGAAGAGCTTGTAACACTTTGTCCTCGAAAGATGAGTTTCTTTGAGGTGGAGGGGCAGAAGGCTGCTGTTGCTGAGCAGAACCGTAAGCTGAAGGATTAGAAAAATTTTTCCTCTGTGGTTGGGGAAAAGAATTACCCTGACCCTGTTGTCTCCATGAGAGATTGGGGTGATTTCTCCATCCTGGGTTGTAAGTATTGGAGAATGGATCATTTCCCGGTCTAGGGAATCCCTGAGCCGAATTGACTTGTTCTTGGACATACTCTGGATACTGGGAAGCAATGGGACAATCACTCACTGAGTGACTTGAACTGGAGCATAAAGCACATGCCTCTTGGAAAGCATTAGGCTGAGAAGAAGTAGAAGGGACTTGACCAACGGAGAGTAGCTGGTCAAGTTTACAAGTCAAGACGGCCACTTGATCAGAAAGATCATTGGATTGTTTAATCTCATAGACTCCCCTTTGTGAACTAGATGAAGGTCTCTCAGTCCTAGAAATAGAAGCATCGTGTTGGGAATTTTCACTAAGGTTGTCAAACAATTCCCATGCTTCGTTCTCATTTTTCAGCATGAATGTGCCACTACAAGAGGCGTCAACCATTTGACGGTTACGTTCACTTAAGCCATCATAAAAGCATTGGACAAGTTGCCACTTTGGCACTACATGATGGGGGCACCGGCGAATGATGTCTCGAAACCTTTCCCAGGTTTCATGGAATTGTTCAGTATCATGTTGAGAGAAAGTGGTGATATCTCTCTTGATTTTATTTGTTTTACCTATGGGAAAGTATTTTTTAAGAAACTCTTGTTGCATTTGTGCCCATGTAGAAATAGTGCCTGCTTCCAAAGAATTGAACCAGTGTTTGGCTTTGTCCTTAAGTGAAAAAGGAAAAAGCCTCAGCCTAAGAGCATCATCAGTGAAGTTTGGAATTTTGAATGTGGAGCAGATTTCAAGGAATTCATCCAAGTGCTTGTATGGGTCCTCGTTATTAAGTCCATAGAATGATGGGAGCATCTGAATAATGCTGGACTTAATCTCATATTGGGTTGCCTCAACATCGGGCAAACGGATGCAAGACGGTGATGTGTAAACTGAGGGAATAAAATACTCCCTCAATTGTCTGGTGAGTGGTGGGTCATTAGCATCTTCTAGGGCCATTGGTTCCGGTGACTCTATAAGATCTCTAATGCGATTTTTAGCTCGAATCTTCCTAGCAGTTCTCTCTAACTCAGAGTCAATGGGAACTAACTCAGGAGTAACAGACCGACGCCCGAGCATAAAACATAAAACACACACAAACTCTAAAGACTATCCTAATTTTTTTTTTTTTTTTGCGAAGGAACGGGTGATGAAATCCCGAGCCTCTTTTTAGAGCTTTTTTTTTTTTAAAAGCACCTGCGAGCGCTGCAATAACAAACGTTAGAAAACAAACAGATTATAGGCGGTTGAACCTGCCGTAAAAGAAATAAGAGGGGTATTTGAAGTACCGACCTCTATAAAAATAAAAAGGTGAGAGAGATTAATCTCCACACAAAAGAAAAATATATACAATATAAGTATTGACAGTAAGTAAAAGGAGGGATTAACCTCCAAAGTCAGGAGTTAGATTAGCAGTTAGAAAATAAATTAAAAAAAGAGAGGCGGTAAAACCGACCCCTGTAGTCAGAAAGTTAGTAGTCCAATTGTCCAAAGTCCAAAGTTCTCAGTCCAAAAGTCCTTGCAAAATTATGTTACACGGTTGGGATGAGGAGATCTACTGACTATTTCACTTCTTTTTTTTTTCTTTGTTATTTTGTTTTTGTTTTTTTTTTTTTTAAAGGAAACAAAATCACTTTCAAAATTCAAAGGAACTATCAAAAGTCCCCGGCAACGGCGCCAAAAATTTGATCGTGTCAAAATCAAAATTATTATAACCCGTAAAATGCGTAAAATGGATTTAGTAGTAAAATGGGCGTACGGGTGTCGAACCACAGGGACTAAGTGTTACTTTCAAATTTTAAAACAGATTTTCAAAATGACTTAAAAATGAAGTCTTTTGTGATTTTAATTTAGAGCTAAATAAATAAAAAGAGAATTTAGATTTTCTGTTTTTTTAGTGAATGAGAGGAAGCTTAGGGTATCGGTTTCACCACTAACTTTGCATTCAATGGTTTACAAACTTTGTAACAATCTCGTGACTACACCAATTAATGTGGTAGTGATGTACTCCTGGCTACAAGCCGGAGTACTATCGTCTAGAAATTCAAATAAAAGTGAGCCAAAAATAAACCATCTTAGATGGGCACGGCCTGTCTACGCTAAACTAAGATCATAGGCACAACCCGTCTCATCTCAAGCAAGGCATAATTTTAACTCACTTAATATTTGGTAGCTTGAAAACAATTGCATAACCGTTATATTTATAATCACAGAAAATAAATACAACATACACCGAATTTTACAATGAAATTTATTTGAAACAAAGTCTGGATTATACAATCACCACATTTCATTGGTCTAGCCACAAAATATAATTACAAAAGGAAATAAACCATAATTACAAAGCTAGGGCTTACCGATACCCTAAGAAAGGATTTAGCCGGCCATGGAGGCACTGATCAGAGCCATAAAAATGGCAGTAGAGCTTCTGGGATTTTACTGAGAATGGAAAGGGAGTATTTTCTTCTTGGGTTTCGGACTGTGGGTTTTTCTCTCTGTCTCCGTATATCCCCTATGCAGCAAAGCTGCTGCTTTTTATAAGCATGAAAGAAATGGTACCAGGCGCATAATTTGGTGACCGGATGTCTGAATGAGAAAGGACAATGATCTGGTGTGACGCGCGCATGAGAGCTTGTGATGGAGATCAATGGCTGAGATTAAATTTGAGAATAATCGGATGCGCCAGAAGCCGACACGTGGCATCGCATTCACATGCACTCACATGCCAAACATTGAAACATTCCATTTTTTAATTCCCACGGTTAAGTGAGGAATCCACTTTGACTAAACAATGAAAATCCCCCTACTGTATTGTTGGCATAATCAGCTCCGTTCGGTCTGCAATGCTCTCGACTGATGTTCAAAACAGAGTCCGATTCGAGCGCCGGAACAGTCGATCTTCTTATTTTAATTCTGGGAACAAAACGGTATAAATCTTGTAATTTATGTACTTGGCATGTGTTTCGTGGGGCGAAACAAGATATCATCCGAACTCCGCAATTAAATTTCCATTTTCCAATTCCCAGCCTACCTTCCCTGACATTGATTTGAATAATCAATGGGTTGTCACCAACATAAACAAATGAGTTGTTTATTCAAAGTGGCAAAGTTTTGGTCAGGGACTCAAGGGGATCAATGCCACCGATGGTGGGCTAGAAAAATGATTCAGTGCTGCTCGCTCACGTGACACGCAATTCTCTTGATTTAAGGCCAAATGCGGTATCCTGCTCCCGGAACCTAAAATCACAAAAATACAACAAAAGATATTAAATAAAATAATAAGGGACATAACAAATGTAAATTAGGCGGCCTAAATGTGTACATTTCGGCACTTATCAGTTATACCTTGAATCTTTTTATTAATCCAATTCTCTCTGCAACACAGCTGTAGTGGCTATCTGCGTTTTTGCTTTTTCTTCTCTCCTCTCCCATCCCTCATCCCTTCTTCACTACCACATCCTATTCCCACCGTCCCTTTCTTCATCTTCACTCCTACACTCATGCTTGGAGCTTCAAACTCTGAAAAAGTGTCAATGTCTTCCTTCCCGAAGACACTGTTGAAGTGTTGCATAGAACCGGTTCTCCTCTTCGACACCCAACATATAAACGGAGTTTCGGAATTTAATTTGCCAAAAAAATAAGTGATCTTCGATCTGTTTTCCTAACCCGAGCGGGACTAGGTGAATTACTTCATTTATAGACGCTGCTCACAAAAATTTTGATTTGGTGGCAAGACTAAAAACTTAACAATCATTTTCATGAACTCAGGCTCAGTGAAGAGAAGAGAAATGGAAATGAGGAGGAGAACAACTGCACAAGTGCATCCAACATGTTATTTAGACACTTCGCTTAAATCATAGTAAACAAAACAGGCGGGAAAAACTGATCCAGAAGACGGAAAAAAATCCGTCATCCTCAACTTATTTTCAACCAAAATTCTGATAGCAATCCATGATTTGTTGACATTTGAATAAAGAATCAATAAGCATACTTTAACCCGACCATTCATCCAACAATGTATTCAGCACCTCTTTAGAATGCCGAGCTGCTTGTCCGAAACAACTACGAATTTTGGGAGAGAGAGCTTCGATCATTCACCATTCTGTGGGAGAGATCCATTACCCTTCTCCTTCCTTCGGGCATGCATGTCAGTTATTGGAACTGGATACAAGAATAGTACAGTCAAACACAAGCAAGAGGGTACCGGAAATTGAAAGTAAGAAAAAGAAATTTGGCCGTGAAGTGAGAGAGAGAGAGAGAGAGGAGAGAGAGAGAGAGGGGTTCATATGTCTTGGGAGGAAATGATACTGTTAGTTTTTTGGTTGCAGTGATATGTTTTGTTCTTTTTTTTCCCCCAAAATTTGGTTCGGATATAGCCGAATCCAATCCGGTAATATTTCGAACCCAATCGGAAAAGAATTCGGATTATCGGATTAGTGTTATCGGATTTGAATCGAATTTTTATGGTTCGGATGTGGATTGAATCCTGTCCATTGACAGGCTTAGATCAATCAATTCTACTAAGTAAAGAGAAAAGCCCAAATAAAACATGGGAAGAACGAGGGAGGGTCGTGGTCTAGAGAGGTGGAGTTGAACAAATTAAGGGTCTGAAATTAAGTTCCGGAAAAATGAACAAATTGAGGCTCGAGCCCCACCAACTACAGGACTAGAGTGAAAAGGGTCCTTTAATTGTCCATCTAGTACCTATAGGTGATACTATGGCGACGGTCTGTCCTTTCGGATAGTAGTTATGGCTTGAACCAAACATTCCACAGCAACTCGGAAGCCCCTATGGTCACCGCACAAAGGGGGTTGATACACTGGTTGCCCCCACCCACCTTTTTGCGGTTCAAGAAAAAAAAAAGTCACCTTTTACATTTTTCAATATATTTATAGGGGCGGTGATTTGGTCGATCCCCAAATTATTAACCACACTCAAGAAGGGAGTTCCAAAATCAAGTCCATCTGGAGACTGATTATGGCACTCCCCTTTTGGACTGCGCTTAGTATTTTGGAGAGCACCAAAATCAATTTCCAATAGATATTCTGGTAAAAGATTCAGGCACGTCTTTGGGTTTTTTTTTTTTTTTAAGATGAGAAAAAACTTATCTTCAAATAGTTCTTTTATCACCTTTTGAAACACTCAGATGAAAGAATATAAATCATAGATGAAAGAAGCTGCAAACCTTAATTTGGTAAATCACTGAAGCAATAATCGAAAATGGAATAGGCTTTGTCTTTGGTTTCGTCGCCTTCTTCTTTGTCTCCATCGCCGTTCTTATCTGATGAAATCATGATGTAGTTATAAACAAACCCCTGCAAAGGAAGCGGCTTTGCTTTACTCTACAATGTCCGCATATATTTGTGAACGGGTATATATAGAGCGACTACAGCCTCTGTTCATTGCACACTTAGAATCTTATTTATTTTTTTATGTACATTAAAAAATTGGTGAATGATATTTGGTATCAATTAGGAATAATCACTTATCTAGCTTTTCTAGCTTATTTAAACCAAAAAAAAAAAATTGAAATTATTTTAAGCTCCAATTTGTATTTTTTTTTTTCTCTTGCTTGAAATTGTAAAAGTACGTTTTATAAAAAAATAAAAAATAAAAACACGTAATTCAAGAGTGTTTTCGTAGAATGATTAAGATTAATCTCGATATTAAATTTATAATAAGCTATTCTGTAAATTAACAAATAGCCTAAACCAATATTATAGGTTACAAAAAGCTACACAAAAAAAAATCCAATTTATTTTATGTTTTTAATTGAATAATTAAAATATTCATAATGTGATAATCTAACTTTTATAAGTGATAACAAGTTGGATCATGGTGCAATGGAAAAGGATGACTTGTTTACACCCCCATTCGTTAAATGGAAAGATTATGAAATAAAACCTACAGTAAATCACGTAGTAAATGTGCATGTGGCGCTCTTTTAAGGGATAAACTAATCATGTATTCCTCCATGCATTGAAGTGTTTGAGACGTGTATAATTGGTGTCTGTCACATTGCCCTTTAAAAATATGCTCTCTAAACAGGTTATGGATACCTATTGTTATCATTAATCTTGCACTAACCAGTAAAGAAATAAATCTGGAAGCATAATTAATTGTTTTCCTTGTTTGATTTTACATAAATGAGGAAAATGGAAAATAGAATATTACAGCACAATAAAGAGGTAAAGAAGTAAATAATTATTTCATCTTCTTCTTTTTTTTTCCTTTCTTGTTGGTACTTTTATAACCTTTCCTTGAAGGATTTTTTTTCCCTGATTCTCAAGCGTAAATAGAGCACATTAACTCCTTTTAACTAAATTACCTTAACTAAATCCTTGTTGGATTTTTATAATAAAATGAGAACTTGAAAGGTAATCAGAACTTGAAAAGAGGAAATTAACTATAGAAATAGTCTAGTAAGATGTCTAATAATTATTTTACCTATTTTTCTTAGATTTTCTTTTAATCGTCTTATGCTTGAAACGATAGATTATTGGAAGAATTAACAAGTTTCTTATTTTCACTACTTTAAATTCCAAAACAACTTAAATATCAAATTCATCCATTTATAGAAATTACATTAATGAAAAAAGACAGAAGATAATTACTTTACTCCTCAATTCATTGCTTTCACTTTTACACATAAGGAAAAATCATTTCTTTACTTATTTCTTTTCCCTTTTATATATCCCAAGTTTTATATGCACTATAATAAGTTATTTAGTTGCCAACCTATGCATTATTATCTGTACTCGTGTAAGCCTAACCCTATAACTTTTCATTTCACAAGTACCTCATTGGGAATCTCTTTTTTATTCACGCAAACCGACTAATAGTCAACCACATTAATTGCATTTAATTACAACTTAAGTAAGTCCTAGTTGGATTTCTAAAAAAAAAAAAAAAAAGGGGTGAAGTTTATAAAAATTTCAAATAACACATCTTTCAAACACACCAATTAATAAAGTGACTTTCACAATTTATCTTGACAATTTAAACTGTTCATTTTGTGGATCTAGATATGAACATTATTCATGCAAAGAATTAGATTGACCTGATATGGATAGCAATTTCAATCACTTGTTTCAAATTAAACACTTCTTGATATCCGATTAATCTGATTTCAAATTAAACACTTCTTGACATCCGATCAATCTGATTTTCTCCATGACTGATTTACACATTTGGAGGTATAACAGTAATGGCTCAAATGTTGTATTTGAAAAGTGGGTTTGAAATGGTGTGCATGTAACAAACAAAATAGGACAAAGTAACTACTCCCTTTGGCCCATTTTAAGTGACCCTTTTGGGAAACGCGTAGTTTTGTGAACGTTAAAAAATGTACTTCCGTAGAATACTTTTAAATTTTTTTTGCACCAAATTAAAGTACTCAATGAACAATTTTATTTGGTATAAAACAAATTAAAAAATTATATAGAGAAATGTACTTTGTAGGGATTCGAAATTGCACGTATTCTTATAGTGGTCACTTAAAATGGGACAGAGAGTAATATTTTGAATAATGTTTCAACATCAGCATGATCAAAGATCTTTTCTCTAGACTTTCCTTTTCAAAAAATATATATATATATTTGATTGGGACTTTCCTTCTCTTGGGAAAGAACATATATACATTTGGTTTCTTAATTGCTGGAGTCCTGTCTATGGAGTTCAGCACTGTGCTACCGTAATTGTGAACAAGCAGCTGGGAAGCCTTTGTAATTTTAAAGAAGTGATCGGATATTTTTTGGAGACCCGACCACCCAATTCCAAACCCATGTGTCCAACCAATACTCCTAATACCGACAACGGGTAAAGCAACAACATCTGACCAAGGCTGAACATTTTCATCCCCTACTGGCAGTAGCTTCTCGTCATTATAAGCTCGCGCGCACACATGCATAGGGAGAGGGAGGGCGAGGAGGAACTGCTTGCTTTTCGGGGAGTAGGGATGTGTAGTAACTGTTAGGCGGGTCGACCGAGGTGACAAAGGTGTCTTGTGTTGGTTTCAATCGTGAGGAAATAATAGGGAATAAGACTCGAACGAAACCTATATAGGGTAAGAGTGGAATTTTATCATTTTTCATACGTGAAGGGGTATCTTTGTAAAGGCAAAACTTGTTTCTTTCTCCTTTTTCTGCCTACATTTCATGATAATGTCAGACCTTCGTGACTCGGGAAAAAAATTTCACCAAAAAAATTGAACAGAAAAGGACTAGTAATCCGATCCAAATAAGGGATAGTGATTTTGGACAGTTGAAAGTGTTCTACTATTATTCAGTAGTTTCAAAGCACAGGCACGTGCTACTCTAGATCATACCAGAACCATACATTCATGAGAGCCCCACGAGAATTTAAGCGATCTTCGACCTGTTTCCCTCCATTTCTTTTTCTTTAACAAGTCCTAAACAAAGCATCAATCACCATGTCCATGATCAGCTCGCAATTTAAGCACCCAACATGGTATTAAGCTTAAAACAAAACACTGCCCCATCTAAAAACGAAAACAACAAACAAATATAAAGACACTGTGCTTAAATCACAACAACGCAGCAGGCAAGAAAAACTGATTCATAAGCAGCGCAGATAGAGAGAATCCCTCGTCCTCGACCAAATATCAGCCTCAATCCTGATGCAATCCATGATTTGTTGAAGAACGAACGTCTGACCAATAGCAGAGGGAAACAATAAGAATGAGTTTTAAGCTCAGTGAGAAAAGCCATAGATGACGAATTAAGTAAACGAAATCACCAATGCACAAAAACAAATACTCCATCATTTGCACACAAAAAAACATCATTTGCAAAAATTCTCTCACCTGAGTCAACCCTCTCGCCTAAGCACTTACAAGTGAAAACTATTCCAACTCAGCATTTGCAATCCTAAGACTACGGTTAAAGTTGTTCCTTTTACATGGGGGGAACTCGGGCGTATCCCGAAGTGGAGAATGAAACAAGCTGCCCCGACCAATTTCACCTGAGGAAGTCCATGTGTTCTAATGAAATAGAACCCCAATGATGGTTCCTTTATAATTGTCTGATCCACATCCAGGCCCGGCCCTGTGGGCAGGCCGGGGAGGCCCGGGGCCCCCCGGTTTTTGGGGCCCCTTCTCGTAGGAAAAAAAAAATTTATATATAAAAAAAAAATTATATATAAAAAAAAAAATTATATATATATATATATGAAGGGCCTCAAATTGAGAATAGGGTTGGGGCCTCGCGAAACACAGGACCGGGCCTGTCCACATCTCTGTGTGATTGAAAATAATGGCGAGAAAGGTTTGATCTTCCTCCAGAGTTTCCCCAAACTCGAATTCTTATTCGCCTAAACATAGATTCATGGAAAACTTTAGGATTGAAACCTTTAACTTTCTCACAGCTAAGTTATTTAAAGAAAAGACATGAAAAAATGACATATACCATCATCATGCGATGCACTGCTATCATATTCAACATTATGCACAAGTACCTTAAGATTATCTCCCCGTGGCAGCATTCTTTATTGAAACAAAGCTTGGAATGTATGATATCGCTCTACTGATAGATGGAATGCCATTGACCCTGACATTTCTGAAACTTTTGTCCCTCATATTCCAAGAAATCAGGGCAGATAAACCATAGATCGTCAAGATATCCCCATTGTCCAAAACCATTAACGGTTCATAAAAATTACCACAGTACGGTTCTGCGGAGGGGCTTTTAATGACTAAATCTTAGTCCAGGACTCCTGCACCACGTAATCCTTCTTCACCCACATATCAAGCCCATGTTAGTAGGATGATGAAATACTGAGAGACCATCGTTCAACACCCCCATTATCATTGTATGCACCCTAAGCTGTCCAGGAAGTCTACGAGATTGAGATGGCCCGAGAAATGGCAGGAATCACTCCTTAACCAAAGTCGAAACAACATATCAATACGAAACAATTTTCGTTGCTGTGGACAATCCAATGAAGCACCCCATTCAAAAAGCAACCACCCGAATACTTTAAGAAGGAGAAATCTAGGGTACATAAATCGAGTGTTAATCAGCTAGGGATGAACGATTAGTTAATGGGACTAGGTGATGATCTATGGGCTTATGAAGAACAAGGCAAAACAGTAAGGAAGAAACCCTTGGCAGGATTCCCCCTCAATGTACAAGGGATGAGAGTGACTACTCTCTCTCTCTCTCTCTCTCTCTCTCTCTCTCTCTCTCGATCTGGGAAAAAGGTTGTCCTTCCCATGTAGGAGACTAGGAGGCACGTCCTATTTATAGGTGACTTGACCTCTCTAAGGGTCGAGTCAATAATAAACTCTGGACATGTGAGTGAATATTCCTTCCGTACTATCAGGCTGCAGCCCTTGTGACACCCGTGGTGGTCCCGCGGGTGCTACTCCGTGAGTGCCTTTTTGTGGCGATCCCTTGTTCTTAAACCACCAAGCCACAAGATCTCTAGTAATCCCGGATGAACGATGTGGTCAAAGTCTGCCTCGGTCTTGCCGTGGCGCTATCGGGCAAGATCAAGGCTCTACCTTGCTATCACCACATGAGCGGCACGGCTATGACCTCCCGAGACCAAGCCTCTAAATGGCTTCCCCTCGGGCCTTCCCAAGTTGGCTGGGGCGGAGATGACTCTCTTCATCATGTTCCCGTTCTTCGGAATATCTCAATCAATCCCCTCATCATCAATTTCCATGATAAAAAGGAGACATGTCCTGGGCCTCCTGGCCTGAGATGTGTCCGAACCAACCTGTCTCCACCAAAATAATACGGATAATATGAAAAGGAGATATTTCATGTAGGGAGGGCGCGACATATCTCGGCATGTCTGTGACTGACACGTGATGAACACTACTGTGAGTCTATCACAACTAGAATGAAGTCTGCTTCATAGAATACTAACACTGTCTTCATATATAAACCAGGGTAGGGACTAGGGATAAAGTTGCACTGGGTGTGGTAGTGAGAAGTTGTTCAACTCTCACAAAAGATACTTGAATTAGAAATATTCTTCACACCCATCTTAATCTCTAGTTGCAGCGCACTATGAATCGGGAGCAAATCTCATCCATGAACTCATCTTTTCTCCATGTATCATATCTCTTATGGGTGCTTCACATGAAAAGTCATATTGGGCCCAAATATAAGCCAATCAGTGGGTTTAAAATTTATATATCAGTCAATCGAAGTAAATGGATTATGAATAAGACCATCAGGTTTCAAAAAATATGACGATTTACTTTCAACATCAGTGTGTGTTGACACTCTTTACAAAAATAGAAAGCCTAGAAGTTGTTGAACTACCATAGGGTATCATCTCTTGACCTTCTTTCTTTGCACTAGAAGTTGAAATTGCCAGGGGATAAAAAAAGGATGACCAAGAAGCGTTGAGCCAAAAAACTGCATAAAACAGGAATGTAAATGGATCTAATATACCTTGTTCAGAGCGCCAATATCTACTCTCTACTGTATGGGCAAATCAAAGGAGGAGCAAAGTAAAAATTCCAGATGCAAACACTCAACGAAGTAGAATAATGAACTAAGAAGGTCATCCATTTTCATTGTATTCGTCCTGTCTATATCAAATAATACTAACTAAAAATGCAAAAAATCAACAAATTAATTAGATTTTGAATGTCACAGCACTGCATCAGTAAGCGGAAATTATCATTTGTTTATTGTATTCTAGGCAATCTAATGAATATATTTGCAACTTTATTAGTCTAAGCACTTACATGTGAAAATTATGCCAATTCAGCATCAGAAATCAACGTTTAAAGTTGTTCCTTTTACCTAGAGGGAACTAGTGGATACCCTGAAGGGGAGAATGAAAAAAGCTTCCCAAACCAATTTTACCTGAGGGAGTCCATGTGTTCTAATGAGATAAAAATCCTACTCATAGTTCCTTTGTAATTTTCTGGTCCAGGGTTTTTGTGTAATTGAATATAATGGAGAGAAGGGTTTGATTTCCATCAAAGTTTCTGCAACCTCGGATTCTTATGTGCCTAAACAATATTCATGCCAAAATTTAGCAGATAACCTTTAACTTTCTACGCATCCAAGCTATTTAAGAAAATACGAGGAAAAAAAGGCATCTACCAATATCACATGATGAACTGATTAAGAAATAGCAATAAGAGTATTTCAAATCAAGTGAATTCACTAGTACCTTACAAGTATCTCCCTGTGGCAGCATTCTTTAGTGAAACAAAGCTTGGAGTGTATGTCATCGCTCTATTGATAGATTGAATCCCATTGACCATGACCTTTCTGTAACTTTTGTCCCTCATATTACAAGAAACCAGGACGGATAAAGCAAATTGCATCAAGATATCCCCATTAATCAAAACCATTAACGGTTGATAAATCTGGCCACAGTGAGGTTTTACCCATGGGATTTCGATGACAAAATCTTTCATCCAAGAGTCCTGCACCGCATAATCTTTCATCACCCATATATCAAGCTTATCATTAGTAGGATGATGAAATACTGACAGACTATCCTTCAATACCCCCATTTTCATTGCATCCACCCTAAGCTGTCCGGGAACTCCACAAAATTGATATGGCCCTGGAAATGGCTGGAAATGCTCTTTGCCAAAATCGAAACAGCACATTGATTCGAAACAATTTTCGGTGTCGTGGACAATCCAATGGAGAACCCCATTCAAAAAGCAACCACCCGAATAACAATGCAGATAGAGCGGAGCATCTCCAACTCTCCTCCACAAATTGGACCCTAAAGTGTTGATTTCAGCCTCCAATTTTGGCCCAAACCCTATCCTAGAAGATAAAAACCGCAACACTTTGTACTGATAAGTCCCTGAACAGAATCCAAACCCAGAACCGCAATGATCAAAAAAACCCTTTTCTACTTGGGGCACAATCACATACTCATTGATAACAGGATTGCATATAACATATGGGTTATAAGTCCTAGGCCAGTAGAAGCAAATTAAACCATTGCAAGAACTTGAAACCTCAAGTACATCGGTGGCTACAACCTCCAATAGATCAGTGGGTAAATCAAATTTAGGCTTGAATTTCAATATGGTGATATTGGGTACAAAAATATCGCCGTTTACACCACTATCCACAACACATGTATCAATCGATTCTACTAAGTACATTGAAAAATGAAATATACGGGAGGAACGAATCATGAGCGAGGGCTGTGATCTAGAAATGTGAAGTTGAACAAATTGAGGGTCTGAAATCAAGTTGCGGAAATATGAACACACGCACCTGCAATTGCAGATTGTGAAGATGGGTAGTTTGCTCAGAATTTCCATGAGAAGGTAATCTGGGAGGGAGAATATGGTGGGATCCATCGCTGCGTCCTGCGTGATTGTTCTGCTTCCATTCATTGTCAAATTTTTTTCCACCTCCGAATACGAAACAAGGGGTTGACTTCAAAAGGAAGATTAAACCCCAGCCTAGACTTAAAAGAAAGGGTTAATTTCATCGGCACCTCTTCAAATTACCTGATCAAACAAACGCCCGAGGCCGATCAAAACCAACCCCAGTATTGGGGCTGATAAACGAACCGAACGAGTTTGAGCTGTTTATTGTTCAGGTGTGATTTACTAGAAATTTACTGCTCCCGCCGCCCCAAATTGCTGACCCTCTTTTTATTTTTGGATCTCTCAAAATGTTAAGTCTTATTTTTAAGGGTAAATTACACTGACCTCCCCTGAGGTTTCTGACTTGTACACTGACCACCCCTACTTTATCTGAAATAGCACTGACCTCCCCTGAGGTTTATATTTTCGTATCAAAAACACCCTTCTACCCGTCGGACGGGTACTGACGGCGCCGGGGACCCCTTTGTGGGTCCCCAACAGTCGATCCGAGCCGTCCATTCATTCCAGAATCGAATTCCGAGTGGGTCTATGCGGGAATCACCTCAATCGGACGGTCCTAAGTGCTCGATCCAAAATCACCCCATTTAGTTCAAAAAATTTTGGATCGAGCACTTAGGACCGTCCGATTGAGGTGATTCCCGCGTAGACCCACTCGGAATTCGATTCTGGAATGAATGGACGGCTCGGATCGACTATTGGGGACCCACAAAGGGGTCCCCGGCGCCGTCGGTACCCATCCGAAGGGTAGAAGGGTGTTTTTGATACGAAAATATAAACCTCAGGGGAGGTCAGTGCTATTTCAGATAAAGTAGGGGTGGTCAGTGTATAAGTCAGAAACCTCAGGGGAGGTCAGTGTAATTTACCCTATTTTTAAAAATAACTATCAAAATATGTCAAGTATCCAATTTTACCTTTAAAAGTACTCATATTTCCTTCACAATTTATTTCACAGTTTTGGAATTCATATCATTTCTAAATCGTTTATATCTTTTAGTTTTTAATTTTTTTATATTTTTTTCAAAACTCTTGATAAAACAATTAATTGATATCTATCAAATAAGATCCATATTGCATTTTTTTGAGATCTATATTCAAAGATATAAACAATGTAAAACCATTAAATAAACTTCACAGTTTTGACAGATAATTTTGAAACTCTAATAGACCATAATTTTGTCTACTTAAAAAATTAGATTCCCTAAAAGGGACAAGAATTACTTCAATATTGCCTTTTTTATGAGATAAAATGACAACCAAGCTGATAATGGGAATCGGGAGGCCTATAGTGAGGGGACTCACTACATACGTGTAGCGAGCTCCTTTGGTCATCCGATTGATGATCAACGGTCTGGATAAATCTTACATTTTAAAAAAAATATTTTACATTTACTTTAATCCCAATTGGTCCGGACCTTTGATCGCCGATCGGACGGCCGAGGGAGCTCACTACATGCATGTAGTGAGTCCCTTCAATACAGGTCCCCCCGGTCAACCTCGGGCGCAGCATTGTAGCTGAAAATAAAATGGGAGCTGACTTTGGGGCTCCCCTTTTTTTATGCAGGCACTTTCAAAATATAATGAAGTTGCATAACTATCCTTTTGAAAATATAAAAATTACTAGAGGCAGTAATTCCACTCCCAAATTATCTCCTCATTTACTAAGGTACTCCAAACAGAATATTGAACCAAAACCAAACGGAAAAAGTCAGAAGCAATTAACATTAGCAGTCCAAATGGTAAAAACAGAAGCAATCATAATCCATAGCTATGCAAATCTACTGTTGCATGTTAGATCAGAGCAGGAGAAATCAACGATCTGCGTGACGGCTAGATGGATTGGGGAGGGAGATTAATCAAAACGCATAGAAAATCGAAAAAAACAAGGGGAGGGAAGGGAGCTGATGTTCAAGAGACTGGCGTGAGGCACAGCATCCCCCTGAGCAGTGATGGCTGGCTGAAAGGCGGCTGAAAAAGGGGCTTACGAGAGAAGTTAGGTTAGAGAGAGTTAAGTTAGAAAAACTTCAAAAATATACATAACAAATTTACAGCTAGAACATGGAAACCTTAAAAAATTTACAGCCAAAATAAGGAAACCTTATATCAAAATACCAAGGTAAGTTTCGATGTAAAGAATCTACTCAAAAAATAATAATAATAATAATAATCACGAACTTGAACCAGCTTTTAGATCTGAAAATTTCTAACATTTATGCCTGTAGTGGTAGTGGTGGTGATGTATTGAAGCGCATCGATATTTTTTCCCCTGCTTGGTCCCCCTCTCATCTGGATTTGTGAAGTGATGATGGCGAAAATTTTTAGCCGAACCACGCCCTTCTTAAAATACACAAACCCACCCAATCATAACTTAATCCCGACAAAATCATAAGAAAAGAACTAAAAAAAACTACCTTCCGAGCTTGAACACTCGATCTACAATACCAAATTCACAATAGAGTTTTTGTTACAGGTTAGGGTTTGAGTGGGTTTCCATTTTTTCTTCTTCCGTTAACTGAGGTGCAGAGGAGAAGAGTAAAAAATTTTAGAAGCGCCTGAAGTAAAATTGAGAGTAAAAAACTGTAGAAGCACCTGAAGTAAAATTGAAATTTGCAAAAGGGTGGTTTTGGAAAATTACTGTAACTTGGAGTGTCTACATCAATTTTTGGAATGCGGTTATCAATTCCCAATAAAATTTACTATTACTCTATTACTGTTTTTTAGAAATTTATAAGTAACCAGATGTGAATTTAATGGTGACACCACACACTAAATTCGCTCATTTTGCTCTTTTGATAAGGAGAGGTTGGTCCATCTTGCTAAGTTTTATCCGTTTGATTTTTCTTCACTACAACTCATCATGTTGATAGTCAACTTAGAGCAAATTCAATGCAAAATGAAAAATAGCTATCGCCATTGCCATATTTTGGCACCAAAAAGTGATTTTGTGCCAACATATAAAACCCAGCCTCCAGTGGTTGCCAAATTTAACTAATTTTTCCTCCACCTCACTTTTCACTACTTTTTCAACCCCAATTCAACTATCTACGTTATTTTCAACCCCGTTGTGGTCAAATTTTTTAACCTCATTCCCGACTAAATTTTCAACCCCAATTCTACCTAATTTTTCTGATATTTTTCAATCCACCATTCTGAACCCCTGTTCTACCTAATTTTTTAGATATTTTTCCATCCACCATTTTCAACCCCCGTTCTACCTAATTTTTCAGCTAGTTTTGTGATCTACCTTTCTCAACCCCTATTTTATCTAATTTTGCGAATATTTTTTACATCTACGTTTCTCAGCCACCATTCTACCCAACTTTTCAACTATTTTTCTCATCTACGTTTCTCAACCACCATTTTACCCAACTCTTCAATGAACAAAACCTGGTAGTAAAATAGAACAGAATTACATCAAAGAAACAGACAATACAAAAGGATAAACTAGCATCACTATTGACAAACTATCAACAACCTCCCTCAAGGAACTCTGGGAACCAGTAAATATAACACATTCTGACAATAGGGAAGTACAAAACAAAGCACAATGCAGGAAAACTGAACTAATACTATTCTCTATCAGCAGTGCTACAATACTCAGAAACAGTACTCGAAATTGGCTAGACTTTGAAATCAGTAGCTCAGATTCACTAAAATCAGTACTTCGCATTCCCATTCCTTATACCTCCTGTTGTGAGCTAGTTCCACAGGCATCGACATCACAAGCTCCATCCCCGACATTAGGGTATTTTTGGGATTCCCTTTCCTTCCTCTCCAATACTACATACCATGTGTACATTTCCAAGAAAGCGGCGCTCGAGCCCAGAAAAATGAGGATGCCAATGTATGCTCTCTTCCATTTTTGGGCAGGGTCCAAGATGTCAAAACCCTCAAAGATGTTCACAATGCTGAGGATGATCACCAGGTATCCGACACTCCAGTGGTAGATGTTCCAGTATATTCTGTACTTGTGATCCTTCTTCGGCCTCAAAAGCAGGGCACAGACCTACAAATTAAAAACAAGTTCGACGTGATAATTAAAATCAGCTACACAATCAAGAAGGTTTGATAGAGAGGACATCGAACAACATTTATTTTTCGTAGTGATTGAAGCTAAAATGGTTAATTGTTGGTGGATATGAGTATTGATTAGGATCCTCACTGATTGTTTTCTTTTGTAGTCATCCAGGTTCAAAGTCCCGATATCAGGATATGGAATGGTAACGGTGATTTGAAAGCCACAAACTATATAGCTCGATGTCATCCGCCACAATGTACGAAAATAACGGTATCAAAGGTCCAAAATGCCGTTATATGACAGCTAATACGATACTCCCTCCGTCCCTTTTTAAGTGATCCATACGGGAATACGTGCAATTTCAAACCCCTAAAAAACATATTTCTCTATATAACTTTTTAATTTGTTTTATACCAAATTAAAGTGCTCATGGAGTACTTTAATTTGGTGCAAAAAAAATTTAAAAACGATATGCGAAAGTACATTTTTAAACATCCGCAAAAATACACGTTTCCCAAGTGGATCACTTAAAAAGGGACGGAGGGAGTACGTAACAGTTGATATTTAAAATCCTAGGGTTACCATTAGAGCTAAATCAAGTTGAAATTCGGTCAACAAAACAATTCTCATCGTATAATCGCTATAGCCCTATACCTAACCAGGCCTTATTTTTTGCCAAAATTTTGGACCCCAGAACGACTGGCGTAGAATTTTCTTTGTACAAGTGTGTATATAATTCATCCGATGGAATTTTTTTGATTTGTGGCATTAGAAGGGAAAATTCATGGTGGTGTTGGAAAATTAAGAAAATTTGTATTAGGAATACCTGAAGTGTTCCTAGGATAAAGAGGGTCAAGCCAATGTTGCCGTGGCTGTGAGTGTGAATTCCGGTATCGTTACCGAGTGCTAGACCTGTCGCCCACCCGGCGACGCCGATGATATAGGCGGAGCATTGGCAAGCAACATGTAGGTAGAACCACGCTGGATCTGCTGACTTGAAGACTTTCATGTACCTAGCTGTCATAGCTCCAATAGGCATCAAAGTGCCCCAACTTAGTGTATTCAGCACTCCATGGGCCTGAAATTTCAACTCAAATCGTTCTTGAGATTTCCCATATTTCCATCAAATGAAGGCAAAGGAAAAAACACATTGTAAAGTTGATACATTGTAATAATTGTACTTGTAAAGAATGAGAGTCAGCAAGTGGTGGCTAACTCATGCGATAGAGCTCTTGGATGTCCCACACAACATTCCGGGATTGACATCTCCCCCGTGTAATAGATTAGAAATAGCGAATGACAAAAAGAAAAAAGGATGAGAGTCAAAAACTTTGGCGATCCAATTCACGAGCAATGGCAGAGCCAGAATTTAAGTTCTGGGTTGGCACTGTCTAAGGGAAGTCCACACGGGGTGTTGTATATTTTCAGTCAAAAAAATAAAGAGAGAGGTTAAGTCAAAGTGAGGCTTTGTCTTGGGCTATATTTAATGTAAACAAAAATAAAGACTTGATTCAATTCTCCTCCAATCTCTAAACAAAAGTCTTTGAGATATTCTTTTTTATGATCTGAACTATTCATCTTTTAAAACGCTGTTTTTAAACCGTTCATGTGATAAATCAAGTCGTTTAAATATTGGTAAGTGCCTAATCCATAATGTAAAATAAAGCTATTTTAGAACCGGGGTGTCACGTGCCACGCACCCCACCCCACCAAGAGGAGGCTCCCTCTAAAGTTGATCAAGCAGAGAGAGGAGACAATTAACTTACATTCTTCTTTTTTTGTTGTTGGGAAACTCCACCTCCAATGCTTGAATCACTATTTCCAGAAGCGAAATCAACAGACCCCAATGACTTCAAATTATCTCCAATCGTCAGATGAGATTGCGGAGTACCCCCAGACACCGGGCCATCATTCCACACTTGGTGGAAACTGGTCTGGTTATTTGGAAGCACCAATGTAGCAAAAATTATCATCTCATTGCTCACATACTCCGCCGCTAACCTCTGCACCGGAAAGCTCACCGGAGTTTCCCTGAGCAAAGTGTCATATGAATCGATGGAGGAGGTGTAAGCATAAGGGAGGCCATTGGAATTGTGCAAGGCAACTAGGCATTGTGCCCCTATCATGCCTTGGCTTTTGAGATTGAGTGCCCAAGCAACCCACCCGGAGGAAGAAATTCCGGTGTGGCGATAGGCAATATCGACCGTTCCGGTTGCCCGGTGGTAGGTCCAGTGGAGGAAAGCAGTGAGGTAAGGGAGGGCAGTGCATTGAGTGAAGAATATGTTGCTGGAAAATGTGTAGTTGTTGCAAGTTTGAGAGGAGGTTGAGGAAAACAGAGAGATTAGGAGAAAAGAAAACAGGACAGTTTTAAAGGGGTTGGTCATTGTGTTTAAATCCTTTGAAAAAATAGTTTTTGTTGTCTGGGGGAGACCCACTGGGTAAATCTTGATTTCTGAGGTGTTTCTGGTTCTGGGTAATGGATTTATATAGAAACTGTTTTGATCAATGAGAAAAAGAGTTATTCTATTGTCAGTCCACTAGGCTAACGATAAATTAAGATTTAGACCCAAAAAAAAAAAAATACACACTCCAATGTATTTTTTTACTTTTCTATACACTTTCACACATTTCTGTACACTTTTATTTTTACTCATTTCAATAAATTTTTGAAACCTTAACAATAGTCTAATGAACTGATTTTAAAATTTTCTATGAGAAAAAAGGGGAGCACGTGAATTTTAGATATTTTTAAGGTGGGGGAAAGAGTGAGAAAGTTGGGGGCTTTTGAGATTGGTGATGAAGAATTTGGTTTGTATTAGGAATCTGCCGAGAGCAATGCTACAGACACAATTTTAAAACACAGACACACAGTTGCTTGACCTGGAGTCAAATGAAGCCAACAAATAATCTCTTTTTCAACTAAAGTTGCATACTTGTCCATGGTCTGATCCTATGCTCTTTTGTAAGTGTTGACTCATTTGAGTGCAGTGGTAGCTTGTGGATAAGGCAATCCTCAAAATTGGAAACACGAAACCGAACGGGGGAAGACCGGCCAATGAGTCCACAGGAAATGCCAAAACAATTTTTTTGGAGCTAAGGCACCGTTTGGTTCAATGTAAAATATTGCACAACCAAACACTGAAAAAAATTGGGAAGGAATTACTATTCGTGTTCATCTACTTACCTGGAGTATAATTTTTCCCAACCTTTACTAATTTTTTGTCACGATTTTAGTAATTCAAAAAAAAAAATCAAAGGTAGAAAACCAACTATGAAAACAAAAAAGAATTTCTAAATAAATGGCATGCACATATGCTCGAAGGCACCCGTGCACACACAAATATGCAAGTCCAATTATTGCATTATTTATACCATAAGTTCTTCCCAAACAATTTTCCCGTTGTAAAAGTTATTTACGTGACGCTAGCCATAATTCAGAACGACCGAACTTCATATCGCTGACGTTCTATTATTCCAACCTTCAAATGTGAAATCACGCGGATTCAGTCAAAACATCTCATGTTACTCTCCAATTAATCTCGCACTAAAGATGAGTCATATAAGCAACCCAATTAAGCTATATATACTTGAAGAAAATAGCCACAAAAGGCACATGATTACGTTTGAAATCTTCATTTTTAAGTATATTTCTTCGTACATTTCATGCATTTTTTCTTCCTTCGTTCATATCATGGAAACTGTCTTTTAAAAATGTACTAACGTAAGATCAGAAGATTACGAGGATAAGGACCTTTTCGTGCGTTTTGGGTAAAATACTAAGATAAGTCAAGGGTGTATCTATCTTGAAGGCTATTTGAAATTGACCACAGAAAATAAGTTAGGTGAAGGGTCTCGGAGTACTTGTAATTCATAAGCAACAATCTTAGACCATTCAAATGAATTACTTAGAAATTTTCTAGAGCCATCTAATGAGCACTATCAATTAATTAGCGGTGCAAACGAGGCGAGCGGGTCTTAGTTTTACTGTGTTCGAGCTCGGCTCGTTTGGTTATTGTGCCCCACCCCACAGGTTTGCCCACACAATCACACACCCCAACCACACACAAATACACAAGTAATTTTACGTGGTTCCCCAATTCGGGTACGTCCACAGGTTTGCTCTGATCGTTACAGTGACAACTGAGCAAGAAGCCCGGTTTGGCACGATGCATGTCATGTCTGGCAGCGGCCCCACTAGAAGAGTATGCTAGGCTGCCAGGGCCAACCCCAATTTTTTTGGGGCCTCGAGCTAAAAAACAAGGGGAGGGAAGGGAACTGATGTTCAAGAGACTGGCGTGAGGCGCAGCATCCCCTTGAGCAGTGATGGCTGGCTGAGAGGCGGCTGAAAAAAGGGGCTTACGAGAGAAGTTAGGTTAGAGAGAGTTGAGTTAGAAAAACTTCAAAAATATACATAACAAATTTACAGCTAGAACATGGAAACCTTAAAAAATTTACAGTCAGAATAAGGAAACCTTATATCAAAATACCAAGGTAAGTTTCGATGTAGAGAATCTACTCAAAAATAATAATAATAATAATAATAATAATAATAATAATAATAATAATAATAATAATAATAATAATAATCACGAACTTGAACCAGCTTTTAGATCTGAAAATTTCTAACATTTATGCCTGTAGTGGTAGTGGTGGTGATGTATTGAAGCGCATCGATGTTTTTTCCCCTGCTTGGTCCCCCTCTCATCTGGATTTGTGAAGTGATGATGGCGAAAATTTTTAGCCGAACCACGCCCTCTTAAAATACACAAACTCACCCAATCATAACTTAATCCCGACAAAATCATAAGAAAAGAACTAAAAAAACTACCTTCCGAGCTTGAACACTCAATCTACAATACCAAATTCACAATAGAGTTTTTGTTACAGGTTAGGGTTTGAGTGGGTTTCCATTTTTTCTTCTTCTGTTAACTGAGATGCAGAGGAGAAGAGTAAAAAAATTTAGAAGCGCCTGAAGTAAAATTGAGAGTAAAAAACTTTAGAAGCACCTGAAGTAAACTTGAAATTTGCAAAAGGGTGGTTTTGGAAAATTACTGTAACTTGGAGTGCCTACATCAATTTTTGAAATGCAGTTATCAATTCCCAATAAAATTTACTATTACTCTATTACTGTTTTTTAGAAATTTATAAGTAACCAGATGTGAATTTAATGGTGACACCACACACTAAATTCACTCATTTTGCTCTTTTGATAAGGAGAGGTTGGTCCATCTTGCTAAGTTTTATCCATTTGATTTTTCTTCACTACAACTCATCATGTTGATAGTCAACTTAGAGCAAATTCAATGCAAAATTAAAAATAGCTATCGCCATTGCCATATTTTGGCACCAAAAAGTGATTTTGTGCCAACATATAAAACCCAGCCTCCAGTGGTTGCCAAATTTAACTAATTTTTCCTTCACCTCACTTTTCACTACTTTTTCAACCCCAATTCAACTATCTACGTTATTTTCAACCCTGTTGTGATCAAATTTTTTAACCTCATTCCCAACTAAATTTTCAACCCCAATTCTACCTAATTTTTCTGATATTTTTCAATCCACCATTCTGAACCGCTGTTCTACCTAATTTTTTAGATATTTTCCCATCCACCATTTTCAACCCCCGTTCGACCTAATTTTTCAGCTAGTTTTGTGATCTACCTTTCTCAACCCCTATTTTATCTAATTTTCTGAATATTTTTTACATCTACGTTTCTCAACCACCATTCTACCCAACTTTTCAACTATTTTTCTCATCTACGTTTCTCAACCACCATTTTACCGAACTTTTCAATGAACAAAACCTGGTAGTAAAATAGAACAGAATTACATCAAAGAAACAGACAATACAAAAGGATAAACTAGCATCACTATTGACAAACTATCAACAACCTCCCTCAAGGAACTCTGAACCAGTAAATATAACACATTCTAACAATAGGGAAGTACAAAACAAAGCACAATGCAGGAAAACTGAACTAATACTATTCCCTATCAGCAGTGCTACGATACCCAGAAACAGTACCCGAAATTGACTAGAATTTGAAATCAGTAGCTCAGATTCACTGAAATCAGTACTTCGCATTCCCATTCCTTATACCTCCTGTTGTGAGCTAGTTCCACAGGCATCGACATCACAAGCTCCATCCCCGACATTAGGGTATTTTTGGGATTCCCTTTCCTTCCTCTCCAATACTACATACCATGTGTACATTTCCAAGAAAGCGGCGCTCAAGCCCAGAAAAATGAGGATGCCAATGTATGCTCTCTTCCATTTTTGGGCAGGGTCCAAGATGTCAAAACCCTCAAAGATGTTCACAATGCTGAGGATGATCACCAGGTATCCGACACTCCAGTGGTAGATGTTCCAGTATATTCTGTACTTGTGATCCTTCTTCGGCCTCAAAAGCAGGGCACAGACCTACAAATTAAAAACAAGTTCGACGTGATAATTAAAATCAGCTACACAATCAAGAAGGTTTGATAGAGAGGACATCGAACAACATTTATTTTTCGTAGTGATTGAAGCTAAAATGGTTAATTGTTGGTGGATATGAGTATTGATTAGGATCCTCACTGATTGTTTTCTTTTGTAGTCATCCAGGTTCAAAGTCCCGATATCAGGATATGGAATGGTAACGGTGATTTGAAAGCCACAGACTATATAGATCGATGTCATCCGCCACAATGTACGAAAATAACGGTATCAAAGGTCCAAAATGCCGTTATATGGCAGCTAATACGATACGTAACAGTTGATATTTAAAATCCTAGGGTTACCATTAGAGCTAAATCAAGTTGAAATTCGGTCAACAAAACAATTCTCATCGTATAATGGCTATAGGCCTACAGGCCTTATTTTTTGCCAAAATTTTGGACCCCAGAACGACTGGCGTAGAATTTTCTTTGTACAAGTGTGTATATAATTCATCCGATGGAATTTTTTTGATTTGTGGCATTAGAAGGGAAAATTCATGGTGGTGTTGGAAAATTAAGAAAATTTGTATTAGGAATACCTGAAGTGTTCCTAGGATAAAGAGGGTCAAGCCAATGTTGCCGTGGCTGTGAGTGTGAATTCCGGTATCGTTACCGAGTGCTAGACCTGTCGCCCACCCGGCGACGCCGATGATATAGGCGGAGCATTGGCAAGCAACATGTAGGTAGAACCACGCTGGATCTGCTGACTTGAAGACTTTCATGTACCTAGCTGTCATAGCTCCAATAGGCATCAAAGTGCCCCAACTTAGTGTATTCAGCACTCCATGGGCCTGAAATTTCAACTCAAATCAATCTTGAGATTTCCCATATTTTCATCAAACGAAGGCAAAGAAAAAAAACACATTGTAAAGTTGATACATTGTAATAATTGTACATGTGAAGAATGAGAGTCAGCAAGTGGTGGCTAGCTCATGTGGTAGAACTCTTGAATGTCCCACACAACATCAGGGATTGACATCCCCCCATGTAATAGATTAGAAATGATGAATGACAAAAAAAAAAAAAAGGATGAGAGTCAAAAACTTTGGCGATCCAATTTACGAGCAGTGGCAGAGCCAGAATTTAAGTTCTGGGTTAGCACTGTCTAAGGGATGTCCACACGGGGTGTTGTATATTTTCAGTCAAAAAAATAAAGAGAGAGGTTAAGTCAAAGTGAGGCTTTGTCTTGGGCTATATTTAATGTAAACAAAAATAAAGGCTTGATTCAATTCTCCTCCAATCTCTAAATAAAAGTCTTTGAGATATTCTTTTTTATGATCTGAACTATTCATCTTTCAAAACGTTTTTAAACCGTTCATGTGATAAATCAAGTCGTTCAAATATTGGTAAGTGCCTAATCCATAATGTAAAATAAAGCTACTCCATTTTAGAACTGGGGTGTCACGTGCCACGCACCCCTCCCCACCAAGAGGAGGCTCCCTCTAAAGCTGATCAAGCAGAGAGAGGAGACAATTAACTTACATTTTTCTTTTTTTGTTGTTGGGAAACTCCACCTCCAATGCTTGGATTACTTATTCCAGAAGCGAAATCCACAGATCCCATGGACTTCAAATTATCTCCAGTCGTCAGATGAGATTGCGGAGTACCCCCAGACACCGGGCCATCATTCCACACTTGGTGGAAACTGGTCTGGTTATTTGGAAGCACCAATGTAGCAAAAATTATCATCTCATTGCTCACATACTCCACCGATAACCTCTGCACCAGAAAGCTCACCGGAGTTTCCCCGAGCGAAGTGTCATATGAATCGATGGAGGAGGTGTAAGCATAAGGGAGGCCATTGGAATTGTGCAAGGCAACTAGACATTGTGCCCCTATCATGCCTTGGCTTTTGAGATTGAGTGCCCAAGCAATCCACCCGGAGGAAGAAATTCCGGTGTGGCGATAGGCAATATCGACCGTTCCGGTTGCCCGGTGGTAGGTCCAGTGGAGGAAAGCAGTGAGGTAAGGGAGGGCAGTGCATTGAGTGAAGAATATGTTGCTGGAAAATGTGTAGTTGTTGCAAGTTTGAGAGGAGGTTGAGGAAAACAGAGAGATTAGGAGAAAAGAAAACAGGACAGTTTTAAAGGGGTTGGTCATTGTGTTTAAATCCTTTTGAAAAAATAGTTTTTGTTGTCTGGGGGAGACCCACTGGGTAAATCTTGATTTCTGAGGTGTTTCTGGTTCTGGGTAATGGATTTATATAGAAACTGTTTCGATCAATGAGAAAAAGGGTCATTCTATTATCAGCCCACTCGGCTAACGATAAATTAAGATTTAGACATAAAAATAAAAATACACACTCCAATGTATTTTTTTACTTTTCTATACACTTTCACATATTTCTGTACATTTTTATTTTTACTCATTTCAATAAATTTTTGAAACCTTAACAACAATCTAATGAACTGATTTTAAAATTTTCTATGAGAAAAAAGGGGAGCACGTGAATTTTAGATATTTGTAAGGTGGGGGAAAGAGTGAGAAAGTTGGGGGCTTTTGAGATTGGTGATGAAGAGTTTGGTTTGTATTAGGAATCTGCCGAGAGCAATGCTATAGACACAATTTTAAAACACAGACACACAGTTGTATCTGGAACCGTTGGATGCACGTGCATTTTCTTATAGAGTTGAGTTTGGAGTTGGGTACGTAGACTTTTCAATCTACGACGAATACAGAAAAATATTAGAGAAATTGGAAGCACAAATATTTGAAAACCATGAAATTATGTGGTTCACTTAATGGAGACTATGTAGAGGTCAACGCTTTTGTTGTGAAGAAATAGCATAGAAGAGTTGCATCAAATTTGCATGTTTCACTGTGTTGCTTCAATAAATGGTTAGGGTTATAAATATGTGAAAATGCCAAAAGTATGTTTGGACTCCCACCAATCCCACGTTATCTAAGAGTTGAATTTGTGACGCGCATAGTTTTTGGTTTACTCTACCACCAGCTTTTACACTTCATAACAGTTCCGAGGACGGACTGAGGGGCGGACGTACTCGGTCGACTGTTCTATTTACGCTTTAAATATTTACTTGAATTATAGTAGGTATTTATCTCAAAATTAAACGTTTAAAATGTATGTTCGTCCGCCCAACATAATTTTGAACCAGCCTGTTCGTCCGCCCAACATAATTTTGAACCAGCCAACTCCCGTCAAACTAAGAGTTCTGGGAAAATAATGTTAATGGTAAGAACATTTTGGTCAATTGTACGCATATAATAATAGTTAATTTGGTAGTATTCTTAGAACTTACATAGGCAAAAGTAATTTAACCTTTTATATGTTACAATTTGTTCGATGTTTGCCCACGCCCGAGGACCCTGTAGTAACTCAGGCACTACAGGGTTGTAGGCTCCAATAACAACCGTTCAAAGTTGTTTTTAATGATCTAGATTCACAAACTCTTTCTAACTGGTAAAGCTTTCTTACCTGTAATAAAGCTTTCTTACCTGTAAGAAAGCTTCTTCTGCAAATCCAAACCATTGATTGCCAAGTTGGACGGCTGTGATGCATACTACAAGGTCCCTGGAACTATAAATGATCGCACAAAAGGATTTAAGTGCATTTTAAGCAAGCCAAGTTGTCATTTGGCTCATGTGTTTGCAGTATTGTATTGCAAGTTTGTAAGTTTTAAATACATCTCTTTTCCTTCAATTCTTAACACTACAATCTTCGGTCTTGAGTCCCCTCTAGTGACCTCAATTGGGGTTCCTTTGAAACCTTCTTTTGAGATCTATAAATTGTTCATTTTTTGAGGAATGTTGAACACATTATGGGAATAAAAAATTATGATCATCGGAGATTGGTAAACACACAACTAAGACAAATTTCACTTACAATTTATTCTCTAGCTAAATGATATCCATCCGTATAGATACCAATATCTAATTAATTTGATTTTTTACATGAATGATCTACTTAAATTCCCTACAAATTGAACAATTCCAATCTCAAATAAAGATTATAGAGGATCCACAATTAAGATCACTACGGGAGTGTAGTGACTTGGGTCACGACGAGGAGTCACTACGAGGACCTTGGTACGTTCACGCTTTAGTTTCACATTCATCCATCAAAAGTTGAAAAACAGGCAAAACAATCTCTAATTGGAACTTGTAAAGAAATGAATGGAATTCTGGATAGCTAAAAAGCACAGAAATCTTACCAGTCATGATATCATATTGGAAAAAAAGAATATCAGGAAATCCATGTAATGTTCATTTGCAATGGCTCTTTATATAAAAGAATGATACAGCCGTCTTTCCTTACACAAATCTATTTCTCGAACCTACCATTACACAAAATGTTTCTCAAAGTGAGGGAGGGAGAGTACATTCTTCACCGTACTAGAGTTTTGACAGTTCAAAATTTGATGAGTGTCATGGCTAGACCAGTTGGCTAGACTTATTGTGGGGACGACTACTGGTACGTCTACAGTTATGTCTAGGGAGGTAGCGTATACAGAAGTACAGCTGGCTCACGTGGCCGTATGATTGTGTTGTTTCCATATCAAAAATAATTTATAAAACGAAACAATTACAACTACTCAAACGAATAGTGGTAAATATTCTGAGTATCGCTCCTCAGGGATTAAAAAGCTAAATTGCAATTGTTTCAATCGGTTTCTAAATTAATTAGATGAAAAGAGGTTTTGGTTTGTTTTCCTAAAATTATAAAAACTAAATTAAACTTAAGCAATTAATAAGTAAAAAGATTCGATGAGAGAAAATTTTAGGGTTTTGAATCCACTTGACCCTTCATAACCTAGATTTATTGCAATTGAGGACTTTTTATTCAGATTCACCGGACAACGTTCGGTTTCGCAGGCCCTTATGAAATCTCCTAAAAATATTTGTGAATCATCAAGCGGCATAGATTATCTCCGCCTAGTATGAATCGTCTTACTAGTACGATCCATCTCTATATTGGCATGGACCGTCTAATAGCACGACGTGTCTTACGATAATATAATCTATCAGAATCAATTACCACAAATTCGATTAAAACCATTGAATGAAAAAGTATTTGAAACCGCTGATATCAAACACATAATTATAAGGGAAAAATTAAACCAATTTCATAACATGAAATCATCTAGTTCACACAACTGAAGCCGAAAAATTAATCCAGCGAAAACAGTAAAATCTACGTTACTCGGAGTACAAGCTTCATCTACGCCCTAGAGTAGGGGTTTAACCGGACATCGTCGTGGAAGAAATTGAGATGCTCGGTTCTGTGATGCTCTCTGCTCTATTTCTTTTCTCTAATCCGTGATACGTGTCCAAGGCTACTGCCTTCCCTTTTATACTAATAAGTGCTGCCGCCCTTTTCTTGCTACCGAAGGTCTGTTCCGTAGTGCGTTGTTTCCCCCGTAGAGCCCCAGGACTTGCTTCTCTTCAAATAAGGCAGCCAAATGGGTTAGGAAGCCCGTTGTTTTCTTTGGTCCAACTCGTCCAAATAAACCTTATGAACAATTGGTTTGGCCCACCAATGCATGATTTATTACTTGATTTTATTCGACCACGGGGTTCACTTCGACACTGAGTAAAATTGGCCTTTGCTTTTTTTTTTTTTAATCAAAGCCTACAAATATCTGCAAAAACTCATAAACAAAGCATTACACTCCAAGTAACAAATTAAATGGACTTAACAAGGATAAATTAGCGGGCGCCAATGTGAACATTTACGCGCCTAACACCTTACAAGTTTAAGCAATGACACTTGAGATCTGAGATCAGTTCAAGGAGAGTCCACAGGATATATGATGGTGTCTTCGACAAAACGAAACCCGATTGCTTCAAAGTCAGCACAGACGGGGCATCGAAAGTGGATCTGGGACCTTCATCTTATGGGGTCATCATTTGAGATAGCGATTGAAAATGGGTTCATGGGTTTCACCGGGAGATGAGGTTTGCTTGTAGTATAACAGCAGAACTCTAGGCTTACCAATAAGACAAACACGAAGGAGGCACAACCACAAAGGATATTATTGAAATTGTTTCTTCTTCTTCATTGACAATGGTGGTTAATGATGCTAAGCAAATTTTTGTCGATGAATTGGAAGATATCAAGCCGCTCGTTGGATTTTATGATGAAAACCAGGTGATTGCATTTGATTCAAAAGAATTGACTCAAGGTTTGCATTATCCCCCTATCTTTTTAATCTTTTCAAGATGCACTTCAAATGTGTTGGAAATTTTTGCCACGTGAGATAAATTAAAGAAAAGTTTTTATTCTGTTCAAGGATAACTAATACTTTAATGCAATGTAAATTAGTCACATTCTAAATATTTGGTCGTTGTTTAGTCACATTTGGCGACTTACTAATTTTGTCGCTGCTAATATGGATGTGTTCATATTTTTTCAGCTTTCAACTGACGTATGGTGACTAATTAAATTTTCTTCGGTACATGTTGTCGCTAAAAGATAACTGCCGACGAAAAGGTTTTGGTCGTAAATGCATTATCTGACCCCTAATTGGCTATTGCATTATTAGTCGGCAATTCCTTTTGCAGACCAAATATTGTACATTTGGCGACTATTTTGCTAGCCAGCAATGGTGTTTTTTCTAATAGTGAAAACAGGATAAAGATACTACACAAGTTACTAGACAGGGATGCTTACACAACGAATGATGTTACTAGAGTAAAGGATTGCAATGGGGACGGGAGAGATGTGTAGCCCTCTAGCCCCAGCACTCTTATTTATAGGCCTCATGGAAGATTTTAGAACATACCATTTAGTTCTACAACCACCACTACATTACCAGTTCTAGAACACCCCACTTGTTCATATTAATTTAAAGGCAATTGATAATTAGTTTTTTAATCTTTAAGTGAAAATTACATGAGAAGATGAAGAAACATAGTTTCTTTCAAGTGCATTCCGAAATAATGAAATCATGGTTTTATTTATTTATTTATTTATTATTATTATTATTATTTTTATTATTATTATTCTTGGTTGTTCAATGTTGTTATTAAGTTAATTGGTGATTGAATCTGTGTGCTAATATCTTTTTATCCAATGTCATAAACTAACTCTGAGTCTAAATTGTAATTGTTAATTTCAGCTTTTTTAATTTAAACAAATAACAATTTATAATTTTAGTCACAATCATCTGCAGAAGTCCTAACCAAGGCCCCATCAATTGCTGGTTGAAAATTTTCTTCTTTTTTCAGGCAACAGATGGTATAGAAGTGTTTAATTAATAAATAGAATTAACCTTTTAAATCAAATGGCGACGGGAGTCTGCATGGCTTCTGTGAGTCCCGTTTCAAAAAAAAAAAAATCAAAATACTCAAATTTTGAATGATAATTTAGGAATGGTAACGGGGTTTGCATCGGGGTTGTTCCTTCCATACCTGATCTGCAAATTCCATACTCATCTCAAATTGGGTTCATAGGCCTTTTGATTGGCCCGAATTTTTCGGAGGAGGGAGCACGCACACTATGTGGGCTTTGGGCTTCGACCCATAAGCCACTCGTGCGCCACCACCCACCCGGACCGGACCGTGACTGGAACAGTACGTTCGAGGTCCGTGGTCCTTGGGCTTGGGCTTGGGCTTCGCTGGCTAGCTAGCTAGGTGATTAAACTTAAGCCTAGTTTTCTCATAATTATTTACAACCCAGAAATTAGTGGGTTTGGGTACGGGTTGTACCCGCTTGATTTAGACCCACAAAAGAGTAGAAATCAATTTTGATTTCTTAGTTATGCTCATTGAACTCTCACGGAGTAATGGCCTGCTTGATGGCAAAATCAATTGTTATGATATTGCTCCTTAAATTGCCCACGGTAATGGTATTCTTATAAGGGCAATTTCAATTGTTGGTGCACTGAATGGTATTCAGTTTGCAATTTGAATGGCAATTCAATTGCATGGTTAGTTGCCCTATTGAATGGAGAGGCTCCTCCGTACTATCATATAAGAGGGTCCTTGTCTCTTGTTTCAACACACCTAAAATCATCATTCTCGTTCTATAGTTTTTTGTTCCGTTTTAAAGATAGAGTTTAGACATAGTTCGTTTGACAGGACGATCCGTTAGGTGTTACCGATTGATCGTTTGTAGCCACTGTATCATGTGAGACAAATGTTGGTCAACCCATCAAACACATGTGGTGAGGCAACGAATTTGCTTTAAGGAAGGCCGTGTGAAACTGTTGGAAAAAATATTTTGAATTTAATATTTTATTTAAAGTGTGAATGAAAATTAAATTGATTTAGAGTAATGTCTTCTTAGTGGCACCTGTTCGCTATGGACGGACGCGTCCTTTCGTGAACAGATGTGTCTCTTCATCCTGTGACTATTCATAGAGTCACCAATTTGCCTATATATATGGCATCTTCTTTCATTTTAGTATGTTGTTAATTTTTCTACACTTTCATTGAGTCTTTTCATTAGAGAGAGTGCAAACACAAGTTTGGTTCGCCTACCGAACAGATTGGAGTGCTACTTCCGTTCGGTGAAGATCAAGTAGTGCTGGGAGATAGACGTCCATGCAAACCGTAAGCACTGTAGCGGGGGCGAATCTGTTTAAGTATAGAGTGTTATACACTCGCCTTGATCATCATATCTTTTCATCAATTTTCAGGTTTTGCATTCCGATTTTATTGCATTCATATTTTTGGTTTTATCACAAAAAGTAAACATATTTTCCAACAATCTTAAGACAGATCCCGTTGCTTTTTGTGTTGATTTTGCCTATGATTATGCGTAGATAATGGATTGTCATTTGTTTTTTGATGTGCTTGCATGTGGCGTTTATAGTCATAATTGGATATGATATAAACAATAAACTAATATTGGAATAGGCCGAAACGGTTAAATATAAACAGCATATTAATTTCTTGTTGGTGCTGGTAGAAATAATTCGGATTTCGATCGGATGTATATGAGTGTGAAAATTACTCATACAAGTATTGTTGGAAAATATGTTTACTTTTTGTGATAAAACCGTGAGACTAAAAAAGTGTGACTATTGAGATCACACCAAAAGGTTTACCCATTGAGTTTACATCAAGAGATATGATCTTTTGGTTTAAATCAAGTGGTGTGACCATTGCATTTAAAAGACGTGACCTTTGGAAAAATTTTATATGAATTGACTCATTTTATATCTGTGAAACTCTTTTTTTTTTTTTTTTTGTCATTTTCTTCCAATAACAATTCGGAGGCACTGTTTGGTGTGGTTTGGCCAATGGTTGTTTGTTACAAGATGACGTCAGGCAATTGTTTCAATAGTAACCGTTGCAATGTTCCATTCTAGTTTGTTCTTAGAAACATTTATTATCATACTGGCTTGGTGGATTCCTCGGTGGATTTTTCAAAATCTTGATATGTCTAGGTATTCAAATGAGTAGTTTGAATATTTTAACCTAGAGAAGTCATTTTTTCGTGACTTAGAGCGAGTATGAGATGGTCACTAGGAAATTCAAGATATAGGAAATATACGGTTCCTAAAATCATGAATAAAAGATATATGAGTGCGTGCGCATTGCACTGACCATGACATTACGAATGAAGAATTTGATGTTGGGTTTACACCCAAAGATGTGAACATTGGGTTTGAACCAACAGGTGTGACTGTTGGTGAAAAGTCACAAATCGTTTGATTATTCAGAAAGTCATTGATAAAAGTGACAATTGGTAAATAAGTCACATATCATATGACACGATTGTCGGTTGTTGGGTTTAAACTATTTTCATAGCTAATTCCCTGTAGAAGTTTTCTTTGAACTTGGATCTTGTGAATTGGTTTATAAGCACAAGGGAGTAATTGTTTTAAGCATTCCAACGTGTTGATTCACTTCAGAACCAATTCAATTAGTGGTTGCCCATTTCGTTCAGCACCATTTCAAACAGTGCGTGTCCCTTGGGCCAAAATAATGGTGTCTCTAATTTGTTTGAGCCAAATCGATTGGAAATATAAAACACGCAAATTCATGTTTTGATAAACATAGCAGATGGGCCTGCTATGTTTGATGTGATACTAAGATTTAAAATATTTATATCTCTATAATCTTCTCGGATATTTTGTAGTTGTCAAACAACTACGCCCCGTAAGATTTTTTTTTAACAAAGTGTAATCGATTTTTATGTTATGGAGAGTATCTAACAAGCATGAAAGAGTACTTTAGAATGCATATTGCATTTAATATAAAGTCGTGGCAATTTTTCAAGTGGAAAATCATGGAAGTTGAGTAAAGTGTTACTCGATATTGGGTGAGTTACTCAATGTGGGGGTTGTTTCTTACAAATGTGTATTGAAACACAAGAGATCCTAAATTCTGAATTGATTTCAGAATTGTGGGGGTAGCAATATGTATAATTTTCATATAATTTGTTTGTTGCACTTAGGAGACGTCGAACTATACTTGATGAACAAAGTATTGTGATACGAGTATCTAATTTAAAGTTTGCGAATCCAAGGGTGGATTTAATTTTACATTTGGAGTGCAACATTAATTCGGAAATCCTCAAACGTGTATAACAATGTCTACAATGGAGCCTGATCAACTCATTGCATTAGACAAAACTAGTAAGCAAAGTGGCTAAGTCATCTCTTAGAGGATGTTTCAATGTGGTTCAATTCTGTGCCAGAATTTATAATACAATGGCCATCGGTAGTTGGAAAGGCATAGAGGGCCACGAAGAACGGTAAGTCTCGATATTGTAGACTTGTACCGTTAAACATTTGTTTTCGCTAAAGAATGAATTATTGAAATAAATGTAGTAATATTTTTTGGTGGTCACAAGTATTTTTTAGTAAAATACAAGTATGAGTTAATAGTTGTGACAATGATACTTGTCCGGACTTAAAACAATCATGTCAAACTATAGGTGATTATGTGAATATTCTAGATTATCACATAATTGTGGGGGAAGGTGCTTATTTGCAAATAACTCGATGTTTGCAAGCAACCCATACGTGATTTTTTTTTTTTTTGTGAAAATTACTCATACAAGTAATTTAATTCTGTGCCAAAAAAATTGCAGATTATTCTTTGATTAGTGTTCGTAAGTTTGACACTCAACGTTAGAAAGGCACGGGATAGTATGGTAAGTCCTGACGTGATAATTGCAGACACAATACCATACAACACTTTGTTCTCAATTGAAATTAGCACCATTTAAGGTCAATAATGAAATACGGATCCGTTAACCAAATGGTTTTAACCAGAGAACAAATGATCATCGAGGGGAATGAGTTTAAAGCCTACCAATTAAAAGTCTCTATAACGGCAACCCAACCTAGCTGACTGGAGATCCCAAGATCTAGGTTCAATGGGACAACCGAGTTATATGAGACTTAGGAGTATCACTGAGGAGATATATCTCTCCAACTCATTCCTATGGTGAAACAGTGACACCTGCAGCGATTTAGGTTAAGTTTAACTTTTAATGATTCTTATATCTTGGTAAATCCAAGTGGGGTATAGCAGGATACTCTTAATAAGAGATCACCTATGTGAGTGTGAAGTGGGCCGCTTCTATGAGAATTTTAAGGCTGAATTCTTTAAAAAACACTCTCTGAAACCAGTCGCGTGTTCCAGGGCCGAAATGGGCACAACCGTAAGAACCAACTGTGTTCGGAAATATTCTGTGTGTTGACTATTGTCTTGGCTTACACAAACGGCTGAACAGTTCAAGACATCGCGTTCACTAGTTAGCTAGTAAGTCCGATAGTTATTCACAAGGCGAGGTTCAAAGCCAAAAGCTACCTTACCCCATGCAAGAAATTTCCACATGTACTCTCTCTGTTGCTTGTATTGTTTTTGCATTTGTTATTGAGTCAATTTCATTCATGTGGGGGATTGTTGGAAAAAATATTTTGAATTTAATATTTTATTTAAAGTGTGAATGAAAATTGAATTGATTTAGAGTTGTGTCTTCTTAGTGGCACCTGTTCGCTATGGACGGACGCGTCCTTTCGTGAACAGATGTGTCTCTTCACCCTGTGACTATTCGTAGAGTCACCAGTTTGCCTATATATATGGCATCTTCTTTCATTTTAGTATGTTGTTAATTTTTCTACACTTTCATTGAGAGTCTTTTCATTAGAGAGAGTGCAAACACAAGTTTGGTTCGCCTACCGAACAGATTGGAGTGCTACTTCCATTCGGTGAAGATCAAGTAGTGCTGGGAGATAGACGTCCATGCAAACCGTAAGCACTGTAGCGGGGGCGAATCTGTCTTAAGTATAGAGTGTTATACACTCGCCTTGATCATCATATCTTTTCATCAATTTTCAGGTTTTGCATTCCGATTTTATTGCATTCATATTTTTGGTTTTATCACAAAAAGTAAACATATTTTCCAACAGAAACATGGGTCCTGGCTTGTTTTTTTGTTTCTGATTTTTTCAGTTCTTAATTTCCATAATTTGTTAAATTCAAAACTGTTTTTCCACATAATTTTCCTACAACTATAACTATACATCTCCATTTCCATCCCCATTGGAGTTGCTCTAAGATTATGAATTCTACATGCAATTGGAATTGGAATTAATGGAGCCTCAGCCATCTGAGTTGTTCATTTGGTATGGCTTTAAACGCAAACAATTAACGGATATATTTACGTTGCAGCCCAGGATGGAGCCACAATCTTATTTTAGCATGTATATTAAAAATAAAAATAAAAAAGATGGACAACAATTAATATAAATAGTTATTGACTTACAAAAAATCAAATTAAAATACCACGGCATAACTCATAAGAACGTATCAATGTATCACAGCCACCGGACCTCGCTTGGCACACTGTTTTTCTTTCTTTGATTTGCTACTGTCGGACTGCTTTTCCACCATCTCTCTTAAAAACCAATTGGTGGTAGGAAGGGTTTCAATTAAGTCTGTTATGGCATTCGACATCGCACCTGCAAGTCTGTTTTTAGAGGGGTCGCAGTGTAAAGACCTGCATTTTTATTTTTTTATTTTTATCGTGCTTGGGTAATATGACGTGTTGTATTTTATTCTAAAATATATAATGCGGTAGAAATTTCTACATCATGACATTCGGAATATTATGTTAGTCTCACGGTGAATTTTTAGTATATTTCCAAGAACGAAACCCGGGCAGCGCAACCGAATGAGACCCGATTTTTACACTGCCATTAGAAATAATGTCTCTTCTCCGGGCTCAGGGCCTCACACCCCAGACAACTCAATCTCATTATTGAGTGTCTAACCCAATTATTCTTCTTTCTTCTTTTGCTTTTGCTTTTCTCTTTTCTCCTCCATAATTCTTTCTTTTCTTTTCTTTTCTTTTCTTTCCACATACACTTGTCCCCCATGTTCTTCCCTTTCTTTTCTTTATAAGGCATTACTCATGCCTTTCCCCTTCCAAATTCTCATCAGACTACGCCCTCTCTCCCTCCCCCAAAATTATCACCTCTTTCTCCCCCTCTTAAGTATCTACGTACTCTTTCGTCTCAAGATCGACCCTCTCGGGTCACACGCTAGTAACACCCTTTTCAGCCTAGGGTAATTGACGGGTTCCGAACGTTCCCAACGGTGCGAATCGTTCATCCACGCGCTTAATCTGCAGGAATTAAGGTAGAACTTCGGTAAACTTGCTTTAAACTTTTGTATGATGATTTTTGTAAAATCTTGACCCGATCGTTGGTTTAGGGAGTAAGGGTTGTAGGTAACATTATACTAAGTTGATTGTACGGACCGATCAGTTTACGGATCGATAGAATGTGAGAAAAACGTCTTTCGATACCAAAAACGAGTGTACACGGACTGGCTTCAGGAAACACACTGCCGGATACTGTTCGCGCGTTTTCCGGCCACGTAGAGGCAAAATCAGGAAAAGTGTAAAACTACAAAGTTGTAGCTCTTCAAATTCCCTACGTTTTGATATATAATTCGACTCAAACGGAGTTCGGTGTAAAAAGTTATGACAGAAACACTAAGGCTGTCCGAATCGCTGTTTCAACAACTTCCCTCTATTCGGGCAGAAACTTTGGAAACCCGTAGAATACGATTGAACCGTAGGATTACAATGAAACTTGGTAGAAAGACAGTTTGACGTCTTAGCTACGTAGTGACATGTGAACGGACCAAATCCAACGGTTAGATCTTCGGGAATTGGAATTTTAGTAAACTGAGGCAGTTTTGACATGTTCTGTTCGTACGCACTTTTACCCAGCTTAGGAGCAGATTCGGCCTTAGGTATAAACACAGGAATTGTTCTTAAGGTAGAGAACTATTACTCTGTCAAATTTCATAATTTTTGGAGAAGTACTGGTACGTCATTTCATTATAATTTGTAACTGATTGTTATTGACAGTTTTAGTACTTACATGTTTTACGGCTTGATGAGTATCTCGTTGAATGTTGAATTCCATAGTTGGTGGTTATGGTTTCTTACCTCTTGATTGAAATAATGGTTGGATAGACGAGATTGGGTGTGATGATGAGAAATTGGGTGGAGTACAGTTGTGGAAAAGATGAGATTGGCGTATGTGGTGACGGGTTGGTCTTGAGCCGTGTTATGTCTTGAGCTGTGCCTTGTCTTGAGCCGTGCTGTGTCTTGAGCCGTGCCATGTCTTGAGCCGTGTTATGTCTTGAGCCGTGTCCAAAGTGGCGTACGGGAACATAATGTATGGGAACATAGGTGTATGGGAACACAGTGTATGGGAACAATGGTGTATGGGAACATAACGAACGGGAACCAATGATAGGGATGTCTTGAGCCGTGCCTTGTCTTGAGCCGTGCTGTGTCTTGAGCCGTGCCATGTCTTGAGCCGTGTTATGTCTTGAGCCGTGTCCAAAGTGGCGTACGGGAACAAAATGTACGGGAACATAGGTGTATGGGAACACAGTGTATGGGAACATGGTGAACGGGAACATCGTAGAATCGACCACGTTAATGAACACAGTGTATGGGAACTTGGTGATCGGGAACATCATATGATTGACTACGCTGATAAAACTTGTGTGTAAAATAAGTGGGTTCTGTTGGTTAATTTTATTTGTGGTTATTTGATTATGGAAATTATTCATACATTGGGGTAAGGGTAGTTTTACGTTGTTCTACTGAGTGTCACCACTCACGGTACTACGTTACCATGGTATTTGACGCCAGGTACAGGCAACAATATGGAGTATTCAGAAGATAATCCTGTAGCCGTTGAAGAAGATGCTGAGTTGACTGAGTCGTGGCTAAACCAGTAGTTTAGTTGTTGGCTCTGTGCTTTTTAAGTATTTGCTCTGTGCTTTTTAGTATTTTATTGAGGTTTCAAGTTTGTAATAAAGACATATTTTATTTTAGTATTTCATGCTTAAGCGTTTGTAATAAATCACTTCAACTTTATTCGGTATTGTAATATTTAAACAATATTTGTGATAAATGGATTGTGTTTCTTTAATTTAATTTTTCGAAAAAAAATAATACAGCTCAAAAATCTTCAAAATCCTTTAATTAACAAACCGAATTTTCGGGGCGTTACAGTTGGTATCAAAGCTTAGGTTTAAGATTTCTCGTGTCCATGGGTATTGGGTAATAGAAGGTTTCGTGGGCTAAACTTGGGTAGATAACGTTATATTATGTTCTATTTAAACTAAAAATAAATAAATAAATATATATAATAATAATCTTTTTCGATTAGGAGGGATTGGACGATCATGACATACTGCATTTATAATAGCATGGTATCTATGTATTACTTGAGATGATTACCTTGATTAAATATTTTATTATGTCACAATAGGAGTAAGGTAGTTTCTGACATTAATTTATCGTCTCATTAGATGGCTGCTAGAGCTGCTGCCGTTGGCCGTCGCAATGGCAACAACCACGATTATGGGAATGGTAATAATCCACCACCACCTCCAAACCGTATGCTACTCTTTTCTGAGTTTAGGAAGCAGCACCCACCAGTTTTTCGTGGGGAACCAAACCCCAAAATTGCTCATGGGTGGCTAAGACAGACCAAGAAGATGCTAGAGGCAATGGGTATTCAGCGAGACGCAGATAAGATAGCTCTGGCAACATACCAACTTGAGGATGAAGCTGATCACTGGTGGGACTCCATGAAGACGACAGTGCAACCAAACACAATGACATGGGAAGAATTTGAGAGAGTTTTCAATGGGAAATATTTTCCAGCCCCAGTTAAGCAGGAGTTGATTCAAGAGTTTTCGAAGTTAACTCAAGGAACCATGACTGTTACGCAGTATGTGACACGATTCGAAGAGCTTTCCCGCCATGCCACATCACTTATACCAGATGACGAGGCAAAGGCTAGAAAGTTTGAGTGGGGCTTGGACCCAGATATAAGGGTAAATGTGATCGGCTTTGAGTACCAAACTTTTGCTCAAGTTGTGAACGCAGCCTTGATCCACGAGAGAGCACTGCTAGACTCTCGTAAAATTTTGAATCAGCGGAGGGCACCACAATCGCGGGGAGGACCTGTGCGCAACAACATCAACAACAGGAACTACGCGGCCCAGAAACCTTACTCTATCAGGCCTCAATACCAAGCTAGGGGATATCAAGGCCAAAACCAAAACTATGACAGGAGGTGTTACAATTGTGGTCAGGATGGTCATCTGCAAGCATAATGTCCCCAAGCAACTGGAATGGGATACCGTAATCAGTCAGGATATCAGCAGCAAGGTCAGAGTGGTGGTCAACAGCAACAACAGCGTGCACAACCGCCGCCACAACAGAAATTCACTGGGAACCAATATCAAGGGAAGAATCAGCAACCATCACGTCCACCAGTTCGGAATCCAGGCAATGCTCGAGGTCCGAATCACAACCAGCCAGCAGCTGGTGGTCGCATATTTGCACTTCAGGAGGAAGGAGGGTATGATCCCTCGGTGATCCAAGGTACCGTTATTTTATTTAACTCCTGGGTACGGGCTTTGTTTGACACTGGTGCATCGCATTCATTTATTTCTACTGATTGTGTATCATCGTTGGGGTTAGAAACTGAACGTTTAGAACGACCTTTTGGTGTAGCTTCACCTTTAGGTGGTCTTGTGTCAGTAGTATTAGTTTGCAGATCATGTGATTTGGAGATATCAGGTACGAGGCTAACTTGTGATCTCCGAGTTATCGAGATGATTGACTTTGACGTAATTTTGGGCATGGATTGGCTATCTGCTCATCGTGTGGTGATCAACTGTAGTAAGAAGGAAGTAACCTCTTACTATCCTGAAGGAACTTACTTTAAGTTCAAAGGGGATAAGCAAGACCCTCTGTCGAATCATCGGCGGTCAAGATGGCATAACCACTTATCTGGATGGCTAGCAAGTCTTATGCTTGAAGAAGGTGATCGCCTGGAATTGGGATTACCTCGTGTGGTATGTGAGTACGCCGATGTATTTCCAGATGATTTGCCGGAGCTACCTCCTCATCGTGAACTCGACTTTACAATTGAGTTGCAGCCAGGGACTAGTCCGATTTCTATGGCCCCACATCGAATGGCCCCGGCTGAACTTCGTGAGTTGAAGACTCAGTTGCAGGACTTATAAGACAAGGGATTTATTCGGCCCAGCACTTCGCCGTGGGGGGCACCTGTTTTATTTGTCAAGAAGAAGGATGGGACTATGCGTTTGTGTATTGACTACAGACAGCTCAACAAGGTGACAATCAAGAACCGCTATCCACTCCCGAGAATCGATGATCTTTTTGATCAGCTACGTGGATCTCGGTGTTTTTCAAAGATTGACTTGCGGTCAGGGTACCATCAGCTCCGTATCAGGGAAGATGACATACCAAAGACTGCATTTCGAACTCGATATGGACATTTTGAGTTTGTTGTGATGCCTTTTGGTTTGACCAACGCACCTGCTGTTTTCATGTGCTTGATGAACAAGATCTTCCAGCCATACTTGGACCAGTTTGTAGTTGTGTTCATCGACGACATTCTTATCTATTCATCATCCGAGGAGGAACACGAGAAACACCTGCGAATCGCTCTGCAAGTTCTGAGAGATAATCAGTTGTATGGTAAGGCTAGTAAATGTGAATTCTGGTTGAAAGAAGTTAAGTTCCTTGGGCATGTTGTGTCCGAACAGGGAATTGCGGTGGATTCTAGCAAGGTAGATGCAGTCTTGGATTGGAAACAGCCAAGAACGGTGTTTGATATCCGCAGTTTCCTTGGTCTAGCTGGTTACTATCGGAGGTTCATACAAGACTTTGCGAAATTGGGACGACCAATGACCCGGTTGACGCAAAAGGGAGTTAAGTTTGAATGGGATGAAGCGTGTGAACTTTCCTTTCAAGAATTAAAGAAGAGGTTGACCACTGCGCCAATTTTGATCATCCCAAAAAGAGATGTGGGATTTACGGTGTACTGTGATGCATCTAAGGAAGGATTGGGGGCTGTGCTGATGCAAAATGAGAAGGTTGTCGCTTATGCCTCTAGACAATTGAAGCCACATGAGAAGAACTACCCAACCCATGACTTGGAGTTGGCTGCAGTTGTCTTTGCATTGAAGTCATGGCGCTATTATCTGTATGGGGAGAACTTCGAGGTTTTCACCGATCATAAGAGCTTGAAGTATCTGTTTACTCAGAAAGATTTGAATATGAGACAGAGAAGATGGGTAGAATACCTTGAGGACTATCATTTTACCTTGTTCTATCATCCGGGGAAAGCCAATGCCGTAGCTGACGCACTCAGTCGGAAACCGAAAGAATTAGTAGCCGCTCTAGCTATAAGAGAATGGGAAATGATGGGTGCTATTAATGAATTTCATCTTCAGCCGACGTCTGCCAGTGAGGGAGCTTCACTTTTTGCATTGGTTGCTACACTGACTCTACACCGGGAGATATTGAAGGTGCAAGGAATTGACCAAGAGGTCGATTTCTTCAAGTACCGTCTAGCTACAGGAACAGCACCAGTAGGGTGGGCAATACACGCTGACGGAAGCCTGAGGTTTCTAGGAAGAGTTTTCGTGCTAGATCTTGGTACTCTTTGGGAATCTTTACTAAAGGAGTTTCATAAATCGAGTTTTGCTGTTCATCCGGGGAGCAACAAGATGTACCAGGACCTTAAGAGACAGTACTGGTGGAACGGGATGAAGGCTGACGTCGCTAGATTTGTGGCAACTTGTCTTACATGCCAACAAGTTAAGGCTGAGCACCAACGACCAGGAGGATCCCTACAGCCTTTACCGATACCAGGTTGGAAATGGGAGCATGTTACCATGGACTTCGTAACAGGGCTTCCCACGACTATCAAGAGAAACGACGCCATCTGGGTTATTGTAGACCGCTTGACGAAGAGTGCTCACTTCCTTCCAGTTCAAGTATCGGATACGATGGAGTCTTACAGTTACCTATATATCAATGAGATTGTTCGTCTACACGGGGTTCCGGTGTCGATTGTGTCAGACCGAGATCCTCGTTTTACTTCTCAGTTTTGGCAAAGTTTGCAGACAGCTCTAGGTACAAACCTTTGCTTCAGTACCGCTTTTCATCCACAGACCGATGGACAATCCGAGCGGACAATTCAGACATTGGAGGATATGCTCAGAGCTTGTGTGTTAGATCTTAAGGGGAGCTGGGAACGCCACCTGCCATTAGTGGAGTTTGCTTATAACAACAGCTTTCAAGTAAGTATTGGAATGGCACCTTATGAAGCACTATATGGAAGACCTTGTCGATCTCCAACATGCTGGACAGATGTCGGAGAGACCAACATGTTGGAATGGCACCTTTTGCTTTTCTCTTTTCTCTTCCATAATTCTTTCTTTTCTTTTTTTTTCTTTTCTTTCCACATACACTTGTCCCCCATGTTCTTCCCTTTCTTTTCTTTATAAGGCATTACTCATGCCTTTCCCCTTCCAAATTCTCATCAGACTACGCCCTCTCTCCCTCCCCCAAAATTATCACCTCTTTCTCCCCCTCTTAAGTATCTACGTACTCTTTCGTCTCAAGATCGACCCTCTCGGGTCACACGCTAGTAACACCCTTTTCAGCCTAGGGTAATTGACGGGTTCCGAACGTTCCCAACGGTGCGAATCGTTCATCCACGCGCTTAATCTGCAGGAATTAAGGTAGAACTTCGGTAAACTTGCTTTAAACTTTTGTATGATGATTTTTGTAAAATCTTGACCCGATCGTTGGTTTAGGGAGTAAGGGTTGTAGGTAACATTATACTAAGTTGATTGTACGGACCGATCAGTTTACGGATCGATAGAATGTGAGAAAAACGTCTTTCGATACCAAAAACGAGTGTACACGGACTGGCTTCAGGAAACACACTGCCGGATACTGTTCGCGCGTTTTCCGGCCACGTAGAGGCAAAATCAGGAAAAGTGTAAAACTACAAAGTTGTAGCTCTTCAAATTCCCTACGTTTTGATATATAATTCGACTCAAACGGAGTTCGGTGTAAAAAGTTATGACAGAAACACTAAGGCTGTCCGAATCGCTGTTTCAACAACTTCCCTCTATTCGGGCAGAAACTTTGGAAACCCGTAGAATACGATTGAACCGTAGGATTACAATGAAACTTGGTAGAAAGACAGTTTGACGTCTTAGCTACGTAGTGACATGTGAACGGACCAAATCCAACGGTTAGATCTTCGGGAATTGGAATTTTAGTAAACTGAGGCAGTTTTGACATGTTCTGTTCGTACGCACTTTTACCCAGCTTAGGAGCAGATTCGGCCTTAGGTATAAACACAGGAATTGTTCTTAAGGTAGAGAACTATTACTCTGTCAAATTTCATAATTTTTGGAGAAGTACTGGTACGTCATTTCATTATAGTTTGTAACTGATTGTTATTGACAGTTTTAGTACTTACATGTTTTACGGCTTGATGAGTATCTCGTTGAATGTTGAATTCCATAGTTGGTGGTTATGGTTTCTTACCTCTTGATTGAAATAATGGTTGGATAGACGAGATTGGGTGTGATGATGAGAAATTGGGTGGAGTATGGTTGTGGAAAAGATGAGATTGGCGTATGTGGTGACGGGTTGGTCTTGAGCCGTGTTATGTCTTGAGCCGTGCCTTGTCTTGAGCCGTGCTGTGTCTTGAGCTGTGTCTTGAGCCGTGTCCAAAGTGGCGTACGGGAACATAATGTATGGGAACATAGGTGTATGGGAACACAGTGTATGGGAACAATGGTGTATGGGAACATAACGAACGGGAACCAATGATAGGGATGTCTTGAGCCGTGCCTTGTCTTGAGCCGTGCTGTGTCTTGAGCTGTGCCATGTCTTGAGCCGTGTTATGTCTTGAGCCGTGTCCAAAGTGGCGTACGGGAACATAATGTACGGGAACATAGGTGTATGGGAACACAGTGTATGGGAACATGGTGAACGGGAACATCGTAGAATCGACCACGTTAATGAACACAGTGTATGGGAACTTGGTGATCGGGAACATCATATGATTGACTACGCTGATAAAACTTGTGTGTAAAATAAGTGAGTTCTGTTGGTTAATTTTATATGTGGTTATTTGATTATGGAAATTATTCATACATTGGGGTAAGGGTAGTTTTACGTTGTTCTACTGAGTGTCACCACTCACGGTACTACGTTACCATGGTATTTGACGCCAGGTACAGGCAACAATATGGAGTATTCAGAAGATAATCCTGTAGCCGTTGAAGAAGATGCTGAGTTGACTGAGTCGTGGCTAAACCAGTAGTTTAGTTGTTGGCTCTGTGCTTTTTAAGTATTTGCTCTGTGCTTTTTAGTATTTTATTGAGGTTTCAAGTTTGTAATAAAGACATATTTTATTTTAGTATTTCATGCTTAAGCGTTTGTAATAAATCACTTCAACTTTATTCGGTATTGTAATATTTAAACAATATTTGTGATAAATGGATTGTGTTTCTTTAATTTAATTTTTCGAAAAAAAATAATACAGCTCAAAAATCTTCAAAATCCTTTAATTAACAAACCGAATTTTCGGGGCGTTACACGCAGGGAGTGGTATTGTGTAACCAAATCCATGAGGGCACTCCGGACCAACAATCCCTCCCTCACGATGACGCTCTCGCGACTCGAACCCATGACCTCCTGGCTCTGATACCACTTGTCGGACCGCTTATGGCTGTTAAGGAATAGTAGTATGTTTTTAGTCATGTAAGGTGTGTTAGTGGACTTTGTATTTCTGTGTAATCTACATTTGTATTAGTATTAGTGCTTCATTTGGTTTTGTTGAAAGGGTACTTCTGTTTCTGTAGTTCAGTTGGTTTAGGCGGGAAAGGTGGTTGCATTTTATGCCACCTCAGCAATCCTGGTGATCTAGAAATGGACCAATGAGGTCAAGGGATTGTGGCGATATAAAAGGGGTTCTGGTTGTTCTGTAAAATACATTCGAAAATACTTCTGAGAAATAAGATTGTGCAGCAATTTCTCTCTCCTCTCTCATTATTCATTTCTGAATCTTCAGTTTGTAATTTTGTCATGGTATCAGAGCATCACTGAAGCAAGTCGAATCAAGGAGATCCTGAAAGATTTCACGAAGGAGTTTGACGAAGAAACCCTAATTTCTGATCGATTAAGGTAGAAACCTAATTTCTGAGCAATTAATTCGAGAAACAGCAATGGCATCATCTGCAGCTGCATCATCTTTGACTTCAGTAACTCTACCTACGTCTTTGGCCTTTCTGGTATCCAATTTTCACTCTCTAGTCAATATCAAGCTTACTTCCGAGAATTATTTGTTGTGGAGAACTCAGGTGATGAATGCAGTGCGTGCAAATGGATACTTAGAATACCTTGATTACACAAAACCTTCTCCAGAACCAACAATACGAGATGCCTCTAATTCTAGGGTTGAAAATCCTGAATTTACCCTGTGGACACTCGTTGATAATCAATTACTGTCATGCTTGACATCAAGTCTGTCTTCTACAACCTTACCACATGTTTTAGGGCTTACGCATACTTGTCAATTCTGGCAAGCTTTAGAATACAGATTTAACTCTCTTTCAGAGTCACATATACAGGAGTTAAAGAATAAGCTCTATAATGTTCGTAAGACTGGATCTATGGATGATTATATGGATGAAATCAGAGGCTATGCTCAGAAACTTGAAGCCATTGGATATCATGTAGATGATGATGACCTAGTTTTTTATGCACTCAAAGGACTACCTCCTGAGTTTAAACCTGTGAGAAGTGCTTTGATTGCAAAAGGTGATGTTGTGTTTGATGAGTTAGTCACAATCCTTAAAAACGAAGAACTACAACTTGAAAGAGATGAAGGTTTTGGATCAACAAAAGTATTTCTTACAACACAGTCCAGTGCACATGAGGCTGCTAGGTCTGGGACTCAAATGATGAATCATCCACAAGTAATGCGGTCTGGAATTTTGGGGCATGTACCACAGTATCATCAAGCTCCTATGTATCAGAATTCTCATGACACAAATGCCTTCTTTCCTGCTCAGACAAGTGGAAATATAAATTTTGGTGGCTCACACAGACAAAAGGGAGGAAGAGGCTCCTATGGTCAGAACAATAAGATTGAATGCCAAATATGTGGAAAAACAAATCACACTGCTATGTATTGCTATCATAGGCAAAACCTACAATATCAGCCTCCATCAAATAATTTTTCTTATCAAGGTCAAGGATCTAGAAGGAGTCAATCTTGGAATGGATCACAGAACACACAGGGTTGGAATTCTCAGAATTGGAATAGGTCCCAAAGGCTTTCTCCCAGTGGTGATGGGAATCATTTTGCATCTGGAGGTCCTGGTGCTTATCCAGCACAACAACAAACTTTGAATGTCGTTCCTCAACAACCACAGGCCAATTTTCTTACATATAACAGTGGTTATATGACTCCATCACAGAGCTATAATGCTTCTACTGGCTATTCCACACCTCTGAATGTACTTCCTTAACAACCTCAGATTGGATATTCAGGTGTTTCTCCAACAGGAAATACTTTTCCAGGGGTTTCTCAGGCCTTAGTTGTCACAACTCCTTCAGCTGCAGGGCATGGTCAGTATGGTCAAACTTCAGGGGGTTCTCAGGCCTTAGTTGCCACAACTCCTTCAGCTGCAGGGCATGGTCAGTATGGTCAAAACTTGATCAGTGGATCATCCTCTCCTCAATGGTTTTTTGACAATGGAGCAACTACCCATGTGACTAATGATCTCACTAACATCTCTCAGCCACAGTCCTACTTATCTGGTGATGGTGTTATTGTAGGTAATGGAACAACTCTTCCTATTTCTTATACTGGTCCTGGACTTCTTTCCACTCCAAATTCTAGTTTTCATCTTACTAAAGTTCTTCATACACCTTCTATCACTCATAATCTACTTTCAGTTTATCAATTTACCAAAGATAACAATTGTGCTCTTGTTTTTTATTGTCATGGATATTCTATCCAGGACACTCAAACTCACAAAATTCTGCACAAGGGTCCCTGTGTTCAAGGGTTGTATCCCATCAAGACCTTCTCTAAAGGTGATTTTCTTTCTTCTTCATCTCATGCTTTGGTTAGTTCTTCTTTGTCTTCTGTTTTTAGTTGGCATCAAAAACTTGGGCACCCTAGTCTTCCTTTGTTTCAATCTCTTGTCAAACAGTTCAACTTACCTGTCTCAAAACATCTTGATGTTACTTGTTTTAGTTGCAATGTGGTTAAAAGTCATAAAATTCCTTTTCCTGTATCTGTATCTAGTTCTCTGGCACCCTTTGATTTGCTGCATATGGATGTCTGGGGTCCAGCACCTGTGCCATCTGTCCAAGGGTTTAGATATTACTTACTCATTATTGATGATTACAGTCGGTATTCATGGCTCTTCCCTTTGAGGTATAAATCAGAAGTTAAAGTGTCACTTACTCATTTCAAAGCCTATGTTGAAAATCAGTTTCATACTCATGTTAAGACTGTTAGATCAGACAATGGGGGGGAATTTGTGAACACCTATTTGACTTCTTTGTTTCTTTTTGCTGGGATAATTCATCAAACCACTTGTCCACACACTCCTGAGCAAAATGGTGTTGTGGAAAGAAAGCATAGGCACTTAATTGACACAACACTCACTCTATTAACTCATGTTGGGATGCCCACTCATTTTTGGATGGAAGCCTTGAATACAGCAGTCTATCTAGCAAATAGATTGCCTCATTCTTCCTTAAAATTTCAGATTCCTTTTTGTCTCTTGTTTCAACAAGCACCTGATTACCTCTTTTTAAAGCCTTTTGGCTGTGCTTGCTTTCCCTGGTTGAAGCCTTATGTTCCTCATAAGTTGGTTCCCAAGTCTGTTTGTTGTGTGTTTCTAGGCTATTGTTCAAATTCAAAAGGATATCATTGCTATGATCCTATAAAAGATAAAGTATATGTTTCTAGACATGTAAGGTTTGAAGAAATGTCTTCCCTTAGTTCTTCTAATCACTCTTATTCTTCCTATTTCTCAGTTCCTCTGACATCTTTTGATAACATAGTAGTGCAGGCTCCTTCTCTTCTTTTGCCTCCAAATTCCTTCTCTTCTTTTGCCTCCAAATTCCTTCTCTCCTGTCCATATCACTTCTTCTCCTGTGCATACTCCCACTGCAGTTTCTACTCTTCCTTCTGGTTCTACACATCATCCCAATGTTGTTGTTCCTAGTGTTTCATCACCTGCTTTCCTTCCCTCTAATATTCAGCATCCAGTTCAGTCCTCATCTTCATTAGTTTCTCCTCAACATGCTACCACCTCTTCTCTTCTTTCTTCTACTACTCATTCTGTTTCCCAACATCCCATGCAAACCAGATCCAAATCTGGTATTCACAAGCCCAAACATCCTCTTTCTCTTTTCACTACTTCTACCATGGCAGAACTTAAACATTTCAATGAAGCAATTCATCATACCATTTGGCAAAAGGCTATGGCTGACGAGTATGAAGCCTTGGTGAATCAGGGCACCTGGGTTTTGGTTCATCCACCTTCTCATGGCCATGTTATAGGCTGTCAATGGATCTATAAGATCAAACGGCATTCCGATGGATCTGTTGCACGGTATAAAGCAAGACTTGTTGCCAATGGTAACCAACAGGCTGAAGGCCTTGATTTTGTTGAAACGTTCAGTCCTGTAGTCAAACAACCTACAGTCAGAGTGGTGCTAAGTCTAGCTATCCAGAATAAGTGGCCTTTAAGACAACTTGATGTTTCTAATGCATTCTTGCATGGGGTTATCACAGAGGATGTCTACATGAAACAACCCTTAGGGTATAAAGACCCTACACATCCTGATTTTGTGTGCAAACTAACTAAAGCACTCTATGGCCTCCGGCAAGCCCCAAGGGCTTGGTTCTCAGTCTTTTCCTCTTACCTCATTGATCTTGGGTTTCAAGCAAGCACAGCAGATACGTCATTGTTCATTCTTCACAAGGATACCATCATTGTGTTAATCTTGGTCTATGTGGATGATATCATTCTCACTGGGAATGATCCTATTTTTCTGACTCAGTTAATTGATCAGCTTAGTCACAGATTTGTTATGAAAGACCTTGGTGTCTTACACTATTTTTTGGGCATTGAGGTTACCCATACAGAGCAAGGGTTATTTCTGTCTCAAGCTAAATATGCTTCAGAGATTCTTGTTAAGGCTGGCATGACAGATTGCCAGCCTAGTCCTTCTCCTACATCAACAAAGAAACCTGTTGATCCTTGTGATCCATTGTTTGCTGATGTTACCCTCTTTAGAACCCTAGTTGGTTCATTGTAGTACCTCACTATAACAAGACCTGATATTGCCTTTGCTGTCAACACCATGTGTCAACACATGCATCAGCCTAAACAAAGTCATTTTGGGGCAGTTAAACGACTTCTTAGATATGTCAAGGGTTCTTTATCTGATGGTCTTCATCTTACTGGTGGTAACTTGACTCTAACTACATTTACTGATGCAGATTGGGCAGGGGACCCAATGGACAGACGATCCACTACAGGTCTTGTTGTTTTTCTTGGCTCTAATCCCATCACTTGGAGTGCCAAGAAGTAGCCAACTGTTGTTCGATCCTCCACCGAAGCGGAATATAGAGCCATGGCTCAAACTGCTACTGATCTTGTGTGGTTATGACAACTTCTTTCTGAACTTCATGTTTCGATTTCTACTCTTCCAGTTCTGTGGTGTGATAATCGCTCTGCTATGGCCCTAGCTTCGAATCCTGTGTTCCATGCTCGGACCAAACACATTGAAATTGACTATCACTACTTTAGAGAGCAAGTCTTGGCTAAACAACTGGTTCTGCATTTTGTTGGCTCTTGTAATCAGCTTGCCGATATTTTTACGAAGGGGTTACCTGTTTCTCGTTTCTTGCTTCTAAAAGCCAAACTCATGGTTGGTTCCCCACCCATGCGTTTGACGGGGGGTGTTAAGGAATAGTAGTATGTTTTTAGTCATGTAAGGTGTGTTAGTGGACTCTGCATTTCTGTGTAATCTGCATTTGTATTAGCATTAGTGTTTCATTTGGTTTTGTTGAAAGGGTACTTCTGTTTCTGTAGTTCAATTGGTTTAGGCGGGAAAGGTGGTTGCATTTTATGCCACCTCAGCAATCCTGGTGATCTAGAAATGGACCAATGAGGTCAAGGGATTGTGGCGATATAAAAGGGGTTCTGGTTGTTCTGTAAAATACATTCGAAAATACTTCTGAGAAATAAGATTGTGCAGCAATTTCTCTCCTCTCTCATTATTCATTTCTGAATCTTCAGTTTGTAATTTTGTCAATGGCATTCGATATCGCACCCACAAGTCTGTTTTTAGAGCGGTCACAGGAAGTGGCATTGTGTAACCAAATCCATGGGGGCACTCTGGGCCCAATAGCTGCTATGTTTCTTTCTTTTTGTGTTGATCTAAAAGCACCTTAAATATACAAACAGAGTAACATAAAAGACAAAGTTTGAAGTTTGCTTTTTCTAAATTTAGACCTCTAATTTCATCCAGACACCCATTAAATTTGGCTTTCAACTATTTTTTTGCCCTCTTTTTTTAGATAAAAACTAGAGTAAAATACTTTCAATATAAAAAAATTAAAAAAAAACAATAAAAAAAATGAAAAGGCTACAATCCACATCTCTTATTTGAGTGTGTATGATACACGCTCCTATAAAAGTTATAGATTTTTTTTATAAAAGTTACGAGACGCACCAAAATGTGACGAATCATATTGCTGAAAAGTTACGAAAAACTAAAAAATGTTACGATTGCCAATGAGGTGGCACAATCTGAACCATACAATATATAGGTTAATGGGTGTATATTATAGCCATTTCCTAAAAAAAAAAAAATGGGTTTCGCTAACTTCTGCTCATTAGGCTGAGGACAATAGGCAAGTAATGACAAACAAGTTCAGATATCAATACACATTTCACAGATATCAATATACTTTCACGGATATCAATGCACTTTTCTTCAAAATTGATACACTTTTTGCATATTATCCTCTGTCCTAAGGGTTAAAGTTAGCATTTTCTATATACAAAAATCTACTAGTGGCCAGCCTCTATCTATATATATAATTTGGGGATGATTTTTTTTGTTTTTAACATCGTAGTATCATTTAAATTGGTGGCTGTCACCACCACTACTTGTCTCCACTTGCTCCATCCTTGTTTGCAGAGAAATCATTAACTACATTTTTTTTTTTTTTGAACGGAAAAGAATAAATTTCATTCAACTTAGAGAGAGGTACAATGAAAAGGGTACAGAGAGGAAAACATCATATATAAGGAAGGGGCCAAAAAAATTGGCGCACTCAAATAGATAATCATACGAAACTCTAGGACCCAAGAAGTTGGCAAGGCACCAACATATTAAGAAAACAAAACATTAGCGTCAAAATGAAGGACCAGCCCTTCAATTTGCAACCAGCAGACAGAAAAAAAACATATGGTAAAGATATCTAAATAGAATCCAACACACTTTGGAGCCTAAAGATATAATCTTCCACTGAGTATTTACCCCACCCGCTTCCATCATCCTTCTTTGTTTTAACCCATAGAGCAACCCTAGTTTTAATGAGATCAGTGATGTCTTCCCAGTCAGGAGTTACCGCTTCAAAAATGATCGCATTCCTCTTATTCCATATGGTCCACATGACTGCCAAAGGGATGCAGTCCCAAATAATCTTTTTCGCAAATGTCATATTCCAGGCGTTCCACCAAAGAAGTAAATCCACCACTGATTTTGGTGTCGCCCATTGAACACCCCACCAAAGCAATATTTTTGTCTATACAATCCAAACAAAATCACAATGAAGCAGTAGATGGTCTAGAGTTTCCAAACTTGAGTTACAGAATTTGCAATTGGTTTCTCCTATTATGTTCTGAATCATACCAATCCTAAATAAGAATTCTGAAGTTTTAATTCTTCCAAGGTGAACCAACCATCCAAAACATTGAACAAAATAAGGCGCCACATTTCTCCATATGAGATCATAAGCTGAATTAATTATGATAGCATTTGGTCTAGCTTCATAGAAAGATTTTACCGTGAACACATTTGGATTGCGGGCAGACCAGACAAGTGTATCCTTTGCTCCACTGTTTACTGCAACACCAGATTCATCAAGAAGTTGATAGAGTTCAGCTAGCATAACCACCTCCCAATCATACAATCTCCTTCTAAATTGCAAGTCCCAATGGTCTGCATCATCTCTTCTTGCCAGCGCTTGACTAAGAGTTTTATCTTTTGAGTTGGCAACTCTGAACAGTGAGGGGTACGCTTCAGCAAGACATGGGTTTCCAAGCCAAACATCTTTCCAGAAAAGAACAGATGATCGTTGTTTATGAAAGACAGCAGAAATATATAATAATTGTGCTTTAAGATGGACCATGCACTTTAAAATTTTCAAGCCAGACCGGATCAATAGTTGGAGAAAACATTCCTATATTTATTGAATAATTTTGCCAATAAAAAAAAAAAGTTGGAGAAAACCAAACCAAACCAAACCAATTTTTCGGAAGGTTTTTTCGGTTTCACCAGTTTTTTGTTTCACTCCTAATAAATTATAAGGCCACTTTTGATTGCAACCAAGCTACATATTTTTAATTATAACTCAGGTTAACTAGGTCATATGATCCTTTATGTAGTAAAAACTCTTTTTCTAGGGTGGTATTTCCCATAATTTAACCGTACGTACGAAGAAAATGAGGTATAATCTTATAGTTATGTCACGTTGCAATTGAATTTTGGACAATATTTATCGTATCTTCGTATGGGATCGATACAAAAGGAACAATTCAAGAATTCTACAAACCATACAGTTTTTTTTTTGTTTATCCGCACAAAATAATATAGTTCACATACAGAAAAAATAAGTCATGTAAGAAAGTTGATTCGAACACCATTAGTTACTGGAGAAAAAAATTTGGACAGCCAATGATGTTGGTGCAAGACCAGATAGGAACAGGAAAAAATATTCGTACACTATTAGATTCTTGGATCCGTCCTTGCTTATAGGTACGATTTATGATCTCTTATATTACGAAAAATGCGTTTAGTCGGCCAGCACGTATACCAAGTTCAGGCCCATGGCTAACTTGATCTTGATATTTTGTATATGTGCAAGGGTCGGCTCTACCTCAAGCGAACTCTCTGAATTTAAGAAATACACTTAAATTTTATCTACTTATACAAATAATTTAGCTTTTCTCTAATTTAATGTGCACTGGATCACTCGTTAAAACTTACCAAGCATAATAAAAGACCATTTATCAAAATTTGTAAGTAGATGATATGGTTTAGCAAAGGAAAACAAAATTAGGAGTAGGCATGTCTGACACGAAAAAAGAGAACAAATCTATGTAATTGAGTTAAAAATAAACATTTTTATGAGTAATTTTATACATTAGACATAAGTTTGACGAACCAGAAAGTAAAAAAAATAAAAATTTAGCAAAACTAAAACTTTTTGACATGACATGACAACACGAACCCGACACGACCCAGACATTACACGAAATATTTGGTGAGTTGAAAAATGTTGTGGAAATTTATAAGTAAAATTTTGATACATAACACGAAAATGACACGAAATTACATATTGCACACACCTAAATTAAATCATGAAAGCGCCCGATAAATTTTCAATCAAAATATATAACTCATCCGTAAAAAAAAAGTTTTGTTAAGAAAAATTTTCCAAATGTGCATGGTTCAATTGAAAACAGGGGGGGTGCTGCGCAACTCCGTGTTGCGCAGCGTGATGTGCGAGCACATTTCAGTGTTGCGCCGGTACCGTTTTTGACGATCAAAAACGTCCACCGCGTAGAGCTTGTCGTGTAACACCCCAGATTATTTCAAATATTTGGTGGTGTGGTTACACCCAATAATTTTCCTATGAGGGGATATTATGTGACACCCGTTTTTAATAAGCGTGTGTTTGGGTTTCATTTATGCGTTTATCTCGTGGACCATGGGAAAAAAAAAAGAAGTCAAAAAGAGAGGGGACGTTAGGTAGAAGGAGGAAGGTTTCATTTGTTGTTTGTGGAAAATTTTGTGCAAGGGAGGACACCTTATCCCTCATTGACTTCAAGTCAATTGGTTGGCTCAATAATTTTGGGGTCTTCCCCTACTTCCTCTACCAACAATCAGAGAAGAGAGAGACCAAAAGAGAAGAAGAAGAAGGAGAGAAGAAGAAAAGGAAGAAGGAAGAGAAGAAGAAGGAAAATTGGGTAAAACCCAAAATTGAGGTACGAATTGAAGATTAGTTTCCTAAATTCTTAAGTTATGTTGTTCATATACAAGTTAATTTGGTATTTTGCGTCTCATAAGAGTGATTTGGGGTTTGCTTTTACAAAATTCATGGGAGGGAGTAAAGGTGTTCACTGACTGATTTTGTGAAAAAATCAAATCTGCCATGGTTTTTGGCGAATTTTAAGACATGGTTCTAGAAGTCATAATTTTATGATATTTTTACAGTAGATACCCATGGATGTTCTTGGTGTTGTGTAAAACTTTCGGAGTTTAAATCAAAGTACAGAAAATATGAAAATTCATACACCAATCGGTTCTCAGGTTCATGTTTGGGCAGACAGCACTGACGTACCTTGGAAAATGGTTATAACTTTTAGCTCGGGTATCCAATTGGTACACCGTCTTTTGATTATGAAACTAGACTCACATACCTTCGAAATGATGTAAGGTTTGTGCCTTCATTCCTTCCAGAGAATAGCAGCTGTTAATTCGAAGTTGGAGGAAAATCTGTTTTGGAAAATTTTCAGCAAGTTCTGGGTCTGTTTGGAGGTTGACTAAAAATAGTTGAAGAGCTCAGAAAATTCTGAATATTTTATATGATGATTAAGTATGAGTCTGGAGTTTGTGGTGAAAATTTCTTGGGAATCGGATAAGTAGATTAATTCTGGAAATTCGTAGAGCGCAGTACTGTTGGGTTGTAGGATGCATTTTTCATGTATTTTACTTGCATTTGAGCATGAATTTTGGTAGTGAGCCTTATGGGTACCGTATAATTTGTATTATAGGTGGTGAAATCGTAAGAATAGTCGTGGTTATGCTTTCGGTCCGTGGAAGTTAAGTTGATAGCGGAGTTTGCCCTTTCGTGGCAGGTGAGAATGTACAGCTTCTATAATAAATAGAAATGTTGTGTTTTCAAAGTTGTTTTGTGGTCATTACTGCTTTTGAAACTCTTTTTATGTGTTCAAGTATGCGTTAGCAATATTTAAGTATGGATGGATCAAATGATTTTAGTGATGGATCAAATAATTTTTGGTGGGTGGAAAGAGAATGTTTTATCCCTCTTGTGCCAATGTTTAGTTTGCAAGGTTGGCAACTTGCATTCGTGGGCTGTGCCATTTGGCTGTGTGCCAGCATTTTAGCCAAAAAGTTGCAAGGTTGGCATCTTGTAGCGTGGGCTGTGCCAATATTTTAGTTTGCAAGGTTGGCAACTTGCATTCGTGGGCTGTGCCAAATGTGAGCAGTGCAAGCTTAGTTCTTGTTTACTGTGTGGATTGCACCTACCATTGGTGATAAAGAATGACCCTCTTCACCGCCACTATATGTGAGCCTGTGAGCGAGGTAACGGTACCGTCATAACTCCCGGTCGCGAGGTTGGCGACTCGTTGGCACATTTGGTAAAAAAATTAATTGTTATTACTTTACATTGTGGGATGAAAATGTGGTTATGAGATGAGCCAAATAGGCTGTGTGAAAATATTTTGAGATGAGCAGGCGGACTTTGTTTTGAGATGGGCCGGTGGGCCAAGTTTTTTTTTAGATGAGCCGATGGGCTGTATTTTTGAAATAAATATGGTGAACTGTGTTTTTGAGATAAATTTGTGGGCTGAGAAAGTTTGTTGAAAAATTGGAGAAAACTTCGATTGTGGGAGATTCATAAATCTTTATTAAAAGTGTAGGTGTGATGTTTTAAAATTATGATCCATCTAAATTGTTTAAGCGAATGTGTGGGTGTGATGTTTATACTTCGATCCATCTAAATACTTATCATTTCCATTTATTATGTTGCTAAGGTACATTCTCCTGTAACCTTTTTGGTTGCAGATTTTCAGTTGAGCTAGACGTCGGTCCACTACAGTGCCACAGTGCCAGTCAGATGTTCCTAGGGGTTGTATTTTGTGGTTTTGTTAGTCAGTGAGTGTTGTGGTTAAACAGTATTTTGTGAGGTTGGTGTGGTTGAATATATGTCAAACGCTTTGACTGTTCAGTTGTTGAGGAGGTGTGAACACCTGTTTTGTTTATGGTAGTTAAGTTTGGTGTAATAATATCTTTTGTTTGTTTCCGTTGCTGGTTGTGGTTGGGCTATGTATAATATTTTTGTGAGTAGCCTAGAAGGTGTGCAGTTGGTGACAGGTGTCCTGCCACTTTGCGCAGGCTAGATGATGTCAAAGTGGGGTGTGACATGTCGAGTACTATATGTGTACCAAAAATCAACTCAAACGGATATCGTTAAATGCCTCATCGGAATACAAATATGTTGAAAAAAATGGTTTCAATGGTTTTCATCCAATGTTTCAAGACATGTGTGTTCCAATTTTTTTCAACTTATTTGTGTTCCGATGAGGCACTTAACGATATCCAATCAATTTGATTTTTGGTACATTTGTAGTACTCGACGAGCTTTACACAGTGGACGTCTCCGATCGCCAAAACGGTACCGGCACGGCGCCAAAATGAACCGCACAGCACGCTGCGCAGCACCTCTCCTAGTTCCAATTCAATTTCAATTAGATTTACGCGGAAAGTACACAAGATGGGAACATGCATGGAAAGGAGTCACGAACCGCTAGGACTATCTAGCGCGTAACTAATGATACCGGTTAAGAATTTGTACTACATTTCTTTTCTTGATTTTATTAACATGAAATGACAAAAATAACCTTCATACGCGTAAAAAATGAATCTTTAAATAATGATAGTTTGGTAATTTCAGCAAAAAATAAATGTAAGACCATACAAAATGAGTGCATGTATCATCTCCCCAACTAGTATATATATGATATATGGCCGAGGCTTAATAGTTCACACTTCACACAGCCGACTTTCCTTTCTGACCTACCATTACAAAAACCTATTCTTGGTCATACTTCACTTAACGTTCTTCACCTTCGACTTCGAAATTCATGAGTCTCACGGCTGGTGTTGGTTCGACTTATTTTGGTGACGGCTACAGTTTCGGATACGGCCCATACGGGTATGGCTATGGCTATGGCTACGGCTACGCCTACAGAGGCAGAGGCGGCTCCACCCTCAGCTGAGGGTGGTCGCCCGAACACCCTGGAATTTTTTTTTTGTTAGAAATACATGTAAAAAAATTTATTTTCAATATTTTTGTCATTTTGAACACCCTAAAAAAAATGTTTGAACACCCTAACCAATATATTTGAACCATTTTGAACACCCTACCTAAAATGTTTGAACACCCAATCTCAAAAAGTGACTTCTTCCCACAAGACTCACACACTCTTTTACCATTTCTTTTCTTTCCCCCCACCCTGCCACCGTTTCTTTCTTCAATTCCCCTCTTCCCCTTGGATTTATTCTCCTCTCTCTCTCTCTCTCTGAACAATTGAGTCTACAACAACATTCACCAATATTTATCTACTCTAACTCATCCTCCTAACATTATGGGATGTCCATTTAATTTTCCGTCAGTTTAATCCCAATTGGTTCAAAGAGTACAAAAATTGGTTGAAATACAGTAAAGGATGCAACATTTTGTCTACGTTGTTATTTTTTCATCCTGATTTCCGTAAGCAAGCGAGAGGTTGCAATCTCATGTGGGAGGCAACAATAGTGCTCATAACCAAGTTGTGAAGATCTTCCATTCTTGAAATTCTGAGCAATTAAATGGAAGATCAATGGATAAATGATTGCATGATTACTTATATGGAGAGTGATGCATTTGATACTGATGCTATTATGGAACGGTTTCGAAATATGAAAAGTCGTTGAGGAAAAATTCTAATATACTAAATATTTTGCTTTTTTTTGTGGCATTTTTTATATTAGAAGTTTTTTTTTTTTTTTGGCATATGCACAGTTATTATTTTTAGAGGACTGTAGTAGAATTTCTGAACACCCTCACGAGAAATCCTGGAGCCGCCACTGTACGGAGGCGGTGTCCACGGGGCTGGCGGATGCGGTGGTGCAGGTTTGAGCAAGGGTGATTTCTGCGCTCTAGATGGGAGATCGGTTCAAAGAAAGTTTAAAGAGGTTTCTTGGACAAAACCAAAACCTAGTTGCTTCAAACTCAACACGGACGGGGCATCGAAAGGGAACCCGGGAGCTTCGTCTTGCGGCGGCATCATTCGGGACAGCGAAGGTAAATGGATTTACGGGTTTCACCGCAATATGGGGTATGCTACGAGTCTAAAAGCAGAACTCTGGGCTCTTCGGGATGGGTTGGTAATCGCTACGCATGTGGGTTTTCTAGAAAACAAACTTGAAGTGGAGGTCGACGCTACGGCAGTATTGAAGCTTATAGATGACAGAGATGATGATAATATTCATGGCGATCTTAAGAAGGTGGTCGCAGATTGTAGGCTGCTTCTGGAAAAACTCGGTTTGACGACGCCAAATCATGTGTATCGTGAGGCCAATCAATGTGCAGACATCTTGGCAAACGTTCACAATGTCGATGAGGGTATCAGTCTAGATGGATTGACTGTTTACATTCACGAAGGCGATGAGGAGGATATCAGTCTAGATGGATTGACGGTTTTTGAAAATGCTCCGAGTTGTGTCGAGGATAAGAGGTTAGCGGATGCATCTGGGGGGGTTTATCGTAGGTTTTTGTACGAGTAGATGCATGGGGGATCAGAGGATGGATATCAAGAAATTTAAATGTGTTTAATTTGTGTACAAAGCTGAAGACAATTATGCGTGAATGTAAATGACAGAAATATGTTGATTGTTGTTCATTAAATGAAAAGGTGAATAAAATCTTGATTGTTTTCAATGCTATTATTAAGTTTTTTTGTGCTTGAATCGTTGTGCTAATTAATATCTCTGTGCTTGAAATATGGAAAGTTTGATGACCCGATTTCCGGGTTTTTTTGCACGTACTTCTTAAAGTTATAACAATCCAACGTACCCTTTCCAAGATTTTAAATATTTGGTTTCTATAAAATTCGAACATGTGACCTCATAAAAAACATGCATTATAATATTTTTGGACACTTGGTGGCTTCAAAAATTATTAAATGTTCAATGTTGTCTTTCTTAGCTAATAAGCCATCGTATGTACTTACTGATGCAAACAGAGGAGTATCAAACACAAATTCTCTCAAACTTTGTATTTCATAAACACTCTGAGAAATTACACACTTTTCTCACACACTTGATCAATCATATTTGCATACTTTTACAGTCCAATTACAAACCTATTTACAATCCAATTACACTCTGAGAAATTACAATCCAATTAAAAATCAGAAAAAAAAAATGAGATAAACTCTCATTTATTATCAAATCACAAAACGAATTACGAAAGTGCAAAAGTCTTTGCGCATGATTGTGAATAGTATCCCACGTTTTAATTCTGGGCTGCTGAAAACTCACTTGCTTCACTTGCTGAAGTTTATCTTTTCATCACTTACAGGCTAGTTCTACGTTTAAGGCTTAAACGATGCAAAGGAGCAACCTTGACTACGTGTTCGGCCTGCCTAGAAATCGTTAATAAGAAAATATAATCCATTTGAATAAAGCAACATCCTTAATTTGCTTTTAGTAAAATAATCAATATCACAGGACCGATGTATATTCTACGAAAAACGTTTTACGAAACAATACATATTGCACCGAAAACGTTTTAGTGGAAGCTATTGTATTCTTTCAGGAAGTAGTACTTGGGTGCTTAATTTGGATAAGATAAATTAAATGGTTTATAATAAAATTTGTATTTGTTATTTGTGTCAAATTTTTTTAGATTATTGGTTGGTCATGACGAAAGGAATCTAAAGAGTAAAAAAGTATTATAAAAGTATTTAAAAATTCACTAAAGACAAAAATAACCAAATTTTTGTGGATTATGGGATTATTTTTGTCTTTATCCAGGAGAATTATATTTTCGTTAACAATTTTTTACTTTCTAGATTCCTCTCGTTGACATGAATCAATAATCTACAAAAAAGAAAAAATTGACGCAGAACTTATAAACAAAAAATATTTTTGGATAGAGACAAAAAAATAAACCATTTGGTTTATTTTATCCAAAGCACCACGGATTATTGCGAAGATTTTGCTAAAATGAAAGAAGGGATAAAATGGGTTTAGTCGATCGGCACATGTACCAAGTTAGGCCCATGGCTAACTCGATCTTGATATTTTATCTCAAGGCCAGCTCTACCATGACTTGAGGCTGTTCAAGGGTCGGTTCTATATCCAAGGATGAAGTCAGAGGGGGCAAGTGGTGGCGGCCGCCACCACAAGATTTTCAAAAGATGTAATTATAACAGGGAAAAAAAGGAAATTATCCCCATTAGCAGTTCTGACCGATTGAAATATGCATGGGGAGTCTTGGACTACATAGCGTGTTATCACAGCGCGTAATTATTGATAACGGTTAAGAATTTGTCCTCGTGCATTTCTTTTCTGGTTTCTATTCGCGTGAAATGACAAAAAAGACCTTGGTAAACATGAAAAGTGAATCTAAAAATGATGTTAGTTTGGTAATTTTACGTAAGCAAGAGCAAAAAAGGAGTGCAAGAGGATAAAAAATGCGTGCATGTATCAATAGTTAATACAGCCGTCTTTCCTTTCTGGCCTTCCATTTGCACAAACCCTATTCTCAACTATTTTAGGTCTTAGTTTACTCAACGTCTTGATTAATCTTCCGAAGTTCATGAGTCTCACGGCAGGCGTTGGTCCGAATTATTATGGAAGCTACGGCTACGGCTACGGATTCGGAAGCCATCAAATGTCCAAAAATGTGATGTTTTTTGCGCTTGGCTCCCTTTAATCTTTGTAATCTGTTTTCAAATATTAATATATTTTTTCCGTTCAAAAAATTATCAAATGTACAAAAAGTTTATAATGCAATTACGATCGATGGATTATGCAACCATTGTTAAGTTACAACCTACAGAGCTTGGATAAGTGGACACGAAAAAAATAAATGCTCGTTATTCATCAGGTCACAAGTTCGAATTTTACAGATGCCAAACATTTAAAATCTTAGATCTAGGTATGTTCGATTGTTATAACTTCAAGAAGTACGTGCAAAAATTCTGGGAGATCTGATCATCGAACAATCAAGATTTCAATCACAGATATTAATTTCATTTCACAACGATTCAAGCACAAATTAACTTAATAATAGCATTGAAAACAATCAAGATTTTATTCACCTTCTCATTTAATGAACAACAACCAACATATTTCTGTCATGTACATGCCCGGCCCGAATAATTGTCTTCAGTTTGGTACACAAATTAAACACGTACATTTAAATTTCTTGATATCCATTCCCTGATCCCCCCATGCATCTACTCGTACAAAATCCTACGATAAATCACCCCAGATGCATCTGCTAACCTCTTATCCTCGACACAACTCGGAGCATTTTTAAAAACCGTCAATCCATCTAGGCTGATACCCTCCGCATCGCCCTCGTGAATGTAAACAGTCAATCCATCTAGACTGATACCCTCATCGACATCGTGAACGTTTGCCAAGATGTCTGCACATTGATTGGCCTCATGATACACATGATTTGGCGTTGTCAAACCGAGTTTTTCCAGAAGTAGCCTCCAATCTGCACCACCTTCTTAAGATCGCCATGAATGTTATCATGATCTCTGTCATCTATAAGCTTCAATACTGCAGTGGCGTCGACCTCCGCTTCAAGTTTATTTTCGAGAAAACCCACATGCGTAGCGATTACCAACCCGTCCCGAAGAGCCCAAAGTTCCGCTTTTAGACTCGAAGCGAACCCCATGTCGCGGTGAAACCCGTAAATCCATTTACCTTCGCTGTCCCGAATGATGCCGCCGCAAGAGGAAGCTTCTGGGTTCCCTTTCGATGCCCCATCCGTGTTGAGTTTGAAGCAACCAGGTTTTGGTTTTGGTTTTGTCCAAGAAACCTCTTTAAACTTTCTTTGAACCGATCTCCCATCTAGAGCGCAGAAATCACCCTTGCTCAAACCTGCACCACCACATCCACCAGCCCCGTAGACGCCACCTCCGTAGCCATAGCCATATCCGTAGCCATATCCCTAGCCATACCTGTATGGGCCGTATCCGAAACCGTAGCCGTCACCAAAATAAGTCGAACCAACACCAGCCGTGAGATTCATGAATTTCGAAGGGGAAGAACGTTAAGTGAACTAAGACCAAGAATAGGTTTTTGTATTAATGGTAGGTCAGAAAGGAAAGTCGGCTGTGTGAAGTGTGAACTATTTAAGCCTCGGCCGTATATCATATACTATATACTAGTTGGGGAGATGATACATGCACTCATTTTTTATAATGTAATACTTGCCCTGCTCCATCTTTGCGTGGGTTCCACGTAAATCTAATTGAAATTGAACCATGACAAAAATGTACATTTGGGAAAATTTTCTAAACAAATTTTTTTATACAGATGAGTCATTTATTGTGACTAGAAATTTATCGGTCGCTTTGCATGATTTAATTTAGGGGTGGGCAATAGGTAATTTCATGTCATTTTTGTGTTATGTATCAAAATTTATTTATGAATTCCCACAATATTTTTCCAAATTTCGAAGGCCAAAGGTTTTCTTGCTTAACAATAACTAAAAGCAAAGGGTAGGCGTTTGCTTTTTGCTTAAAAAATTATAGAAAACTTTGAGAAACAAGAGGTAGGTAAGAATTTGCGAGTAACAGTACTAGGAGGCAATTGTGTACTCTCTAATTCACTAATTTTCTTACTTTGCCTTTCATAAATTCATACTGGAGTGCATAAATGAAAAAATAACGTACATTTATCAAAATCATAAAAATATGCAGAATATTGGCATAGCAGTGGTGGTATTAAATTCACTAATTTTCTTACTTTGCCCTTCATTTTTGTATATTCATATTGAAATTTTGTATATTCATATTGAAATACAAAAATGAAATCAATAAAAAAAACGTACATTTATCAAATAATAAAAATATCCAGAATATTGACAAGATGATAGTACAGCGGTGGTGGTGGTTGTGATTGTTGAGTAGTGGTTGTAATTGTGGAGTGGTGGTGCCGTGGCGGCAGTGGTGGTGGTGGTGATGGTGGTGTCAGTGGTGGTGGGAGTGGTGGTGAGAGTGGCAGAGTAGCAGTGGTGGTGTCAGTAGTGGTCGTAGTAGTGGTAAGAGTGGCAGATTGGTGGTGGTGGTGTATTGGCGAAGTGGTGGTGGTGGTGGTGGGGTGGCAGCGGCGGCAGTGGTGGTGGTAGTTGTGGCGTGGTGGTGGTGGTGTAGTGGTGGTAATGGTGGAGTGGGGGTGTCGGTGGTGGTGGTGGTGGTGGTGGCGGTAGTGGTAGGAATGAAAGAGTGATGGTGGTGGTGGGAATGGTGGTTATGGTGGTGTCGGGAGTGTAGCTGTGGTGGAAGTGGCGAGGTGGTGGTGGTATAGTGGTGGTATGGTGGTGTGAGTGGTGGTGATGGTGGTGTGAAGGTAGTGGTAGAGGAAAAAATGGTTGAATAAATTCATAAATTCAATCAAAATTAAGTTGCTCAAGCTACTTAATTTTTGACAACATTTTAGCTTACATTTTAAGAGCCACTTAATCTTTTAAATAATGTAAAATGTGGTTATCAAACCTACTTAATTGCTTATTACTTAATTAATTCATTTTTTAAGTGTTGAATCTGGGTTATCAAACAAGGCGACATAGGATAAAAAGATATTAGCGCACATATTCAATCACAACTTAACTTAATAACAACATTGAACAACCAAGATTTCTTATCACCCCAAAAAAATGAAAATAACCGTAATTTCATTATTTCAGATTGCACTTGATAGAAACTATGTTTCTTCACCTTCTCATGTAATTTTCACTTCAAAATTAATAAACTTATTATCAATTGCCTTTGAATTAATATGAACAAGTAGGGTGTTCTAGAACTCGTAATTGTAGTTGTGGTTTTAGAACCAAATAGTATGTTCTAAAATCTTCCATGTGGCCTATATAAATAAGAGTGTTGGGGCTAGAGGGCTACACATCGCTCCCATCCCCATTGCAATCCTTTACTCTAGTAATATCATTCTTCTTTGTGTAAGCATCCCTTGTCTAGTAACTTGTGTAGTATCTTGATCTTGTTTTCACTATTAGGAAAAACACCATTGTTGGCTAGCGGAATAGTCGGCAAATGTACAATATTTGCTCTGCAAAAGGAATTGCCAACTAATAATGCAGTCGCCAATTTGAGGTCGGCGAATGCATTTGCGACCAAAAACTTTTCGTCGGCAATTATCGACAACATGTATACCGGAGAAAATTTAATTAGTCGCCATAAGTCAGTTAAAAGCATCCGCTAACATCCTATCCTTGATACAACACAGAGCATCTTTATCAAATTTAGTCAATCCATCTTGATCAGGAATATTGGCCATGATATCCACACATTGATTTGCTTCGCGATATACATGCTTAGGCGTCGTCAAACCGAACCGTTTGAGAAGCAACCTACAATCCGAGACCACCTCCCAAAGATCGCTGTGATTGTGATAATCTCTGTCATTTATAATCTCTGTCGAAGTCGAGGTCAATGCCCCATCAGTATTTGCGTAACCCTTACCAAACCATTTGATGGCTTAAAAATGACAGAGATTATCACAAGGCGATCTTCAGGAGGTGGCCTCGGAGGATAGGTTGCTTCTCGAACAGTTCGGTTTGATGACACCTAAGCATGTATATCGTGAAGCAAATCAGTGTGCAGATATCTTGGCTAATTATGTTCCCACAATTGGCGAGGGTATTCCTGATCAAGATGGATTGATAAAGAGGCTCCGCATTGTGTCAAGGAAAGGATGTTAGCGGATGCTTCTGGGACGGTTTATCTCAAGGCTTTGCATGAGGAGATGGGGATGCCAAGAACAAGCATGGGTGCATGTACATAACAAATTTATGTGGATTGTTGTTCATTAATCTAAAAGTAATTCATTGGTTTGTTAAACTATGATTTAGCATTAAATGAGATGGTGAATGAAATCTTGATTGTTCAATGCTATTTTAAGTTAATTAGTGCTTGAATCTTGCAATATTGGTTTTTGTTTTCGATAAACGAATGTCTGGCCCGCTTGCCCGCGCCTCAATTTATTTCGTGGCCTTACAGTTAAGAATTGGGCAAACCCTCTCCAAGATTTAAAATATTTAGCCTCCGTAAAATTCAAACATGTTAACGATCGGCCGTGCCGGTGTCGATCCGACGATTGGAGACGTCCACCGCGTAGATCTCGTCGAGTACTGCAAGTGTACCAAAAATTAACTCGATCGGATATAGTTAGATGTCTCATACGAACACAAATAACTTGAAAAAATGGGTTCAGTGGTTTTCATCCACAAGTATATGTGTTTTGATTTTTTTTCAAGTTATATGTGTTTCGATTTTCATTTTTTTTCAAGATATATGTGTTTCGATGACGCTCTTAACAATATCTGATCGAGTTGATTTGTGATACACTTGGAGTACTCGACGAGCTCTACACGGTGGACATCTCCGATCGTCAAACCAACTGGCTCAGCTATGTCGGGCAGCATGCTACGCAACACCCACCCCATTTCCCTTTATCGTGCGCCTACGCATGAGTAGATAAGAATCAGGGATGGATATTGTGTGTGCATGTAAATAACACAGAGTATATGTTGATTGTTGTTCATTAATCAAAAAGCAGTTCATTAGTTTGTTAAACTTTGTTTTACTCATTAAATGAAAAGGTGAATGAAATCTGGATGATTCAATGCTGTTATTAAATTAATTTTTGCTTGAATCTTCGTGCTAACAATGGTTCTTGTTTTCGATAACCAGATTTCCAAACCCGCTTTTCGCGCACCTCAATTTATTCCGTGACCTTAAAGTTAACAATTGAGCAAAACCTTCCCAAAATTTATAATGTTTGGCTTCTATAAAATTTGAACATGTGACCTTGTAAAGAACGAGTACTTATCACTTTCTCGTACTCACTTGGCCAAATCCCTTAAGTATAGGTACGGTTGTACGAGTATAAAGGTGAGCATGCAAACCAGGTTTGGAAGGAACAACCCCAATGCAAACCCCGCCCTTTACCATTCCTAAATTATCATTCAAATTTGAGCATTTTTATTTTTTTTTTTTTTTTTTTGAAACGGGACTCACAGAAGCCATGCGACTCTGGTCGCCATTTGATTAAATTAATCTTAAAAATAAAGGTTAATTTTATTTATTAATTAAACACTTTTTACCATCGGCTGCTTGAAAAAAGAAGTAAATTTTCAACCAACAATTGATGGGGACTTGATTAGGACTTTAGCAGATGATTCTAACTAAAGTATAATATTTTTAAAAAAATTTAAAAGGCTGAAATTGACAATTATATTTCAGACTCAGAGAAAGCTGTTTGATAAAGTTGAAAGCTGAAATTTGAAAACTGAAAATTAAGTAGTGAAAACTGAATGCTGAATTCATTAAGTTAATAAGCTGTTTGATATGTATTGAATCTTAAGCACGGAAATAAATAAATTGTTTGATCTATATAAGAAGCTGAAGTATTAAATTCACTAATTCCTTACTTTGTCTTTCATATATTCATACTAGAGTGTATAAATGAAAAAATAACGTACATTTATCAAAATAATAAAAATATGCAAAATATTGGCAAGATGTTGGTATAGCAGTGGTGGTATTAAATTCACTAATTTTCTTACTTTGTCTTTCATTTTATATATTCATACTGAAATACAAAAATGAAATAAAAAAAAATGTACATTTATCAAAATAACAAAAATATACAGAATATTGACAAGATGGTGGTGGTTATGGTTGTTGAGTAGTGGTTGTGATTGTGGAGTGGTGATCTTGTGGTGGTGCCATGGCAGCAGTGGCGGTGGGAGTGGTGGGGTTGTCAGTGCTGGTGGGAGTAATGGTGAGAGTGACAGAGTAGTGATGGTGTAGTGGTGGTGATGGTGGTGTTAGTGGTGGTAGTAGTAGGGGTGGGAGCGACAGATTGGTGGTGGTGGTGTATTGGCAGAGTGGTGGTGGTGGTAGGGTGGCAGCGACAGCAATGGTGATGGTGGTAGTGGCAAAGTGGTGGTGGTGGAGGTGTAGTGGTGGTAATGGTGGAGTGGTGGTGATAGTGGTGTCAGTGGTGGTGCTAGTAGTGGTACTAATGGTAGAGTGGTGGTGGTGGTGGTGTAGTGGTAGTGTGGTGGTGGGAGTGATGGTTATGGAGGTGGTGGGAGTGTAGTTGTGGTGAAAGTGGCGGGGTGGTGGTGGTATAGTGGCATCAATGGTGGTAGGAGTGGCAGAGTGGTGGTGATGGTGGTGTGAAGGTAGCGGTGGATGAAAAACTTGTTGAATGAATTCATAAATTCAGTCAAAATTAAGTAGCTTGAAGCTACTTAAATTTTGTCAACCTTTTAGCTTACATTTTAAGAGCCACTTAATCTTTTAAGTAATGTAAAATGTGGTTATCAAACCTACTTAAATTACTTATTACTTAACTAATTGAGTTTTAAATGTTGAATCTGAGTTATCAACCAAGGGCTTAGTTTATGACATAGGATAAAAAGATATTAGCGCACATATTCAATCACAAATTAACTTAATAACAACATTGAACAACCAAGATTTCTCATTACCCAAAAAAAAACGAAAATAACCATAATTTCATTATTTCATAATGCACTTGAAAGAAACTATGCTTCTTCACCTTCTCATGGAATTCTAACTTAAAGATTAACAAACAAATTATCAATTGCCTTTCAATTAATATGAACATGTTGGGTGTTCTAGAACTAGCAATTGTAGTGGTGGTTGTAGAACTAAATGGTATATTCTAAAATCTTCCATGAAGCCTATAAATAAGAGTGTTGGGGCTAGAGGGCTACACATCTCTCTCATTCCCATTGCAATCCTTTCCTTTAGTATTATCATTCTTTTTGTGTAAGCATCCCTTGTCTAGTAACTTGCATAGTATCTTGGTCCTGTTTTCACTATTAGAAAAAACATAATTACTGACTAGCGGAATAGTCGGCAAATGTACAATATTTGGTCTGCAAAAGGAATTGGCTACTAATAATGCAGTCGCCAATTTGAGGTCGGCGAATGCATTTGCGACCAAAAACTTTTCATCAGTAGTTATCTTTTAGCGACAACTTGTATACCGGGGAAAATTTAATTAGTCGTCATAAGTCAGTTAAAAGCATCCGCTAACATCCTATCCTTGACACAACGGGGAGCATCTTTATCAAATTTAGTCAATCAATCCTGATCAGGAATACATTCGCCAACTGTGGGTACATAATTAACCAAGATATCCGCACACTGATTTGCTTCGCAATATACATGCTTAGGTGTCGTCAAACCGAACCGTTCGAGAAGCAACCTACACTCCGAGACCACCTCCCGAATATCGACGTGATTATGATCATCTCTGTCATTTATAAGCTTCTATTCTGTTGTCCCATCGACCTCGACTTTGAGTTTAATTTGCCCTGAAACTATTTGCGTACACTGCGTAACCCTTACCAATCCATTTGATGGCTTATAATTGATAGAGATTATCACAATCACGGCGAACATTATTTAAAGATTCACTTTTCATTTGTGACCAATTTACATTCATGCTGACCCGCACATCCAGGTGCCACAAAAATATTCAAAAATATGTTACACGAAGGAACATGCATGGAAATGAGTCACGAAGAGCTCTTACTCCTGTTGCTAGGACTATATAGCGCGTAATTAATGATACCAATTAAGAATTAATTTGTACATTTTTTTTCTTGTTTTTGTTAACATGAAATGACAAAAATAGCCTTGATACGCGTGAAAAGTGAATCTTTAAATAATGATAGTTTGCTAATTTCAGCAAAAAAAAATGGATGTAAGACCATAAAAAATGAGTGCATGTATCATCTCCCCAACTAGTATATATATCATATACAACCAAAGGCTTAATCGTTCACACTTCACACAGCCGACTGTTGGGGACGTCCACCGCGTAGATCTCGTTGACTACTGCAAGTGTACCAAAAATCAACTCGATCGAATATCGTTAGGTGTCTCATCGAAACACAAATAACTTGAAAAAAAATGGGTTTGGTGGTTTTCATCCAGTATTTCAAGTTATATGTGTTTCGATTTTTTTCAAGTTATGTGTTTCGATTTTTTTTTTTCAAGTTATATGTGTTTTGATTACGCTCTTAACGATATCTAGTCGAGTTAATTTGTGGTACACTTGCAGTACTCGACGAGCTCTACGCGGTGGGTGTATCTGATTGTCAATCCAACTGGCGCAGTTACGCCGGGTGCCACACAGCATGCTACGCAGCACCCACCCCGTTTCCCTTTATCGTGCGCCTTTGCATGAGTAGATAAGAATCAGGGATGAATATTGTGTGTGCATGTACGTAACACAGAGTATATGTTGATTTTTGTTCATTAATCAAAAAGCAGTTCATTAGTTTGTTAAACTTTGTTTTACTCATTAAATGACAAGGTGAATAATCTTGATGATTCAATGCTGTTAGTAAATTAATTTTTGCTTGAATCTTCGTGCTAACAAAGGTTCTTGTTTTCGATAACCGGATTTCCAAACCCGCTTTTAGCGCACCTCAATTCGAACATGTGACCTCGTAAAGAACGGGTACTAATCGCTTTCTCGTACTCACTTGGCCAAATCCCTTGGTTGTTGTTTAACGATAGTTGCATAGTCCATCCAGGTGCATTACAATATTTTTTAATGTTTGATGGCTTCTGAATTTTTAGATGTACAATATGGGAGGTAATTTGTTTTTGTTTTTGTTTTCTTTTTGAAAAGCACAAAGGGGGAAGCAAAATAAAATGCTTTTGTCAAGAATGGGATTCGAACCCATGCCCTTTCGGACCAGTACCTGAAACTGGCGCCTTAGACCAACTCGGCCATCTTGACTCTTTGTACTCAATTTTTTACTCAATGGTTTTGATTGTTATGTTACAACTCAGTACGTCCGCCGTATTGCCTTAATCTTGGCCATTGTTTGTTGGGTTATTGCTCCCTCGCTACTATTTTTTGCTTTCAAGTTTTTGGTCAAACAAGTAGTAGGGTCCGGAAAAAATTTTCCCGAAATCACCCAAGAAAGAGAAATAGACGGTTCAGATCTATAAAAAAAAAAAGATCAGAGCCGTCCGATCTTTTTCCTGGACGTTTTCGAGGAAAGTTTTCGTGGACCCAAACATTTTTCGTTTTGGTCATAATTAACCTGTAAATGTGAAGATTAAATTCATCAGATTCAACATGCTGAGAATCCAAAAGGTTAGAAAAGGCAACGCCCCATGATTTCCTCCCCGTGTTTTCAACTTTAACTTGTGGAGGACAATGGTGGCCAACACCATTTTCTTCTTCTCCTCCTCGGATAGTAGTGTATGTGGTGGTGGCTTACACAATGGTCACTCTTTTAAAGTCTCTCCATCATGTTTCCTAGAGAGAGATGGAGAGAGAAGGACCATTCAACTCATGAGCCCAGAAATAATGGTAATGAGTTTATCCAGGGCCGGCCTGAGAGTCCGAACCTTGAAAAAATAAAGCCCTCAAATATTTTTAGTACCCAATTACGCATAAAGCCCAAATGATAGTAAAACTTGAGGCGCCCATTTTGGAGTTCGCCTTAAGGCTCCCGAAATGTGGCACGAGGCCAGTTTTCTTACAATGATCATTGTCAAAGAAAAAGGAAATTGAAATCCGAAATGTAGGTATTGAAAGCTATGAGATGCACCCTGCAGGATGTAATGTCAGAAATTTTGGCATGAAAAACAGAGATGAAAGAGTCAAGTCTGTTCTTCATCCCACTTAAAAGGCCCGGGTTTTGAAATGGAACAAACTTTTTTTTTTGGTACATCGGAATAGCAAATAACAGAACAAAAAAAAAAACCGAAAAAACAGCAACAAGAACGATCAACCCAAATCTACACCACATTGCGAAAGAAAAGCATAATATCAAACTTCAACTTGCAGCAAAGAAATTCTAATAAAAAAAGAACCAGAATATTGCAACTCATTGCAAGGGACCTTAGACTGTATCCCTCAAATGTTTTTAAGTTTAACAATACTAAACCAAGTGTTCATAACATCTGGTACAGTTTGAGCAAAACCCGGTGACAGGAACAAGAAAAACCAAGGATTACCTGACAAGAACCTGCACCTTTGCACAGAAAAATACAGAAGGAAATACAATTCCAGAAACTGAACCCAAAATCGTAGTCTATCTTTTTTCTCTTTTTTTTTTTTGGTCAAAGAAACGTATCACCCCCTTCACCAGAGATGCATGGTACGTTTTCGACTATATTCCGCAATCTGATTTTACAACTCACTCAATGCCAAAAAGAAACCTCAAAATGGTAAAATTCAAAACCTACCACAAAATCTCTTGTGATTTCTATCTCTGAGCATGATTCTTCAAAACAGGCACTCCAGTTAGCTATAAAGGAAGTAACGAATTTCTTTTCCAACGTTTTTAGACTGATATATAATTCGCGAGGGAGTGTGCAAAATTCACAGTTGACCAGCTACACCAAATTTCTTTGCCTACTACTGATATAAGGTATCCTCCTAACCAGCAATTCCTGCAACGAATGAAAACAAAGAACTAGTAAGTATCATGAGAGAGATTCCATTCTGGCTTACATGGTTCAAAAGAAAGTAGCCTGATTATAACAGTCTTTCCGGTCAAAACACGCCCTATTCCAAAAGCACGAAAAAAAAAAACTTGAAATTGGCTACAAATAATATAACTTCATCCCTCAGCCAAAAAAAAAAGAGTAAACAATGGAGAACATGGTCTCAGCTGCCTCTCACATGAACTAAAGGCCAATTTGCTTAATAAGGTAATAAACTGAAAGTGTTCTGCAGGATAATAACTTCATGGTGAAAAACAATACTGGTGAGAACATACGCATTTCCCCATAATAACGAGTGTAAATAACATACACTATTCCATTACTCAAAATCATTCAAAATTCACATAGCAATAACCAGAGCATGACCACAACAAATGGTGAATGACAACGTCCAAATTATTCAATCAACATTTTCCGCAAAAATTGTTGACAAAGTTGGAATTACCTGAACAAATTATTACAAAGCTATGTACTGTGTGTTGGCACTGCGATTGCAAGAGACAAGATGGCTGACAGTTATGGAACATGGTTTAGGTACCATACTAGTTCGCAAGTAACATTAAAGTTTAGGCAATCGTACTCAAAATATACCACTTACTACTACTTGAATGTTTGAGAAATAGGTATAAATTTTAAGTGCATTCTTTCTTTTCTTACATCGATCAATCTACAGTCACCATGGGGCAAGATAGCAATGTTGTTGTCCAACACAAGAATATAAGTCGAAACGATGGTGTCTGCAATAAAAGACCTTCCTAAATGTTTTTAATGGAACCCGGGGAAACACTTGTTCAAATGATTGAATCAACGTCAAGAAATGATCTATAATAGTCCATGTCTCAGCATAGACTACAAAAGGGAATAGTTAAGTAGCGGTACTATGTTCGTTGCTACCCGAGTAGCAGGGACAGAGACAAGTGACACAACAAAAAAGTATTTTCCCAAGTAGCCCAGACACAGACACATTAAGGACTGCTGAAATACAAAATGCCAATTTAAAAAAAAAAATGCTAATAAAAATTGCCGGACACACTTTGAAGACATTAGCAATTTTTAGACGTCGCCATGCATAATAGAAATGGCTACATAATATACAGGGGCGGCGCCACATACAAGTATGGGTATTCAGTTGAACACCCTTACCTTCCAAATTTCTTCACCACCCCTTGGATAATATGTGAAAGACCAGCAGTTAATTGTACATTTTGAACACCCTTTACATTTTAGTACTGGTCAAGAAGTACTAGAACTCAGTTCAAAAATAAAAAAGTACGAGAACTAGTGACACAATTGGTTGATATGGACTGGATTTGTACTACCCAAAATACCTTTTTCATTGCCCTTCTCTCTCTTCTGTGCACATGTATACTTGCCCGTTTTCTCTATTTTTGACTTTTCGAGTTCCCGTCATTCTATAGTTCTTTTGGGTACAGAAGTATATGTATTTGTACTCCACAATTTTGATTTTACACATTTTTGCTTGAATTGCTGGTAGAGTTTTCTACTTGCCAAACTAACAAAAATTTAAAATTGATAGATGCAATTTTTATTGTTATTACAGAAACTTGTTTATGATCTTAGTTATTTGCGGTCTCCTTAGCAAGGGACGGCCGAGGGAGCTCACTATACGCGTGTAGTGAGCCCCCTCACATAGGGTCCTCTAGTCTAGGATGAACACCCTAAGAAATAATCCTGGAGCTGCCACTGATAATATATGAGTACATACCGGATAGTGGACACCAATAATGTAGCACAAAGATCCTAAGATCAATAAGTAAAGACAACGAGATATTAATAGGTACAAATCTACATTGTTCTCATTGTATCATTAATCTACAACATTGTAACATGTTTCATTCATCTCTAAGTAATGGACATATGTCTCCCCCAAGTGTCCAAAAAGTATCAGGTTCCAAAAACTATGAACAAACACTAATAAGACATATTTCCACGTGTAAGAATACGAGCTTCCCGGGCTACTTCTTTTCCCAATCCTCAACAAAATGATTCTCAGTTATAGACCTCATGCATGCTCCATCTCTGGATAACTGATGACCGAATTAAGACTATTACGAGGTTTAACCAGGTGGTTCCTCTTATCCTTGAGATTAAGGAAAGCAATATACACAAGTCCAAAATTTCTATACAAAAAGGCTGTACTTATGCAGTCCTATCACTGTAGAAGCAAAGAACCACAATTTGATAGATGAGTTGCTATAAAATTGTTGTGGAAGAAATTTCTCATCAATTTCTCAATAGGTAGAACTCTCCACGTGACGATACAAAATGACTCTTATCTACCCAACGTGTCCCCGCCAAGAAAAAGCCAAATAACAGTGTGCATTGGAATGAGGGTTTGTATTTTGCAAACTCTGGAGGCCTGCAGTGCACCACAAGACATAGGAGAACAAGAGTTCTCCTGCAAAGAATAACCCTTCTCATCCAGCCAAAGAAATGATGAATACAATGAAAAGAGATGCAAAATTATACCTCTGTGTGTGTGTCCATAGATTTCACAAGAAACTATAGTTCTAAATATTAGGCGATGAAGAAGGTATTTGTTGAAAAAGGACCTTGCAATGAAAGAACCAAAAAAACTGCCAATAATATCTCTTGGTGGTTTTACCAGGGGTTTCGATTGAGTTTTCCTCCATCAGGTTTGGGGCAGGGCCATGTCCATGGATATAAAGGGCAGCGCCACTCTCAGTGTCCGTGTTGCCCACTACCAACTTCAGACATAATAGATTTAAAGCCGGTGGCCGGGATCATACTACTTCAACGGCAAACACGTGGGTGCCCCACACACACTAAGAGTAGCAAAACTAAGCCTCAACAATTGTCTAATAGATATAGTGGATGAAAAGCTTAGAACAGTGGTATGCTCGATTCGCTAGCACATAAATGCAATCATACATGAATCACCGATGTAAAAATGTGCAAAAGCAGAATGCCAGAACATGGTCCAATAGGTGACTTGTGACTACCTTTTTTCTCAATCACATGCAACATAGGAGTACTACATTGATCATCTCTCATTATAATCGCAATAACATCGCCTACATAAAATGTCTCTGACCTAGTACAGGACTCTGAGGTCTGAACGAAGGAACATTCTTGTATAACCACAAGGGTTCAGGCTTCACCACTTGTTTCCTCTAAACGTACTATCATGTCTCATGTTCTTCCCGTAATTTTTAACGCGCCATAAATGATAACAGTACAACAGGAGAAACAAAGTGTCCTAAGGAATAATGTGCCAAAGTTATTCTGAATCTCCCTTTTACCAGTTTTCGCAAGAGTAGTTACAAGTTGTGTCAAAAAGTTTGTAATATTTACCAAATTTTCAGTCTCAAAGCTAATGTTACAGCATGATTGCCCCTCCCTGCACACATGGCCATTTTTATTAATGCCTCACTGAGAGAATGTTTTTTATCAATGTTAGTCAAATGATTCTTGAAAGAATAAAAACAACAAGAGTAAATTTCATGGTTGCAGGTTGCAGCATGTGAAACTCAAGTTTGGGGCTCTTTTGAGAAGCAAGGTTTATATTGAAAGGTGTCATTTAGGGATGCTCCCATGCATTCATGCCCATAATGATAGGCATTGAGTTTGGGGAGTAGAAACTAGCTTCCAAACTTATGGTTGATGATAAGACAAGAATCATCTTCAAGATTGCATAATCAAGGTTTCAGAAGGAGGAATGGATCAAGTATTGTAAGCTCAAAACATCAAGGGTCAGATGTGCAGTTCCAAAATTTTCTCATTCCAACAGCCATATGGTAAATTTCACACCTTAGCCGTGAGTTTCACAACAGTTCTGTTGGTTTATTCTCTCCATTGGCGGAAAAGGAAACCAGCCAAACATCTTAATAGCTTAGACTGCAAAACAATGGAACTAAAACCGAAAACATAGTTCTTCGTTGGGATTGAAACTTCATAACAAGTTCATTCCCAAGTTGGTGTCCGCGAGGAAGGACTATTGGATGGAAGCGATGCTTGCACCCTCCACACATAAATTAACCACTCTTTCATGAATTCTTAAACATTACTCATCCAACGAGTGCAAAAAAGAGGGCTCTAAAAAATACATATCAACTTTATTTATCAATGGTATCATGTATTGGAACTATCAATGGAGCAAATGCATAATGTCAAAGTAAGATAAAGGACTGCACGCTTTAGTAGAAAGATAAAGTTTAATACTAGCACTGAGTGGGAACTAGCTAGAAGTTACTAATGATGGGCACTTACCGCCATTTGTTTGTCTCTCAGTAACACTGTAACCACCACCGTAACCAGAGGGACTTCTAGCAAGAACATCGGATGCTCCATTGCGAAGCCCATAACCAAATGAACCAGATCCCTCCCTCTCAGAGTTCGTCGAACGCCAAGTAGGGTCCCCATAAACTGAACTGCCACTATAAAAATCTGAAAAAGCCCCATCGTAACCGCCATTTGACCCAGCAAAAGATGATGAGGCTGGCCTACCAATTACATTATTGCTTCCATAGCCGCCCCCTCCCAAACCATAGCTGCTATCACCGCCTCCATAACCAAGATTTCCACCACGGCCAGAAATATTACCTCCACCTTGGCCTGAGATGAGCGAAGGACCCCAATTAACTCCACTGTTGGTAAAAGTGCTTCCAATGGTTCCACCTCCAGACCCCACATAGTTATTCGAATTTGTTGAGGTAGTTCCATCATTCAGCCCTCCATTCCCCCACAAATTCCGATTTCCTGAGCTAAATAAGGAAGTGTTTCTTCCATTACCTTCATCATATCCAATGGGATTATCAAACCTATTAGAATTTCCCATATAATAAGGGTTCAATCCCCGTCCATAGCTGAGAGTATTATTGAAGTTTGTGCTTGCCGCAAAATTAGGGGTCAAACCTGGTTCAAAGTTCAAACCCACTCCATAACCAGAACCAAATGGACCATACCCGCTTCGACCTGTAGCGATTGGACTGAATCTTCCATCCATTCTCAGACCATAGCCTCCTGTAGTAGGAGAGTACCCTGGAGTGTATCCACTGAGGAGGCTATTGATCCTGCTCACACCATAGTTAAATCCACCAAGTGGGCTTCTGGTGGGACCTGGTGACAACTCTTTGGGGACTGCACGCTTGACCTCAACCATTTTACCATTGAGCTCATGGAAAGTTTTGAGCAAAACTTTGTCCACCGCATCCTCTGAGTCATATGTGATGAACCCAAACCCTCTTGGTCTCTGAGTGTTGTGATCATACATGACAACAACATCTGTGATGCTCCCAAACTGCTCAAAATACAATTTGAAGTCTGTCTCTGTTACTGTGGAAGCTAAACCTCCAACAAATATCTTCCTTGTGCGTATGGGGCCGGGAGAGCCCTGAATGCTACTACTGCTTCGACTCATTGTGTTCTGGTCATCCCTTGGCACAGCCTTTTTAGCCTCAACCTGCATATGAAGAACAAATGGTGCCCATCAAACTCAAAGTCTATTTGATCTCGAACTAACACAATATGCACAGGCACATGGCAAACACATCTAAGGGCTAATATGATAGGGCCAGTGTTTGGTTCAATAGAATGAAGCTGGATTGGACAGATCATTACCCTAGAATGCTCATTGTTCAGTTCGCACGAAAAAAGAGCGAGAGAGAAAGTTGAACATACATCACAACCAGAATCATCATTCACCAATTTCAATGAAAGGACATTCATTGGGAGGCCAGGGAATTCCTTTCCGAAAACATTTCCATGAACCAAACACCACCAGAATAGAAGACTATACAGGAATAACTAGCTTAAATTGAAATACAATTGCCTACATTCTTAAAAACCACCAAAGGTTGCAAATTTGGATCGATGTTCGAAGATAATTCCTTTCTCCAATTAAGTACAAAACAAAGAGAGAACTTCAGCAATAAATTCACCAATTCCAATCGAACTTACCAGTCTTCCATCAATGTTGTGTTTCTCCCTAATGACTCTCTCTGCCACTAAAGGGTCAGCGAAAACAATAAACCCAAAGCCACGGGCGCGCCCTGTGCTCCGATCCTTCATAATTACTGATTCCAAAACTTCCCCGAAACCACTAAAATACTCCTTCAGACGTTCTTCATTTGTGTCCCAGGAAATCCCACCAATGAACAACTTCCCAAGATCAGATTGCATTTTTCCTACACAAGCGTAGATCAGTTTTACTCAAATTCAAATACAAAACAAACTTTTGCTAACAGATAATTGCATAGAAATTGTAAGACCCGTCAAAATTCAACCTTTTAACAATCCATCGTTACAATACAAGCTCCAAGAGAACAAATGCAGAAAAAAACAACAACAATACCTTACTTTGAAGTAAATCACCCAACAGTATAAAACCCGCTTTGATATCCTCCGATTCAATCAAAAAACATCGGATCCTTTCACGATCAATCCACAAAGAATTCAACAATCCTGAAAAACCCAACCACAACATCAATCCCAAAAAGTTAATAAGATCGAAAGAACAACCCCAAATTGGCGAGAAAACCAATACCCAAATCGAGATTCGACAAAACCCACCTGATTAATGAAAACCCAGATGAGAAATACTCAAAAGAAGTAAGATCTAAGAGGAGGCACAGTTAGAACTGAGCCCCCTATATATCTCTCTCTCTCTCTTCTCTTTGTTCTTTCTAATTCTTTTACTTCCAAATTGCAAAATACAGATGGAAATGAGTTTAGAGAGAGAGATTCAACACAAATCTGTATTTACATGTGCATACAAATTTATTTTTATTTTTTTCTTTCTCAGATTGTGTTGGAAGATACGTAGAATATGAGAGAAGCGAGAAGAAAAAAAGAGGAAATGGAAATGGCGATGTTCGATCTGATAATGGGGGGATTTCTTTGTCCGTGCTTTATATACTTATTGGAAATTCCCATGGTATGGGTATGTAATAAGTCATGTATGTGCATGCATGCATGTGATGTCTGAACCACATTCAGTGGAGCCCGGTTTCTGTCTCATTGCAAGAATCAACCGTTGGATTTCTAGAATTCCTTGAGATCTTCTCATAGACAACTTTTGATGGCATGTTATTAGGTGATGAACGGTTGGGATGCCTTGATGGTGTGCACTTTTTGAGTCTTTGGTGTGAGTGGTGTGGTGAGAAATAGCAAGAAATTACAAAAGGTGGAAATCAAGAGAAATGGCTGAAAAAGAAAACACTTTTTCTTGGTGGAAGGAACTTAAATCCCATAATGTGTGCGTGTAAGCAAGAATGTGAAAGCGTATTTCAAAAATATTTGGAAATTAAAATTTAAAAGAGCAAGAATTGAAAGCATAGGGCAAAGATTGAGAGTGTGTCGAAAGTAGGAATGGCAATTCACCCCGCCCCAAACTTGCCCTTACTTAGTTTAATCGAGACGGGTTTTCCCCAAATTTTTGTGTACTAGGTGGGTTCGAGGTCAAATTTTAAAAATAGCGGTCGGAGTCGGGTTGAAATTAACCCACCCCAAAATATTTTTACATATAACATTGTAGTTTTACTCTAATATTTATATCATTAAATTAGAAAATTATATTTATACAATAATATTTTTTTATCACTATACTTAAAAAAAGAAATTACTCCTTTACATTTTCATCGTTATACTAAAATACCACCTTATGTCTTATTATTTTGTTCTGTTTTTTCTTTTAGTTGAAAGATTTTTTTTCTCATTTTTTGATGGGGCGGGGCAAGAACGGGTAAACCCATGAATCACATGTTTGGGGATGGGGCCGTGTCTTAAACTTTGGGTCGGGCCGGGTTATGCCAAAACCCGCCCCATCCCGTTGCCGATCCTAGCGGAGAATCTTACCGAAATATTTTATATCCTAAAGAACCATCTTACTTATAACTACTTTTATATATATGGGGGAAAAAAGACGAGATTATGTGAGAATTAATGATAAACAAAATCAATATGATATACATTTTAAAAAATATCAAACTTTTCATTAAAATATTAAAGGAGATCTCACTCGTGTCTATGTATGACTTTGGTTTTCCTATAAAGCAAAAGTTGAGAGTGTGTGAAGAGTCCTATCGAAAGATTATATGTGATGGAGAAAAATATCTTACTTTTTAACAATTTTTATTTAAGAGGGGGAAAAAGGAGAGATTAAATGAGAACCAATGATAAACAAAATCAATGTGGTATACACTCTGAAAAATATCGAACTTTTCATGAAAATCTAAAAAGAGGTCTGACTTGTATCTTTGTTTCTCATTGCATTGCTTGGGTACTCTTATAAAAGTCGATAATTGTGGTCAATGTTGTCCAAAGGGACTTGATCTTAAATATTACTCATTGACCTCAAGTCCTCAACCATATGAACGATTGGGATCTCAATTTTGAACTTAATATATTTTACAATCTTTCTTTTCTTTTTTTACCCTCTATAGCAAATTAGCTGTCAAACTTTTCACCTTGTAGTAAATGATATTTTTATTTTTATTTTTATTTTATTTGATCAACAGGCATTTCAATTTCTCACGAGAGAAAGGCGAGAGTGAGTTTAGAGAGAGAAAGATAGGAGAGGGAGAAGCCTCCCATGGCTGCCGCCCCTCCCCCTCCACACCCCTTCCACCTTCTCCTCCTCTGAACGCCTTTTTGGGTGACCGGAGACCCGCCATGCCGGATTTGTTCCTCTCCGGTCCGGTATGGGTGACCGCACCTGATTTTTGGGCCCGGGGGGGCCAGATCCAGGGTTCCCGGTCTGGATCTCAACCATCAACGGCGAGTGGCGGCTTCCAACAACTCCGGCAGGCGCGAAGACAACGACCGGTGACTTTCGATGACGCATGCAAGGCGGCGATTTCATTTTCCTGTATTTTTTCCTTCTTTTTTCTTTTTCTATATTTTTTCGGTTTTTTCTTGTGCTTTTGCAGGTTTTTTGTTGTTTTGTTTGTATTAGTTGGTGTTTAATGCAATTTTCTATCTATTTCTCCAACAAAAAAAAAAAAAAAAAACACACAGGCATTTCATTTCACCAACAGCCCTAAAGCAAAGATTTCATCACAAAATTTTGGTGAACCAAAACTACTAAAATCTAAGACGCGAGCAACTGCAAAAAGCACACAGGCTCAAGACACGTACTGTAAAAGCAAACCTACACTGGGGGTGGTGTTGTAAGCTGTCGCCGGAAGCCACATAGCTATGTGCAAGTTGTACGTAGTATGTGATTTCGATACATTTAAGGTTGAGAAAATTTTATGTACATATTTCTCCATTAACAAGTTTTATTGAATCTTGTTGTTAATTCAATTAAAAGTACAATTAGTATCTATAGTATCCGGGAGCAATATTGTTTGCTATGAGTTAGGTGGGTCGAAATTGTTTTATTGTGGGTCATGTTGATAGTCCTTGAAAATATCAAATATACAGGAACAATAATTATATAGTATAGTTGAATCGTTGATCGTTCGTTATCAAATAATTTTATGAATTTTTTTAACAAATGTAGTTGTGACAATATAATATAACATATGACTTTTATAAAGTCAATCTAATTTGCGCTTGAATTACCTATTCAATGAGTTCAACAAATATATGATTGCGATCAAATCACCAAGCTCGGAGGGAGACCCGACCCATCCCATGTTATCTTTTGATTTTTCACCTTATAATTCAAATAGCAAAATTCTAGATTTCATCGATAAATTTTTTACCGATAAAAAAAAAATACAAAAATCTATATTAGCTTGAGACCAGAGAAGATATATAGCTTGCTAAATCAGTCAATCTAATGATCCAAACTTCATGTTATAATAAAATTATCTTTCTCCTTTTTCTTAACTCTATATACAAAAAGAATGGCTTAAATGGGCATCAAAATTGTGGTGGATTCTCCACTAAGATGCAAGCATTAGCCAACAGTCAAATTACTAAATTAAGTTTGTCAATGGCTAATACTAGGATTTAATATTTTTTTTTCTTATTTTACGATTGTCGGATAGAAGAAAATAAACATGTTAAGGTATTGTGTTTAATTATTTCCTATGAAAATAACAGGCATATTCTTATTTTAATAAACATGCTAGGGCATCCGAGCGGATTGATGGTTCCATTGTCGTCGTTGTACAATTTGCGGCTTTTTAATTTTTCTTTGTTATTTTGGGGACCGGTAGTGTCCTTTTTAATCTAATAATATATGTTTTTTTGGTTCAAAAACATGTTAAGGCAAGACTTTGTACTTACTACTTGTCTTTCTTCATACATCTTCACTAATTTGCCTAGAAACTTCAAATTAAAAGGAAATCTATGCTTTGGGTAATAATCTGGATTATGGTTTTTTGGTTTCGTCTTTATTCAAGTTTTTTTTGCATTTGTTATTTTCGCGTCAAGATTTTATGATTTCTGGATTCCTCTCGACGAGACGAATCTGGCCAATAATCCAAGTATTTCGGTTTTATTCAAAAAAATATTTGGTTTGACCATAAATTTATACTTGTTAGATTCGTCTCGCTGAGAGGAATCCAGAAACCACAAAATCTTGACGCAAAAGTAACAAATGCAAAAAAAAAATTAAATAAAGACAAAACCAAAAAATCATAATCCGGATTATTACCCAAAGTAGGCATTGGTGCCCCTCTCTTTAGGAAAATGGTCATGATTTAAATGATTTTGACATTACAGTGTAGTAAATCAACAACTTTATTCTTGCTCCCCACGAAATGTACTTTGATCTTTACATTGGACACGGGTCTGTTGTGCAGCCTGTGCACAAAAGGTGCTATGCAGAATCACAGTCGTTCACAAGTGTTTTCAATGGTGTGGATTGAAAACAAACTGAGCTGTTCATCCAAGTAACGGACGGTCTAGATTTTGCGCAACAGCTACTGTGTATAGGCTGCACAGCACTCTCCGCGTCCACATTTATCTGGCTTTTTTGAGTTGTGCACCCCTTCTTTTCCCATGCATTTTCATTTAATGCCCTCTTGCCTTTTAAGTTATCAGATGACCTCTAAAAGGGTATTTTATGTCACTTTCTTTTTTTCCATGATGTTAGGCGAGGTTTGGCTAACCACTTGGTTTTTTTTTTTTAATCTTTATTCAATTTTATTCCATTATTTGTTATTTCGAGTTTCGAGTCAATTTTTCTGTGGTGTTTTTGTCGTTATTCAGAAAAGTTGGGGGCCAGATTGGGGGTTCCCGGTCTGAAACTCCACCATCGACGGTGAGTGGCGGCTTCCAACAACTCCGGCGGACGCAAAGACAATGATCGGAGACTTCCGATGACGCATGCAAGGTGGCGATTTCAATTTCCTATAATTTTCTGTTCTTTTTTATTTTTTCAGTATTTTTTCGGGTTTTTTTTTTCCAGTTTTTGTTGTTGTTTTGTTTGCATTAGTTGGCTTTTAATGCAATTTTCTCCCTATTTCTCCACTAAAAAAAAAATAGAGTTTAGATCACAGTGTTTAACATTTTCGGTTCCTCTACTGGAGACAAGCCAATAATTCACAAAACAGTCGGCTCGAAATTGACAAATGGGGGATAAAATTTAAATAAAGACAAAACGAAGCCAGGTAGTTATTTAAGCCAAACTTGGCCTTAGTATGTTAGAATAAATGATATTACTACAAAGACCAACCTCATGTCTATAGAAATCGAACTCTAAACCTCGAACGTAGCGCTAGGGCAAACCCAATTTTTTTGTCACTTCAGCATGTTATTTTAAACAATTCATGGACTATTGGCTTCATTATGCTAGTAGGCTAGTGGAGAACACGGTTGCTAATTTGTTGGCTTTATGAGTTTATGTGCCCCTTCACTTATCGTCTAGGGATGACTTACATGTTGGGTTTGAATTGGCACTGCTTCTTCCATACTCGATTTCTAAATTTCACGCTCACCTCTATACTCGTGCAGTCGTGCCCGTACTATAGATACTTAAAAGTCGCCAAACTCGTATCCCTACGGATGACAGGTAGAGCAGGTATTACCCAATACCAAATTACACTTTGAAGAAAGAGCCAAATACGCAGAATAACTTATAAAAAACTTAAAAGATAAAATAGTCCTTAAATAAATACATGTCTAAATATATCACAAAATTAAGCCAAAGTTCCATACATATTACTAGTTTTAATGCATTGGCATAACTAAAACAAAAGTACATAACAAAAAAATCATATAGCAATTAACAAAGATGCAAATGAGTGCACAAAGATATAACAAACATTAGGTAACTAAGTCACTATTACAAAATACATAACGAATTACTCGTCGATGACTAAGGTGAGAAAAATATAATTTTCCAAGAAATGTGTATGTATATGGTGTATATATATAATGAGGAACATGCATTATAAGACAGGTACGGGTATTAGGGAATGGGTATGGCAAAATCATCCCCATTGGGTAAGAAATTGTGTATCCATGGGTATGCTACAATATTTTGACATCTCTATTATCTTCCATTTAACAAAAAGGTTACAGACGAGGTGAGTCTAGTTGATTACCAAGTTTGTTCTCCACACAATTGATTAGACCGCAATAGAGTAATTTCTTGTGAATTCCTTACTCCCGAATTAGGGAAGGGATTAGTCAAGGTGCACGTTATTGTCCCAGACACCCCTAACTGTGGACCCAAAAAATGGTTCATTTATGATTAGGTTACGGAACTGTCCCGGACACCCCTAACAATAGACCCAAAAGCATTCGTCTCGTGTAAAGATGTCTAATGCTATATAGTACATTCAAATTTGATAATCTTATGCAAAGCTTATTTGTTTTTCTCTTTTCAAAGGTAAAAAAAGAAGAAGAAGAAGAAGAAGAAGAGTACCAAATCTTCATTTCTTTTTTCCTTTTTAAATGGTTGGTTGCCATGGTGAATCCACAAACAAGGGGCTTTTCTTGGCTTTTGGTACAGTTTTTCTCTTTAAAAAGTCTATAAATTTCTTAGTATTTTCTCTTTGGGGCTACCCATATTTTCTTTAGTTTTCTTCTATTTTATTTTGGACTTCTGCACTATCCTATTTGACGCATTTGTAAACGGGGAATGTTTAGACTTTTAGGTTGGAAATATTTTGATTGTCCACAAATAGAGGTAGGATTCTTATGAATTTTAATAACTTATTATGACGGAACCGGGGTCCTGGAGGGCGACTGTGTAGGGCGTCTTCCGAGCCGTTGATTTCTACAATAAGAGCTCGAATTTCGCCTTGTCAATGGACGGCTCAAATTTGTAAATGCCAAGATTAAATCCAAATTATTAATTGTCAAAATCTACGGCTCGAGAGTCGTCCTATAGGGGCGCCCTCCAAGAAACCCTCCTCCCATTGTTGCCAGATCTGTTGCGGAAGCAAATTAGGCTTGTCAGGCTTTGGACCCTCAAAATTTTATTTTATTTTTTAAATTAGAGGCCACAAAATGTTATACTATAACGTTCTACTAGGTATAAAAAATAAGTCTATTGTGTTAGCGGAATTATTACTTTTGTTGCTAAAAATGCAAAAGAAGTGATATTTAAGGAATACTTACTATACATTCTTGTAATGATCAATACTTTCGGAAATTTAGTTTGCATTAAGGGGTCCCAACCTTGCAGTTCGCCTCGGGTCTTCAAAATGTCAGGAACGACCCCGACTATAGCAACTTTTTACTTTACATAAGATGGGGGGAAAATAAAATACAGTGCTTGAGAAATCCAGCCAAATAAATTTACACTACGATACCATCGTGTGGAGTTATCTCATCTCATCACATGTTTAGCTCCACAAGGTGAATTATTTCTGTCATTTTGAAATTGAAATGTACTATTTTTTGGCTTCGATTATGGGCTTGATTTTCCATCCGGCCTGCCACTTGTTGGGATGGCATTTCCATACGGCCCTTTTTGTGTTTTTGCCCTTTCGGCCCAAGTACTGTCCTAGAAACCACCATTTTTGGGCTTGTTTTTCCAAGGCTGTTCCTCTTTATCGACTTTGTCAACTTTTTCGATTTTTGCTCAAAAAATCCCAAAAGATTCTGCTCACATAAAGACCTTGTTTGGTTTGGGCTTTGGGTTTGTTTTTTAATAATAATTAGAGGGAGAAATGAAGGTAATGATAGGAGAGAGAGAGAGAGAGAGAGAGAGAAAGAAGAAGAAGAATTGTAAATAGGGTAATAATTGGATAGAAATGTGATTAGTAATTGAGTAATAATTGAAAAAATCGGTCTCAAAACTCAAAACGATGTCACCCTTGTTACAGTTTATAGATAAGAGGACCATGACAAAAAAATTACAAGAAACGCACTCTATATCAAGTTGTCTACTGCAGAGGGAAAAAATTAGTAATAAGTAGAATTGTTTTTTTTTTCGATAAATGAACTATAAAAAGCATCCAAGTTACATCGAATCATATTGTGTGATGTGTATATTCTTATATTATAGTATATATATATATATATATATATATATATATATATATATATATATATATATATATATATATATATATATATATATATATATATATATAACCTACATATCCCTAATTGTAACAAATCAAAATTTGACTTTTCCAATTTATCAACTTAAAAAATTACAATCTTTTGACTTGATATTTCCCATTTTAACTCTATTAGCGTAATAAGGGGGCATAATAATACTTTTGTATTCTTTTTCGTCTTTATTCAAAAAAAAAAAATTTGCCTTTTTATTTAGTTATGTGCCTTTTTGCTGGTGGATTATTAGTTCGTGTCTCAAATAAATGAATTTAAAAATAAAAAATTATTACCAAAATCTTAAAAAAAAACTCAATGAAAGACAAATATAATTTGACAAACTTTGGAATTATTTTTATCATTATTTAACTTTTTCAATTTGGTTCTTTTCTTCTCTTTTTTTTTTCAATTCCTTTTGTAACACGAAGTCACGAACCAAAAATTCAATAAAAATGACGCAAAATTAACAAAATCCAAACAAATTTCTGAAACACACCAAAACCACCTCTTCTCAGATATACCATGCACTTGGCATCATTTTGATCATGCATTTGACACCGGTCGATTCAATCAACAGAAATGATAGTATATATAGTCGAAACAAACACACACACAAGGGTTTAGTTGAAACAATCAGAAAACATAGGGTTTAATTTGCCATAAGTATCAAATTCTGGGGATTTTCCATTAATCTTCCTCCCTCCTTGACTTCCTCTGGAAGCTTTTTTTTCCCTCCAAAGACCAAACCATTGAAAATCCAAATTCTCTCTCTCCCTCCAACGTTTCAAAACTTTGAACAAATCAACGAAAACTCTCTCAAATTCAACGTAAAATAGCAAGCAATGAAGACTTTGCCATCATCTTCTCTCACACGCTTCTTCCCTAACTGTCAACCTCCTTCACTTCCCTCCTTAATAAATTCTCCCTCTGTCCCAAACCCTGATTTTCTCTCTCTAACCCGGGCCATGTCTTCCCTCCAATCCTCTCCCTTATCGGCCTCGTCCGACGCCGACAAGAGGGATAATCCAATGAGTGAGATTCATGTTATTGTGGGGCCCATGTTTGCTGGGAAAACTACTGCTCTTCTTCGCCGGATCAACTCTGAATGCAGCAATGGCAGGTGCGGTGACTATGTTTTGGAGATGCTTAAATTGGTGATATTAGGATTTAATTAACTTGTTTTGATCGCTAGCATCAAGTTTAAGCCTTGCCCAGATTGTGCAATTCATTGGGTTTTAAAGTAGTGGCGAATGCAAGATTTGTACATAGTGGGGCCAGAACACGCATACTCTATGTATTCTATAGTGACAGGGCCGGCCCCGAGGTTTGGGTTGCCCAAGCCCGACCTCATGCTTGGTTGCCCACTTACTTTTAAGTCATACTCTCTCTGTCCCAATTTGTTTGTTCACTACAGTTATGTGTGCTTTTTTAAAAGTCTGATAGTTTTCAATCTAAGTATAAATATGGATCTTATTTGATTGATCTAACTTAGTTGTATAAAATAAAAAATTTGGGACAGAGGGAGTAAAAAAAAGAAGATATAATAGTAAAAAAAAATCAAGGTTATATATTATTTTTAGCTTGAATTACATCAAAAAAATCAAATTCAAGATATAACTCCAATTATAGTGCTTCTGATTTAAAGAAAATAAATTTTTCTTACATTTTTTAAGCAAATTCTTCTTGGTTTGGTGCAAAATACAAGTGTAGTATAAGCTGTAATGGGGTTGTTATGAACTTACGATATATGAGCACGAAGGCTACCATGGAAATGTTAAGTATTTTGTGTTGTATATTGTGCGTAATTTTGGTGCATGTTATATTTTTTTGACGTTATCTACGAAGATATTTACGTTGAAATATATATAGTACAAATAGTTTTAGAGGATAATACACATAAATTTTGGTATTTTTTATGCTTGTTTTTTTGGCTGTTTTTGCAATACAAAATTTTAGGGTATCAATTACCAAAAAATATGTTAAAGTTATGTATAGGGATGTACCGTATACCCAAAATAGTTACTACATTTTTTTTTTTGGTTAGTTGCGCATTTTGTTGTTATTAGTTAAGCAATTTTTTTTTTTTACTGTTAGTAATATATTTTTTTGATAACCAAAACTTTCTCCTACACAAGGATGAAATGGGAGTTGCATGAAATATACTACGCGTAACTAAAGGCGTATGTGTGTGCATGATGGGCAACCTAATCCAATTAGTTAAATAACTTCAGGGAGGTCAGTGTAATTTACACAAAAAGAAGGCATCAAAAATTTCAAGGAGGGGCGAGAAGACTCGAACTTGATTCGCTAGGGAAGATAAGCAAGGCACTAACCAACAGCGCTGCCCAACTTCTTCCCATATTTTGCCCGTCATTAAAATTAAATACTATAACGTACTTCTCAACAAATTTTTTTATTTTTTTGGTTGCCGTAACCCGGGGGTTGCCCAAGCCCACGGGCTCCCGGGGCCGGCTCTGTATAGTGATAACAGAAATTATGTTCAATATTTGTATATTGCTACATGGTAAGTCTAACAGTACCACTTCTTGGCTTATCCCATGTTTTTTCACCCATATATACTAATTTTAAGAATTTCTTGTCATACAAGGGACTTGTAGGGCCAACCTTATACGATTATTCTAAATTGACATGCAAGTCTGGTACAATTAAAGAGAGTATTCGGAGTTGTTCGTAGGCCGAATCACCCCTTTTGTTTGCCCTTGTTTTGAAGAGTTGAATTGTACTCCCCCATCACAATTTACTCGTCTATCATTATTTTGGATCTCTCAAATAAGTGTCTACTTCAATTTATTGTGTTTTTTTGTTTGATATGGATGTTGTTTGATAGCTTTCAATCAGCTATATTAGGTGGGAGTTTATTAAATCTATAAAACACTACAAATTGTAAGATATGGATGATCTTGTACGTGGCACATATGCCGAATTGGACAAACAAATGGGGATGAGTAGAGCAATATGCTAATGTACACTGTACGTCAGTGGACATATGCATGATTTCAACCTTGGGGAGTCAAAATGTTTTTGGGATGGCAGATTATTATTTGAATTAATATTGGGTTGATGTATACGGCATTTTGAAAAGTGTTTTGGGAGGGAAACTTATATTACCTATAAGACTTTATAAATAATGTTAAAGATAAAGTTTTGAAAAGTAACAATTTCGGTAACAGAATGAAGTGACAACATTTTACATGACATGTATATGTGTCACTACATGAATTCAAAATAATTATCTATAGAATTACAAATCATGTAGTGTCACATTAGCATATCGTGTTCATGATTGTACATATTGTTGTGTTAGTAGAACTTTTTCCTTGAAAAGCTTCCCCCAATACTTATTCTTGTACTTGTACTCAAGCCCAGTGATCCACTTTTTGAATCTTGAAGTTCTGATGCTGACTAATTGTAGTTGTTAAAATGATTGGAAGTAAAATGTGATTTTTATGTTGAATGTAGAGTGAGCTTTTAAATATGCTAATCTTTTGGGTGATCTGCGTATTTGTAGAAATGTCGCTATGATAAAGTCAAGCAAGGATACACGATATGCTGTGGACTCAGTCGTGACACATGATGGGATAAAATTTCCCTGTTGGGCATTGCCGAATCTACTGTCATTTAAAGAGACATTGGGAGCTGAGGCATACGAAAAGGTGATTTAATATGTTATCTATTTTAATTTTTAACCATTTTCCCGTTTTAAAATCAAAAGTATAAATGCTTTTGTGATGATTTGTATGTGATAGGTTCCATCTTGGTATCTTGTAACTACACGATAATCACAATTGTCAGGATTAAGTCAGCCTAAGAGTATCATGTTTGAAGAATCACTAGCGCACCGTTGATGAATATGGATTGAATTTTGAACTGGAATGCTGCTCACATCCTGTAATTGCTTGTAGAATAAGCGTAGCGACTCTCAACTTATACGTTGGGACATATTTCAACCTTGGTATTGTTGTGCTTTTTGACATCATTTTCTAACTGCAATACTCTGTGAGTGGTGACAGCTGGATGTAATTGGCATTGATGAAGCTCAATTCTTCGACGACCTTTATGATTTCTGCTGCAATGCTGCTGATTGCAACGGAAAAACTGTAATACTTGCTGGATTAGATGGGGACTACATGAGGTTCTTCTTCTTCTTTTTCAATTTTTGAGGTTCCATCCAAAAGCTAGATTTGGCTTGTTATCTCATTCAGCAATATAGGTCTCCCTTTTGTAGTGCTCTTGCCTGCTACTCAGTGTTGATGATAATTTTCCCTTCAAACTATTGGCTCCTGCCTTCTTAATGGGAAATTAAAACGTTAACTGCAGAAGGAGCTTTGGCTCGGTGCTTGACATCATACCGCTTGCTGATACCGTAACTAAGTTGACAGCTCGGTGTGAGCTCTGCCGCAAGCAGGCTTTCTTTACCTTAAGGAAAACTGATGAGACAAAGACGGAGCTGATTGGTGGAGCTGATGTCTACATGCCTGTCTGCCGCCAACACTATGTCAATGGACAATCTGTCGTGGAAGTGACGAGGACTGTCCTAAAATCTTGTAGTAATGTTCAGACTGACTCTTGTCTAGAGGAAGTTGCAGTTGTGTAGTTAAGTATGACATTGGCTATTGAGTCTTGACAGTCTAATAGTTGTTGTGCTTCTTTGTGTTGCCATCAATTGTCTATGTAACATTTTGGAATTAGGCTTTCATATTGTTTGTATTTTATCCCTTCTCGTATGTATATCAGTATATATAGAAGGAATATTGTTAATGATGCTATAAAGTTTGGCACTATACTACACCCAGTTAATGTCCTAAAGATAGCAAACAATATAATGAGGCAGGCTGCAGCATATGCATGGCGAATGTGAATATAAAAGGCTAGAGCTGCTAATTGTCCATCATTGTCAATCAATACCAAATGTTTTATCAGTTTTGCAGACTAACATTTAGACATACTAGAGATTAGGCTCCCAAGATTAGTCGAGGGGTGTGGAAGCTGGTTCCAAATTTGGGTACTCCTGATCACAGATTTTACTGGTTCTTTTTATTCATTTCAATTTCTTAGTATGACTAATTTGGTAACGTGATTTCAACCTTGAGTTAACCAGTACGTATGTGTAGATTTAGACAGCACTCAGAAAGAGTAGCACAGATGTGGAATTGGTCTTGCGGCTCAAGGTACAAGTATACGAAATATTACATATGTTCATAGAATCACCATTTTATAAAATCGGAACGAGGATTTCTATGGCCTATTTTATTAGCACCTTTACTGTTGTATCACTGCTTCTTTGTCCACTCCAAACCACATTGCAAACAGCTACTAGGTATGGGCAGTGCTAACTTCTCTTTGAGATGGCTCCCCTTTGTTACATTAGACAAAATAACAAATAACTATCAGTGCGTACTTTTGGTGGTGGATATCCACTCTACAGACTTTTTCGGCTTCCACAAGGAAGACCATTATAATCATGCCAAAAGAGAGTACGGCTGCAAAGATCAGTTCATCGAGTCTTGTCTTTACTTTCAACTTCTAAGTAGGATTAACCTCGTTGCAGAGGCTCTTCCTTTCATCCTAAAGGCAGGGATACAGGATCATTTGTTTTACCATTTACTAAGATTGGCCATTTATGTGCTTATTTGCTAATCTGAACCAACAGTTCAGCTGTTATGGAAGCAGAATGCATCACAAACGAACTGTTACGATGTAGAATTATTTCCAAGTCGTTTTCTGAATTTTCATACATCAAAAGCTATAATTCATCCATTACATCATTATGGCCATATGGTAGAGGCACCTGGCTCTTCCTTTGATTTCTTCCTCCCGAATAAACTCATTCTACGAAACACCTTCAGTATCCTACTGGCATACTTTCTATGGGTTGCAAAATTCACAGAACCAATGCAAGCACTCACTTGACCTAACGGGTTTTTCTTTCTGCTCAATGAACTGTATGGCATCAAGTTTTGTGGATTAGCTGCTTCTGGTTTCTTTTCAACTGGATCTGTTATCGGTGACATATTCTGCAGTTGAAGGCTTTTCTTTAATGACAAGAGTTCTTGTTCAAGACTCTGAATTCTGAAGCTTGTGGACTCATATTCTTTCCTTGAGCACTTGGACCTCTGAATTGCTATATCTCTCTGTATCAAGAAGCTGAGGGGTCTGCTGACTGCTTCTCCTCCTCCATCTATGTACGGACTCTCGCTTAGGTTCTGGCTTTTGGAGTTTCCGTATCTTGAGCTTGAGGGGCTTCCAGATAATTCCGCACCATGTGTGTACCTAAATGACTCTGAGCATTCTTTGAAGGCTCGGTGTGTGTTTAGTTGCTGAACAAAAAGTGCTTGGACTATTAGGCGCAGTGGCATCAACTCGTTCTGAACTGCTTCGATGCACATCTCCTGTGACAGTTTCTGGCAGTTGAGGTATTTGCACACGTACCCTTTATCATCTTGTGATATTCCTGGATGTGCCTGAGGAACAGAACCAACTCTTAGTCATTGTGCCAAAACTGAGGCTTTGTAAGATGGCTTGGAATGAAAAGGATTTCATGTTCAATTTCAAAAGAAAATATTTATGAGGTAGAAGAGATGCGTGTTATTGGGTTCATTGTACAAGTGCAATACTTCATATCAAGGATTTCAAATCACTCCTATTAAATAGTTAATTTCAAATTCACACGATAAAGCTTCAAACTTAATGTCTGAATCCATATGTAAGATATCATATCAATATTGAGCCATTCTTGTTCAACAACATTGTCAAATCCCTCCACTTCATGTCAAGCCAAACCCACATGCTTATAGATTTGGGATCTATTCTACATTTTTGTGTTCGAATTGACACGGGGAAATAAAATCATCTGGTATTGAGACAAAAAATAACTAAGCTAAGTAACATATATTAGGCATATCATGCTTTTAATTGTAAAAGATGATGCGTCTTATAGATATTAATATATTTTGTTAACTTACCATCTTGTCAGGTCAAATTGCTCAGATTCAGTTTGTGGAAGCTTACCTGTAGATATGTGTTCAGTGCCTTGTATAGATGATCATGGCTTAGTCTGCTAGAGATTGGAACGATTTCAATAAGCTCCATCAATCTTTTCGGCCCCATTTTTGTATCAGGAGCTATATTCAAAAGATACGAATCCCACAGTTCTGCAACAATGGAATGGCTCATTGAGGGAGTATTATTTGAAGCCATGTTGGATGAGACGTAAGTTGAAAATATGCACTCCATTGTAGCCAACTCTATGCTAGAAGAAATGGATTCAGTTCTATTTGCAGGAAGTAGAAAATCTTCCACCATTGCCAAATGCAAAACAGAAGCAATCTGATCTTCCAATTCCGCCATTCTCTCACTTTCCAAACCAAGTTCAAGAGACCTGGAAAGCAATGCGAAGGAGAAACCAGAAGGGATCATTCTACCACCCTTATCCCCCGTCGGAAGCAAATCAAGAACTCCCTCTAACAAAAGCAAATCTTTGTTCTTACCATCCTTATCCTCATTTCTCTCACCCGAGTTCTCCCAATATTGTCTGGTCTTCTTTGAAACCAACCATTTGTTCGCATAAAAAACGATGATGGGGCTAACATTCTTCTCTTTCATCCCTTGTCTTCTCAATGACCCAATCACCCTTTTGAAGAACACAAATGGCAAAGCAATGAGATCCTTGATCCACAAATCCTGGTTCAGGATTTCCCTTCCTGTTTCACAGCTCCAGGCTTGACTGGTCAAAGCCTCAAGTGTAACCACTGGCTCGAACCGTCTCCTATCTGGGTCAAGAATCTCCATACAAGCCATGAAAGCAAGAGACTCAATGCAACGGCTGACAATTAACAGCTCTTCTGCCCATGGAAGTAAAGTTTGGCACTTTTGGAGGACGATGAGGGTATCATCCCAACTTTGCAAGACCACTTGGTTTAGATATATGTCGAAACGATCACAGAGGTTTCCAGAGGCATGAACTTCTGTCATTTCGAGAAACTCTGCTGCACATCTTAAAGATGCTACGTTGAAGGGGTCGACTAAGGTGGAGGAACCGTAGATGAAGAGTGCAATCATCTCAAAGGCTTCTGGTCCGCCAGGGAAAGTTTGGGGCAGCTCGATCTCATTCGAGTCATTCAGATTTCTCTTGAAGTATCCGCTCTTTGAATAGAGTGGGTGCTGCAAAAATAGAGAAGGATACAGTCTAAGGTAAGCTTGCTATTCCTTGAATTCGTGATGCAAGTTTTTCTCTGGTAATAATTGCAAAGCCATGAGAAAAAGTTAGCAGTCTAAGGTAAGCTTGATAATGTTTGAATTCCTGATGCGGGTTTTTTCCGTTGTAATAATTGCAAAGCCATGAGAAAAACTTATCTTATGCACTCGTCATTACAATTCTAGTACTGCTAGAGCACCTCTAATGGGCAGCCAAATTCATCACCAAAACTATAATTTGGCTAGATCTGTTTCTATTTGGAAAAAGGTCTGCTCGCGCCAACTATCTTCACTCTTTAGTTTGGAAAATTGATGGGGCCTCCAAAAGGCTAGACTCTAGCCAATTGGTTCTCTTCCTCTCTCGATAATATTCTCAAGTAATGGAATTTTGGCACCGTAGCTAACGAACAATGACTTTTGTAATGCTATTTTGGTGCTAACCATTGGAGACGCTCTAAAATTGCACTCTTAGAATTGCTCCCCAAAAGTTCTAATTTTAACTTCAGAGTTCTGTTTTTCTCTTCTTACCTTGTGCAGGTTAAAGGTTCTATCAGCAACTTGAACGCGGACAGAAACAGGTAAACCGGTCTCTTGGCTCCTGAAATAGGCCAATTGTACTTCTTTAGATCAGAGAAAGAGAGGGAGAGATGCTGAATTTGAATTACAAACAAAAAAAAAAACCATCTTACCAAGAAATGATCTTAATCTTGAGCAGGGCAGCAACGTTAGGCGATGAGAAAGGACTGGAGAGAACTGGACTATCTTTGAGGCTAGGTGTGTCCATTTTTCAACAAAGACTTCAAATTCAGAGCTGAGCTAAATGGTAAGCCAATCTCTACATTTATATAACCTCTCTATATCTTCGTGCGTTGCTCGAACTCCACATTTGAGATCGAATAAATCATACTATAATCACAGAAAAAGGTTTCTCGAACCCAGGAAACAAGTTGGAAACTGAGAGAATTGAAGGGAAAAAAGATGTGGGTTGAGTGATTTGTTCTCACACTCGTGCAAATTGCGTACTTGTATAATTTAGTCAAAGATTTTAGGCACACGAGTGAGCTCAGAAATCCAAGTTTCCAGGCTTCAAAAACGTTCTCGAGTGGAGGGAAGTTGGAAATTCTGTGCCATTTCTTGGCCTTTTGATGCAAGAAACAGGATGAATTTTTCCCCCTCTTACCTAAAAGATAGTACAAGTCTAAATGCTTGTGTGTGACTGCTTTTATACGGAGTCCAAATTAAGTACTTGTTTTCGAAAGCTTGACGAAAAGTATGTTCAAGCTCAAAGCCAGTCTCAAACAAGTTTCAACCGAGCCGATCTCACGTAGTTTTAATTTTATAAGCTGGATGAGCCGAGTAGTAGTTGTTCATACTTGGTTTGAGAGCTAATAAATTAGCGCACTTAAAAAGTATATTTGAACTAGGTTTGTTAGGTATAATGAGATTTAAAACTGTCCAACACGAACTCGAACTTTAGTAGCCTGGTTTGTTCCGAGTAGAAGTTGTTTCCAAACCAAAGATTAGTACCAATATTTGCATCACCTTTTGCGGGCCCCCAAGAGGAAATCTTTTTTTTTTTTTTTTGCATAACCAGATGCCAGGTCAGCTTGCGCGTACCTCAACTAATTCCGGCAAGGGGAAATAGAGAATCGAACCTAAGACCTTTATTGGGAGCAAACCCCTAAATTCGAAGGGCCCGAGAGGAAATCTAGTCCTTGATTGGTATGGGTGACTGCATATGATTGCTCTTCTCCAACTATTTTTAGCTTAGAGAATTATTGTGCGATTCACATAGGTATAGTTGAAAAGGGTGTATGGGAAAAAACCCCAAGGGTTAACCAAGTGCTCAAGGCTCCCCTCCTAAGGATTCAAGTTCGAAACTTTCTAAGTGCTATCAACTCTTTTGTGGCCCGTCTATACAAGGCTTTACTTTGTTTATAAATGGGATGCCCGCTAATGGACGATAAGATTGGTCCTCGAAAATTAGTCAAGGTGCATCCAAGCTGCCCGGACACTTGATTACCAGTAAAAAAAAATTTGTATTGGGAAAGAAATCAATATTGGTGTTAGTGTAAAGGGAAGGAGAAGGAGATGAAGTGCGGAAGAAGTTTTTGTGTGCTTTTTTAAGTAGAGATGAAGACAACACCCAATACGGCACGGCTTCAGAAAAACTGGGGGGATAGTTTTTTGGGGGTTGACTGAGTTTTGCTCACTCCTATCAAGTCTCAATCCCCATACACCATTTATTACTTCCCAATAAATATTTTTACTGGTTTTTGTTATGTTGAAAGGTTAATTATTTTTAACCCAAATGAGTTGGCCTCACGATCAAGGCTCGGGACTTAAAGAGTTTGTTCCCTCCTAAATACTCAGGTATTATCAACTCTTTCGGGACCAATCCGTACAAAAGTTTGCTTTGGCTTTAAAAAGCGTCTCCCGCGAGTGGACGACAGGATTGATCTTCCAAAATTAGTCGAGGTACGCATTAATTGGTCCAAACACCTCGTTAAATTAAGATAAAGGTAAGTTATTTTCCGTGTAGAGGAAAAAATGGTTGAATATAAGCAGAATTACAGCTACAGGTACTTGGAAATGAAGCAAGCAGACAAACCTATTCCCTTAAGAAATGAAAAAAACTGTCAAGTGGGATTCAAAAGCAGGCTTATTAATTAAACTTGCGTGGATGTTTGTCTTCTTTATTCTAGTATGTATTTATGGCAGTATGGGCTGTGACTTGGGATCGTCCCTGAGGAGTTGTCCTTTTATTTTTGGACTACACCGCATTGAGAAAGTGTTTTTTTTTTTTTTTTTTTTTTTTTTTAACTCAAGTTTTTTAGTCAACTTATGCGCACCTCAACTAATCTTAGAAGCTCTGAATTCCACCGCTCACTTGCAGAGAGCCAAATTAGAACCAGAGAATCTCCATTTTGGAGTATGGACTGGTCTCAGAGGAATCGATAGCATCTAAGAGGTTTCGAACTTGAGATCTTAGGAGGAAGCAAACTCCTAAGTCTCATATCATAAACATCTGGCCAAACCCTTGGAGTTACATTTTGTGAAAGTTTAGAGAGCGGGGTTGGTGCTGTGCACGATCCTCGCCGTCCGTTCGGTGATCCAATGGTCCAGATTTCATCTTGCAATAAACGGCTCGGACCATTGGATATTAACGGGAGAAAGTAAAAAAGATGATTAGAAGGAAGAAAAAAAAAATGGAAGTGGACAAAGGGCTGTGATGTTTTAGGTTTAATTCAGAATCTCAGATAATGAGATTATGAGAGGTTGACTATGATTAAGCCAAATATCACAACTTAATATAGCATTGGATTCTCAAAGATTTTAGTTACTAACATGGAATTGGTGATTGGAGTGTGATTTACGAAAGTAAAGTATGACTTTTATCCCCCCCAAAAAAATGGCATTTACCTAAACGCCTATCTGAACCAGTGAGGCCGATGGTAACTCTTTCTTTAATTTAATAAAACACTGGTGTCGGGGCCGGCTTACGGATTAATTTTGGGTGATCAATCTCATCTTCTATTAACTATTAATGAAGAGCTCAAATTAAAAACAGAGCAAAGCTCCACGTGGACTTTTGCAAAAGAGTTTATAGCAATTACAAGATTCTAAATATGAAATTTTATCAGTAAGTCTCGGGCCTTGACTACTAGACCGACCGCATTGGGTTAAAGCCGATGGTAACTTAACATTTCACTTTCAGGGTAGCCAATCCCCATAAGAATTTGAATCGCTTGAAGAAAGCTTTTAGTTTGTCTTTGCTGCAGAAACGTGCCCTTTTAAACTTATTTTGTTCGACTGGAATAATAAAACTAACAACGAGCAAAACCCCAATTTCTAAATGCGTGACTACATGAACATGATTACTCTAGTCATAGTCTAAAGGATTGAGTGTAAGATCATTTTTTACCATATTTCAATGTTTAACGTTTTCCAGATATTTGCATACTATGGTGGTTTTGGGGGGTGGCTGATGTTTTGTGGGGGTAGGCAGTGGCTGCTAGGGTTTCTATATTTTGGGCTTCATTGTAATACCGGGTATGCCCTGTTTAGGTTAGGCTTTAGGTATATTGGTCTTGACCGACGGGGTGTTGTTATTGGGCTGTCCCATCAGGTGTTTTAATTTCTTCAACCAAGGTTTGGAGTCCCCTCTCCTCTCCCTTGATGTACCATTTGTCAAGTTTCTTTCATATATTTGTTGTCGATGGTGGTTTTTGTTAAAAACGAGTCCGTATTCATCTCCTAAAACGAGACAAGGTGAGAAATACGTAGTGCATGGTACAATTTTTGGAGGTTGGATAATTTTTTTGTTTATAAGATCCAATTATGACGTAGTGCCCTATATTTTGGAGCTAGTTTATTTTTGGTGACTGTTGAGATTTTGCAGAGTCCAGAACCAAAACAAGTTCTCCACGCGAGGAGAAGTTCCTCGTGTGGAGATTCTGGAGAATAAGGCCATTTGCACATTGAAAATTACTCTAGCCTAATATAGTATAAACGTGTATCAGTAATTTTGTTTTATTTCTTTAGGCTATTACGGCAATCAAAATGCTTATTTTGAATTTTGAATAAAATTCAAAAATAAAAATGTAAAATAACTTGTATTCTTATAAAATCATACCAAAATTATTAAGATTGTAAAAAAAATACCATTACAATAATAAATATCAATAATACTCAAAAAATAGGAGTATCTTACAATAAATAAGAATTTCAAAACTAGATACCAATAATACTCAAAACGGCACATTTTAAACCTTATTTATTACAAAAATGCTAGGTACACTTTCGGGGTTTTTTTTTTGGGTCTAAAGCTTGGCTTTGAGGCGGCGGTAGTGGTGGTGTTCGCACAACCCGGTCGCGCGCTCTCTCTCTCTCTCTCTCTCTCTCTGTGTAACGACTGAAGGGAAGTGGAAAAGGCCTTTTTTTTTTTTTTTTTTTTTGAAGTTTGACCCACTTGTTGCGGGTCATTCATGTTCTAATCCTTATTGGACCTTGCGGGTCTTGTTGTAAGCGCAATGTTTTGATGGGCTTGCGGGATACTCCAGTCCAATGTTGTTCCACTTTACGATTTGTCCCCTGAAAAAAAAAAAAAAAAACCATCTTTGCTTTTAGAAATAGTCCCTCTAATTTACGAATCATTATATTTTTGTATTTGTAGTCCAAATTGAGCTAAATTAAATAATTAAGTTCTTAGTTAGTCCAGTTGACGATGACAGGAGTTTTGTAGAAACGAACACGTTGGCATAGAGATCATTTGTAATCTCTCTCTAATTTTTTTTTTTTTCAACGATTGATGTTTGATTTGTCGTTTGAATAGGTCGTGGTTACTCTGAATTTGGAGCGAACTTTTATGTCTTCATAACGTCCAAGAGTTGATCGTTGCAAATTGAGTAACTGTCGTTTGCAGATGAGATTTCCTTTCAACCGAGGAAGTTTCCTGCTACAATGTGATTCGATTTCATATCCTATCGCCTCGGGAAGCAGAATTTCTGCCTTGAACTTTTGGGATAAGCCATGGTGATCCCATTACACATACAAAAATATATTCTGTGTAGATGCACATACACATATATACATGTGTGTTTGTAAAAGTCAGTCTTATTTTGTAAGTTAGGGTTTATGGCCAGTGATGATGTCAGTTTACATTCACACCATTGAATTCCATTTTAAATTCGTTCGATTTCTTCAACACAGAATCAATTCAAAAGTAACACTTTTTGATGAAGAGTCGAATGATTCAATTAACTAAAGAAAATAATTTCAAGTAAAATGAACCAATTCATCCCAATTGAAAATTCCTCTTTATCAAGACTAAGGCCTTGTTTGATAACACAGATTCAGCACTTAAAACTGAATCAATTAAGTAATAAGTCATTAAGCAGGTTTGACAACCACATTTTATGTTACTTAACAGATTAAGTACCACTTAAAATGTAGGCTAAAAAATTGATAAAAATTAAGTAGCTTTGAGCTACTTAATTATGGTTGAATTCCTATGTGCTTACAATCAACCATCACACCTCTGCCGCCGCTGTCACCACCACCACCACCACTGCCACGCCGCCGCCGCCACCACAACCACCACCATTGCATTGCCGCCACCGCCATGCCGCTACCACCACAACCACCACCATTACACCGCCACTGCCGCCATGCCGCTACCACCACAACTACCACCACCACCACTGCCACACCGCCACCACCATCATAACCACAAGCACCACCACCACCACACCACAACCACCACCATTGCACCGGTGGCTACCACCACCACTACCACCACCACCATTGCACTGCCGTCATGCTGCTACCACCACACCGCCACCACCACCACTGCCACACCACCACCACACCACAACCACCACCATTGCACTGGTGGCTACCACTAGAACCACCACCACCACCACCATTGCACTGCCGCCATGCCACCACCACTACACCACCACCACCACCACCACCACACCACACCACAACCACCACCACCACCGTTGCACCGGTGGCTACCACCACAACCACCATTGCACTGCCGCCATGCCGCTACCACCACCACTGCCACATCGCCACCACCACTAGAATTCCACCCTGCCCACCACAACCACTACCACGCCATAACCATCACACTACCGCCACTACACCACCAACGTTGCACCACTATTACTCCACTGCCACCACAACTCACCATCATTCCACCACCACCATTACTCCACTGCCACCGCCACCTCGCCACCACCCTCACCACCTCTCAATCACCACTCCACCACTACCACAAATACATGATGACCATTAATAAAATTAAGAGACAATTAAAACCCCAAAAAAAAAAAATTAATTCAGTGCTTAATTTGTTTTATCAAACAGCTTTTCAGCTTAAAAAATTCAGCATTCAGTTTTCAGTACTTAATTTTCAGCTTTCAGCTTTCAGTTTTCAGTTTTATCAAACATAGCCTAAATTTCTTTATTAATACGCTCCTACAATCTGACAGTGAACCCGATTGACTTTTGGAAGATTTGGATCTTCTTCAGCATCAACTTCAACTGTCCATATTTTAGAACCTCATCGAGAAGATCCGCCAACCATAAATTATATTTGATTGGATGTCGTTTAAGATGATTTTTTTTTTAAAATATCGTAATATTGAGTCGAAACTTATTTTTGTTGAAAGATTCGTTGAGATTCTTGAAAAAACATGCTTGTAAATAATATCCGATCAACATAATTCTTGATATTTGCTAATGGTTTGATGAGGTTAGAAAATATAAGGTCACAATCATTCAAGTGGACTCGAGACTAGACAAAGGGATTGAAGGTGATCCAAGTTCTTTAATTTTATCTCACAAAATTGACAATGATGATATGGTTGTTTCAGGGATTCTCTCACCTTTTTTGGCTACAATAACAAATTCATAGTAATTCAATTGAGTAACTCGAACCGGGGATGAAGCACTTCGATTCAATAGGGCTTCAAATTGATACATCACACAAGTCACTAAACTATAACCCTTTAAATAGGAATGGGGATCCTGCAGAGCGGTCTCCATAGGGAGCATTCGGACCGTCCATCTCTGCTATCGATGGTTTAAATTTATTTGGAATGGGGGATCCTGCGGGCCAGTCTCCGTAGGGTGCATCCGGACTGTCCATCTCTACTATCGATGGTTTAAATTTGTTTCTTCTTTGACCGGTAAGCATAGAATGTAGAGATGAACTAATCTCATAAACATAGGGGCATTTTTGCCTCTCCCTCTCCCTCTTCTCCCTCTCCCTCTCTGTTTCTTTGTTAAAAAAAGAAAGACTTTTCTCGTAACTGTAAGGGCATTTTTGTCCTGTAAAAAATAATAAGTGGACCTAAGGCTTTACAAAATTCACCACAATGAACGCAAGGCCTTTTAAAGGGTTGAGGTGGACTAGGCCTATTACAAAAGTGTATAATGGACCTTAGAACAAGGGAATTTATATTGACACACTTTTTTTTTTCTCTCTCTCTCTCTCTCAATTTTTGTTTTGTTTATCTTTGATCTCACGTCATTTCTTTGTTGTTTATGGTGTTGGTTTTTGAATTTGGGTCAATTTCTGTTTTGTTTATCTTTGATCTCACGTCATTTCTTTGTTGTTTATAGTATCGGTTTTTTGATTTGGTCGTGACGATTACTCTGAATTTGGAGCGAACTTTATGCCTACGAAAGATCCAAGAGTCAATCGTCGCAAATTGAGTAAACCGTCATTTGCAGTTGAGATTTCCTTTTAATCAAGGAAGTTTCCTGCTACATTGTGTTTCGATTCCATGTCCCATCGAAGTGGGGGAGCAGAATTTCTGCCCTGAACTTGTGGGATAAGCCATGGAATTACGTTCACAACTTACTATATATATTTGTGTGTATATATATAGGTTTGTAGAAGTCAATATACCTTTTTTTCCCATGTTATACCAATTGTAGTTATTTGTAAAAAGTTGGGGTTTATGGCCAGTGATGATATCAGATTAATCACACACCATCTCATGTGAAAGCATCCTCTTTAGCACATAATTCTATCCAAATTTCTGACTAAACACAGAAGATTCCGAAACACTCGGATTTTAATCCAAACAACGAACGGCTCGGATCATATGGATTAAATCCGAGTTGCCGGTGCCGAGATGGACGGCCGGATGAGACTCGCTACAAACCTCACCTCACTATAGGTTCTCCGCGTCCTTTTTTTGTCAAACAAAGAAGATTCCAAAACCCTTATTTTTTCAAACAAAGTGATTCATAAATCCTAATCCCAGTTACTCATAATAACTCATCCAAAGATCAAGAGACACAATTCTCATGGTAAATTAGTAATTACAAGTCCAGCTCACCCAGATAAGCTTCAAGTATATATCAAAACACAGCTAACAGAAAGAAAAAGCAAATGACATAACAGAAAAAACACATTTCATTGATTTGCGAAATGCACGCAGCAGAGCGAACACGAAAATATATTTATGAGAATATTACAGAAGCTAAAACATGGAAAATAGAACGGTTCTACCTCTCGGCGTGCTACTTCCACGCGCAAGAAGCAACCAAGTCTTGATTCATCCAACCGAGATACAACGCGCCATCTCTTTCTACAAGCCTATATTTGTCCGAGTAGCTCTCCAGCAGTGTTTTGATGGTGGCATTCACCAAAGAGCTCAATGGGTAGGGAGTAAACCCGGCCATTCTAAACCGCGACTTCCACTTCCCAAGAACCTCGTGCCTCTCCACCCTCTCGTTCCCCTCGCACGCAATCACATTCACAACATCCCTTGCCAAACAGTGTTGCTCGACGTTGATCCGCTCCTTAAGTGATCTCGGAAGTGTCGCGTCGATTGATTCAAACATGGCAGCGTAATAGTTCAATGCCTCTTTGAACCTTGGGAAAAACGCAGCAGTGTTTGTGTTAGATTCTTGCTCAACTAAGGTCACCACTTTGGGAGAGAGGCTTTTTACTAGCCTCAACAAACGGTCCCGATCATTACGAGTACTCACGCTCTCGTCGGGCATGCTGTGAAGCACGAATGCGAAGTTTGCTGCAACTGTCTCACCGGGTCGGATCCCCAGATTCTCAACCTGAACTTCGCTAGCAGATTTGCCTCCACAATGGAACTCAAATGGCACCTTAAATGACTTAGCAAGCTTAGATAGCCTCAGTCCAACAATGTTGAGCCCACCTCCGCGGGCGTAGGCTGATGCAGGATCGTCAATACCCGTTATACGGATATGGGGCGGCCCGCCAGGCCTTGCTGCAAAAGCCTGGATTAGGGTTACCCACTGACTCCCCTGACCGATTTGGAAGTCAATTATGTGAACCCTATTCTCATCCTTCATTGCTTCTGCAATAGCACCATTAGCTGACATGTATCCAAACTTGAAGTAAGGGCAAACCTCGTAAAGTATATGCATGTAGGAAAGAAGTTCAGCGCTTGCTGGTTCTTTACATTTCAAAGTCCCGCAAGAGGTCATTCTTGCCACGAGTCCTTCCAAAACGTATGCTCCCAACCGTTCAATTGGTTCACCTGACACAGACACCATTTGACGTAGCTGGGCCATCCACCTTTCTGCAGTAAACCTATCATTTTCTGATATTGATTTTGCACAAGCAATAAGGACCTGTTTCAAGTCCCTCTTTCTGGGGATCGGTTCTATTATTTGTCTCCAGCTGTCTATGTCAGGTGAGGTTATATCTATATCTCCTTGTAAACCACTCTCATAATTTTCAAGTACGTCAGAATCAGGTCCAAGCATCACGCTTTCCAGTTCACGCAACTTGTGCCTAAGTTCGTTCACATCATCGCTTACGCATGACAAGCTCATTGGGGATCCATAGTTTTTAATCGAGTGAGACTCTTGTTGTGACGTGGGACTTCCATCGGGTGAGAAATTGAAACTTGGGGAATTGAAGAGAGTGTATAAGCCAGACGATGGTGATGACTCCAGGGTAGAGTAATTTAGGAAGGAAGACTTCCCATGGTTGATGTTACTATAGCATAGCTGGTGGTCTAGAGTTTGAAACTGAGGGAAACCATAGGCATCAATTTCTTGCATCGGCTGGCAGTATAATATATTGGACATGGTTGATCCTCGGTGGAGGTCGTGTCAATATTGTCTGCAGCTCAATTATTGATGAATAGTTTCTGAAATTTACAGGAAGTAAATATCAATATGTGATCAAGTTAAGTGGTATTCAGGGTTGCAGCCCTAGAAGCCTTTCGTTTTCCATCAACATCAGATGAATAATGGAAAACAGAAACATTACAAAAGACTTCAAAGGGTATCTGATACTGGACAAATATAGTATTAGAATATGATTTTCCAAATGATGTAATGGGTATCTGATACTGAAAAAAACATTGACAAATGAAAATTCAAGCAATGTTAACGCAACTTCGTGTGAAAGCAATTCAAACCGAGACTTTAAGTCCCAATCTTGGGGTCTGGCTACATGAATCCGTTTTGTCCATTAGTCTCTATCGAGGGCATCGTGTTTTATATTATCCAAAAAATCAAGATCTCCCTTCAAACTATTGCCTATGAAGTCAATTTTGGTCTACTCTTTCCCCTAATGCTACCATCTACCATAACCATATAACTCTACTTAATGATTCTAATGAAACAATCCCACTAAGATTCTTCACAAAATTCCTGGATTATACCCCAGGACAACTACTACTCTTTTTTATACTTGTATTCTTTTTGCTAGAATATCAACCAAACATATTAAGAATCTCATTTTCCAAATGATGTTATGGTATCTGATACTGAAAAAATATTGACGAATGAAAATTCAAGCAAGGTCAACACAACTTCATAGGAAAGCAATTCAAACCGAGCCTTAAGTCCCAATCAATTGGGGTCCGGCAACATGAATATTTTTTGTCCATTGCGCTCTACCGAGGGCATCATGTTTCATGACATCCAAAAGATCAAGATCCTTTCAAACTATTGCCTATGAAGTCCATCTTGGTCTACTGTTTCTGTTAGAGCTACCATCTACCAATAACCATACAGATTCTAATGAAACAATCTCACTAAGATTCTTCATAAAAAAATCCAGGGTTATACCCCTGGGCCTCGAGGAGGAAAGAAAGTCCTCCTCTTTTCTTTGCTTGTATTCTTTTTGCTTGTGTTCTTTAATATACATTCTTTGATTTTAAAAACGAAGAATTTCAATCGTCTTGAAACCGGGAAATCTATCCCGCTCTCTGCAAACAATTTTAAACCTAAGTAATAATATTTTCTACAGTGGAACTTAAAAACCAAACCATAAACTCTTAAAACATTCCCAAATCAGTATTAGACAATCTTCCAATTTCCTTCAACCCAGCTGCTTTATAGTAATCTCTTACGAACTGAAAGATTAGTCCTCTTCGAAGATCAACAAAGCAGGAGGATCGAAAACGAAGGGTGGGTTAGCACTGGACGACCGCCCTACCCAAGTTTCAATTGTTTAATAGATAGTAATAATTTTTTAAAAATTACATCGCCCGCCCAATAAATCTTTGTTGTAGTGTTCGCGCAACCACACTCGAATCTTGCGTCCGTCCCGAGATAGAACCACATTAGGCTCACAAGAACATCAGTACCTCGTAACTGTAGGAAATATACACATTTTCACTGATAAATCAGGTAATAAGAGAATGGGTTATCTTAATTTCATTTCCCCAAACACTTAACAAAAACGTCAACAGAGAAACAGAGAGGCTGTAAATTAACATCGTAATCGAAATTAACAAGCTTATAATCACACCATATTCCAATCGAACCAACTTGCCAAACAGTAATAAACAAAACCCATTGAATTAAAAGAGAAAACCTTTCAATTTAGAGAGAGAGGGAAGGAAATAGTGTCACCTTCCACAGATCTAAACCAGACCCATTTTCAGGAATTTGACAAACTCCGCGAGATTTTAGCTCAGAACTCAAGATTTCCCCAAGAAAAGTCCTGAATTGAAACCAAAAGAGTTATAACAACTTCATAAAAACAGGGGGAAAAACAGAGTCTTTATAGCAGCAAGTGGCGAAGAACTTTATTAGGGTTGAGAAAGAATATAAGTTTGGAATATTGAAGTCATCAAATGACATACCCACCCTGTATTCTTTGAAGAATCCCAAGTTTCCACACTACACTCCAAACCCAGAAAATGGAGAGAGAGAGAGAGAGAGAGAGAGAGAGAGATGATGGAGTCCACTGAGAAAAGGAAAGAGTGCACCTGTGCATTTTATGCACAGGGAAGTAATTTAAGGCCCTTCCATCTCCATATAATTGCAAGACTGCCATTGAGTTTGCTAAATTATTAGTACTCCAGTATTATTTAGAATCGTTCCAATTTTATCGGATGTCCCGATTTATTAGTAGCTTTCTAGCTACAAATGTACTCCCTCCGTCCCAATTGAAATGCTCCCTACGGTTATGCGTGTTTTTTTCAAACTCTTATAGTTTTCATTATATAATATATTTTTTATGCAATATGGATCTTATTTGATATAGATCTCAATTAGTTCTATTAGACAAAAATTTTAAAAACTTTCGAAACCTATTTTTATGCCCAAAACCGTTTGTTAATCAGGTCTATTTGTTTATCGGCGCAAGATAAATAAAGAATGTGAAGAATTATAAAGAATGTGTCTATTTATTTGTGTTTGTGAAACTATCGGGGTGTTTGGGAGCTAAATACATTTTAGATTATGGATTATAAATTTTTAATAGTAATAGGTGTCTGAAAAATTATGTAGATGATATGCGCAAAATAGATTTCGTAAAGTAAATTGAGGAGCTTTTTGGATTTTGTATTCTTTCGTTTATTACGTAGAATAAATCATACAAATAGCTCCAAACACTAAAAATAAAAATTGGATAATCTATAATCCAATAATTTGGCTCCTACACAGGGCCTCAGTCTCACCTGAGTTTATTTTGAAAACTTGAACTATCATTTATTTTGATATAGCCTTGTTAATTGAACAATGTAAGTTACATGAGCCACAGATAATATTAAAGTGTCATCAAATCCTAATTTGGAAAGAGAAAATAGGTTAAATATTTTTATGGAAATTGATATTCGCACTTCGAATTTTGATGCGGGTGCTCCAAGCTACAATATTTTTCCAAAATTACCCTTTTGCAAGTTCCATAATTTACTTCAGACACTCCAAAAAACATTTACTCTTCTCCTTTACTTCAAGCACTCCAAAAAAGCAGATAGTTGTTTTTTTAATCAGAAAAAAGTAGATAATTGCTAAACTCTTTTTACTGCACGTCATTGAATTGCCTACTTCCATATGTAATGTTTCCTTGATAGAGTCTTTATGCTATTGTCTCCATGTTCTGCACCAGGACAACTTAGACGAGTGGTCTTCGTCCTATGATTGTAGAACCATCTTTTTGTCCGTGCAAAGTCTCTAGGGAGTTTTGTTACTTTTCCTTTCAAGAGTTCTCATAACTTTGGTAATGTGTTTTGTTTGTCTCACTATGAGTTTTAAAATGTAAATTTAAAGCCCTTATGAAGATTTTGAGGAGAAAATAGTAGATAATGAGAACGAAAGTACGAAGATCTTGTATCACAACCGTTATGAAGATTTTGCAACATCAACATTTTCAATTGTGTGTTGTTCATTCTAGCAATGTTTAGTGTTTTTTTTTTTTTTTTTGGCGCAAAGTTGCGTGAAGCAATCTGACATAGATGCATGTTTAATGTTTGGAACCTAATGTTTTATGTTGTGGATGTTTAATGTTTGGAACCTAATGTTAATGTTTATGTTTAGAACCTAATGTTTATTATTTGGTTTTGGTTCATTTTTTGTTTGGGGTGCCTTAGTAAATGAGGAGATAATTTGGGGGTGGAGTGCCTCCAGTGATTTTTATATCTTGCAAATGGTAGTTTTGTAACTTCATTAAATTTTGGAGTGCCCGCATAAAAAAAAGGAGCCCCAAAATCAGCACCCTATTTTTATCCACGTCTCTAATTTGACGAGTAAAGCAAAAATTAGGTTTTTCATTGTTGTTATTCTTTGTTTTAGCTATGTCCTAATAAATCCACATTAAATAGTTGAACTTTAGAATGCCCTTTTATTTAGGTAAGATGAATAGACACTTCGAGATCTTTTGGAGAAAATATATAGGCACCAATAAATGTATTAAAAATTAGGGTTATTTACTGAGAGACTCCTTTAACTATACCTCTTTGTCTCGGACACCCCCTATAAAAAATTTGCCTAACTTGACCCCCTCTATCTACTAAACTTGTCCCCAAGACCCCTTTTGTCTAGATCCGTCAAAATTTTAACCTATTTTGTTAGTAAAAAATGGTTTTAGGTTCCAATAATGCCCTCCATTTCTCCCCCATTATTTTTCTCCATTTTCCTTTAGTTTTTTACAGACTACGCAACCCCAGTCGTCTTCCTCCCTTCAACGCACTTGCGTCACACACCCGAGAGTAGATCTTACTCTCGCACCACGCACCACCTGTATGCAGCTTTTTTGGACCTCCATTCGAGGTCGGGTTTATACCTCCATGATCGTCTAGCCTCGACAAACACAACCTGTGATCAAATCAAAGTTTTGACCAACTTCGATTCCCAACAAACATGAATGAGAACAAAAAGTGTGATTCCGGTGACCTCGCCCGCTCAACCCGGGATCTGATAACATTTTTTATGCCCAAGGGAGTCACACACACAAAAACACAGAGACAAATTTAAGAGAAAAAATTCATCTATTACACCATAGATTACAAAATAACTCTCCTGGAGGAGGAGCACCCAAAACGGAGCTCGAACTCCACTCCAATATCTCACACACCGCTCTGGTTCTCTCACACAGTACGAGACTCACTTACTCTCAGTTTTGCCACACAAAACTACAAATGAAATGCATGAATTTATAGCATAGGTCTACAACGGGAAAAAACTATGGCAGACCAACCAAAGCCTTCTTCAATGCCCTTTGTCTGATCTCAGAACAACCAAAGGCTTCAGAAGTTCACATAAATAGAGGGGGTCTAGTTGAAGGCAAAATTCTAATAGGGGGTGTCCGAGACAAAGAAGTATAGTTAAGGGGGTCTACAGGTAAATAACCCTAAAATTACACAAACTCCCTCACATGTGATATGTGGGATCCATATGCGAGTGGTAGGTCCCAAAAACTCCATGTGAGAGAGTTTATATAATTATTGGTACAAGTGTTGATGGTGTCCGAGATAAAGAGGTACACTTACTCTCAGTTTTGCCACACAAAACTACAAATGAAATGCATGAATTTATAGCATAGGTCTACAACGGGAAAAAACTATGGCAGACCAACCAAAGCCTTCTTCAATGCCCTTTGTCTGATCTCAGAACAACCAAAGGCTTCAGAAGTTCACATAAATAGAGGGGGTCTAGTTGAAGGCAAAATTCTAATAGGGGGTGTCCGAGACAAAGAAGTATAGTTAAGGGGGTCTACAGGTAAATAACCCTAAAATTACACAAACTCCCTCACATGTGATATGTGGGATCCATATGCGAGTGGTAGGTCCCAAAAACTCCATGTGAGAGAGTTTATATAATTATTGGTACAAGTGTTGATGGTGTCCGAGATAAAGAGGTATAGTTAAGGGGGTCTACTAGTAAATAACCCTAAAAGTTGCACAAACTCCCTCACATGGGATATGGGGGATCCATATGTGAATGGTAGATCCCAAAAACTTTATGTGGGAGAGTTTATACAATTATTGCTACAAGGTAGTTGTAGCAAACAAATATCTTTTGAGGAGAAAGTGAAAGGAGCAATTTATGTGCAATGTTTACTTCCACCACACCCTATGGTTATATACAATTTTCTCTTTGCCCCTCCTAAAGTATTAATATATTTTTGGAATTCCTTCCCTGCAAACAAGGCACTAAATTATGTTTTTTTTTTTTTTTGGTCGTTCGTTATTCCTAATCTATTACAAGGGGGAGGGGGGGAATGAGACTCAATCCCTAAATGCAGTATGGAGCATCCAAGAGCTCTACGGCATGAGCTAGCCACCACTTGCACCAAATTATGATTGTTTTAGTTTTAAGAACCTGAGATAATGGTAGAACTGATTTAAATAAAAGCCTAGACGACTTGCTAGTTATACTCTATAACCGGAGGGATATGATTATCTAAACATTGAAGGCAAATCTCACCTATAGCCGAGGTCGACACTTTGATCATTGAAATTGTACTGATGGAGCCTCTCTGTATCGGGATTGCATGGAAGTCTCCCATGTTTACAGGTATATATCGGTAATCAATGGTTTAGATTATAGAGGAAAAAAAATTTCCGAAAGGAAACTTTGAACAAATCTAAACTATTAAAAACATTTTTGAACTGTTAAACTTTTACAGATTGTTCTTTGTTGTCTATATTCATCAGACTACAAAGAAGTGTCTGACCCAACACTTCAAACTAGCTTGGGGACCAACTTGTTGATGGCAAATATTGGAAAGTGAGAGGGATCATTAAGTAGAGGATCTTGACCCCAAAATTTTACATATATGCATCAAGTATTGTAAAGAAACCAATAAACCATTTTGATTTTTTTTTGTCTTTATTTTAAAAAAATGCATTTGTTAGTTTTGCATCGATTTTTTTATGGATTATTTATTCGTCATGACGAGAGGAATCTAAATAGTCAAAAATATTTAAAAAGTTCACTAAAGACAAAAATAATCCAAATTTTTGTGGGTTATTAGATTATTTTTGTCTTTATTCACAAAAATTTTAGTGTAGTTAATATTTTTTTATTCTAGATTTGTCTCATCGAGTCGAACTAATAATTCACAAAAAAATCGATGCAAAACTAACAAATGCAAAAAATATATATATATACATATATATATATAGATATAGATATATATTTGAGTAAAAGACAAAAATAAACCAAATGATTTTTTTTTTTGTCAAAGCACCCCTAAATTTCTTATATGAAGCATGGCAGAACATTTTGAGGCTATTTTAGTCAATTACTTCCATTCAAGGTACATGTGAGTTTTGTCTTTTCCTTTGATCAGAACTTTTAAAGTGTGATTAAAGCATTCTTAGAGATATCATAATTTAATCAACTGGATTTTTCTAATAGTCCCATTGATCAAAACTTTTCATGGGATGGAAAGGGGGTTGTATGAATGTTAGCTGAAGTGGAAGGCACTTGTTCTTCTGTGGACCCAGTTCAAATGCAGTTCCTGTCTAAGGAAATAATTTAGCAGCGGTTCCGGTAACACAATGAATAACATAACATTTGACACAAGTTTTTTGTGTGAGACCCACGCAAATGATAGGAGCCGTTTAATTTGTTTGAAATATGTTTTTAAAGGTTCCCGTAAAAAATCAACTCATTTGGATATCGGTAAGGGCTTGATCGGTTCATTCAGTTGATTCCAGTCAGATTTTCAAGATAAAACTTAATAAACCGATCAAATCTTTATCGATATCCAAATAAGTTGATTTTTTTACAGGAATTCTTACAAACATGTTTTAAACAAATTGAACGACTCCGAGTATCATTGTGTCAAATGTTGTGTTATTCGTTGTATTAACTAAACCACCCCAATAATTTACTTAATGTGTAATTGTTGGGATTCCAATTTCCACATATGGCTCTTCCCCAACGGAAAGGCTAAATCTAGGACCGACCAATGATTTGAAAGATGCGTCTCAAGTTTTTTTTTTTTTTTAGGTCCACAAGGAAGAGGGGTTTTGCAAATTCTACTCATCCTAGTTTTAACGGATGCGGGGACGCTGTTGTACACAGGTCACACAGTAGCTGCTGTGCAGAATTCGGGCCGTTCGTTGCTTGGATGGGCTGTCTAAATTTCAAACAAACTATTTGCGGAAATAGTTAACTACTGGCGCGAACAATTTGTTTTCAATCCGAACTGTTGAAAACATTTGTGGACGACTGTAATTCTGCACAACAGCTGCTCTGCACAGGTTGCACAGCAACATCCCTGCGTCCAGGTTTAACTTACAACGTAGGTACAGCGACAAACTCAAAAATTTGATTAATAATGCATCAAATATAAGATTATTTTGAATTTGGAGAGATTGGGATCGAAACTGTATAGTTTTAAAATAAATAACGTACCATTATTAATATTTTGGAGGGATTAAAATAATGAATTTAACGTACATATCAAAATATAGATTAAAAAAAAAAAAACTAACACTATTAAAAAAATTAAGGGTGAGATCAGGAGATGATTATCCGATATGCTCTGTAACTCGACATGACGCTCCAATTCCGAATCACCCATTCAAGTTGTAGATTCTTCATATTTTATTTCGTTTTCTCATTGTAAACTAATAAAAGAAGAAACTATATTACTTGAAAGAAAAGCTACCATATTTTTTAAGCTATAGAATTCTTGACCATGTATTGTTTGCATCACCAAGTTTAGTAATTTAATTTCAAGATTAGAATCCCTATTTTTTGCAAGAAAAAAAAAACAAGGTTCAAGATTAAAATAACAAACCTTCTGGAAGCTATATATCTTAAATTGGGATTGAAATCCCGAGGATTTGGCCAAGTGGGTATAAGAAAGCAACAAGTAATTGTTCTCCATGACGTCACATGTTCGAAACTCACATAAACCGCACATTCTAAACCTTAAAGCCATTGGAGGGTTTGGCTGATCATTAACTTCAGGGCATCGGAATTAGTTCAAAGTTCGTGTCAGCTGACTCGGACATCTGAGTATAAATTATAATTTAAAAAAACTTAGGGAATGAATAAATAATCCCACGAAATAATCACCCGGTAGAAACCCAACAAGTGTGATTTGGAATCAAAGTGCAGGCATTTAGGAAAAGGTAATCTTGTTTCTTGCTTGTCCCCCCAAAGTTTTAGAAACTAATGGCCCACCAAACTTACCTCCAAACTCTTTTGTCCAATTCCTTTTCCCTAACTAGTACTCTTTTGGCAAAGGGCAATGCTCTTACTTTCTCATTTGTTTATACTTTATAAGTTCATACATGTATGGAATATAATTGAGCTTAATTTAATGATAATTGTTCTTATGGGAGTGAGTTTCCCTACTTGTTATACAAATATCAAGACTTATCTATCTACCACAAACAACAAAGATGAAATAAAAGAGGTAGACAATCAATCAAACTAAAAAAGATATACGTACATGATTCGACATACAATATTGTGTCTCTAAACCACCGGAAAGGAACGGTACGTATTTGTTGCCTCCATTTGCCAATACAAGCCACATCTCTCAACAATATCTTTTGTAGATGTACTGGTATTAGAATAATCCCTCTGTCCCAAATTTTTGGCCCTATTCGGGATTCGATGCAATTTTAAACTGTTTATATCTTTCTTTTAAAGATTTTTTTTTAAAAAAATTCATAGTATAACTGATTGAGATCTATCAAATAAGATTCATATTGTACATAAAAAAAATATACGTTATAAATTGAAAAATATGAATTTGGAGCTAAAAGGTGTCAAATGTGCAAAGACAATAAAAGGAGGTCATCACGCTTGATTGACAAGCCAGTGGTGCAAAGCTACCACACGTCGGATACTCAGATTGTGACTAGACGCCTTTAAATCAGTGTCCAGTTAAATCCGACTAGGGGACATCGGTCGACTTTGGTAAGGTTAAGCTCTTTAAAGAGACTAGATACATAACTTCAATAGAGCTGCCTTGATCCACGAGCATCTTTTGTCAATCTTTTTTTTTGGATTCGACATCAAATTCACGACCTAATCATAGAAGTGTCCCAGACATTGTGATTGTGAATTTTAAATGATCGTTCCATTAACGTTCCGGCGTGCATAAAGTATGCAATGTGCAATAAACATGCAGGCCTTGGATTAACAATGTACCTAGCTACTTTTTTTATTGTAAATGCAAATGTACCTACTTTTTGTGCCATTCCAGAACAATTAAGGAATATAATTTTGCCTTTTTGCAGTGGGAATTATTTCATAGAGCTTGAAATGTCGGCTCAATTCCCCCACTTCAAAAAAATTATTCATCTCACATATGCATGGCACTACACTAGGTCATTATTTTAGGAGTTTGGCTTCTCTCAAGTTGGCCATTGGACTGTACATGGTGCAATCCGGCCATTTTCAGCCACATTTCGGAGCCACTACAATGATCGGACTCGTTTATAAATTGGAACTTGTTAATAAGAAAGAGAGTGCAAAAAGTCAAGTCGATCAGATACCGATCGATACTTGAACATAGCTTTCTTTTATTTTGCAAAAAATGAATCAGGCACACTAGATCATAATATGAATCGATCATCGAAGTGGCTCTGAAACGGGGCCGTAAATGGCTGGACTGCACCCTTTTTGCACTTCAAAATTGCACAATATGAGGGGAGCTGACGGATAGGGGGGTGTAGTGGCGCCCCTATAGTGTGGTATACGAGCTGTTAATCTCAGCAATCAATGGTTCGGATTTCATCTGGCAATGGACGGCTCAGATCTACAAAGTGCTGAGATGAAATCAAGACCGTTGAAAAAATATCCAACGGCTCGAGTATCACACTAAAAGAGTGTAGGGCGCCCTACAGCACCCCGTTTCTGGAGCTGCCTCCTTTATTTCCTTCTTATGGGAGTGTTGGAGCGGAACTAATCTTTAGATGTGCATATATTCCCATGTCTGATTAATTAATTACCGGATCCAAGTTCAAGAGAAAGTGGGTAATGAAAAAGTTTAATTATTAGATAATCCACTGAGCTTTGAACCCATCATTCTCATTTTAGGAGTTCATCAAGCATTAACCAAAACTGTTTATCTTTTCCCAACTCTATTGTTGTGAGAATCTCAAGTCATGAGTCATGGCCTAACTAGGTTCCAAAGGGAGAGTGTAGGGTTGATGATTTAAAGGAATATTTTGTATTATCATAAGACTCACAGCTTAAAATATAGTGTAAAATGTCACTTTAGTTTCATGTTTCCATTCGTGTGAATAGATTGATTTTGCGCCTCAAAATTTTAATAGGACGCCACACTAAACTACACTTGCCATCATAACGGTCACATCAATGATTGTTACTATATTAACATGTATATTCAAATGCGTCAATGAGTTATATATACGCCTACGTGATTTGGTTGATCCTAAAAGTTAGGGCCTAATTACGCATAAGAATGATGTCTGCAGTAAGACTAAGTAGTAATTATATATAGTACTAACTAATATAATAGCGTGTGAATATGGAGACAAAAGTAATATATAGAAGGATACCATCTAATATGAACTTTTCACATTACAGAAAAACTTCCGTAAAGATATATAATTGACGGATTTAGACGTTATCAAAAGATTTATAAGTTAGCAAAATCCGATATTAATTTGAGAGATTTATATGGTAGGCGGGTAATTGAATAACGGCTTAATAGTTTAGGAATCTAATTGAAATTTATTAAAATTTGGGTGTCTATTAGATATATTGACATCAAAGTTTGGGTTTTTTTAAAAAAAAAAATTTCCCTATGCCATCCCGAACAAGAACAATGAATATATGTATTGGTTTTTCGCAGTGGGAATATATATTATATAATGCCGGCTCGATTCCTCACTTCAAACATTTTACGCCTCACATTTGGCACTTGGTCATTTTTTTTTCCTCCTTAGTTGATGTTGGCTTTATGGGGGCTAGCATCCATTACGTACTCGAACGTCTCCTGTTGGCGCAAAGCAAGCATATTGGGAGGACTAATCGCTTTCACCTTTCGGTGATATATGAGCAGCATTGCGAAGCACCTCATGTCCGCCTGTAACTAAGTGCAAGGCTTTGCGCCGTCCTTTAAAATTAAATTGCACCATCCTCTAAAAGCAATTGCTTTTAGATGAATTGGTTAGCATCTGATCCAACAGTTAAGGTGCGCGTAAACTACCCGACACCCCTAAAAATAAGATTCGAAGTTTATCCATTAGCTCATCATTGAGATTTGAACCCATTATTTTGTACTTTAGGGGTTCTAATAATATTTGGCATGGCCATTAAATTAACGTTATTTTAGGAGTTAAATACCTAGCTAGATTTCCTAAAGTGAGTGTAGGCTTGATGATTCGAAGGAATTTGTATTATCATAAGACTTCCCAGCTTAAAATACAGTGTGAAATGCTACTTTTAGTTCCATGTTTCCGTTCGTGTAAATAGATTTATTTCGCGCCTCAAATTTTTAATAAATCGTCATACGAAATTACACTTATCATCATGACAATCACGTCAATGATTGATATTACTAACGCATTCAAACACATCAATGGTTACATATATACATACGTTATTCAGGTGGTCCTGAAAGTCACTTTCAAAGAGCCGCCTAATTATGCATAAGAATGACGTCTGAAATAAGACTAACTGATATTGTAGTTCCAGCTAATATAGTAGCGTATGAATATGAGGATAAAAGTTCTATATATATAGAATGATACCATCTAATATATATATGAACTTGTCAAATTACACAAAAACTTCCATAAAGATAGAGACGTTAATTAACTTACTAAATTACAATTGTCACATCATTCTAGTGATATTTTGTCTGTGAAAAACAATTTTCCAATATACTCCTATATTACCATGAAATTTCAATGATTGTACGTAGAGCAAACGACAAAGGACAGACCATACACAAACTTGACTTTTATGCAATTTCCATGTCCTTTCACCGACCCTGCTCCTTGCTTAGGGTATACTTGGGAGACTTAACTCCCCCATGACAAATTGACAGACCATTTTTTGGTCTTCATTCTGCAACGTTAGCCAGTCAGCCTCTTTGTCTCTTCGGCTCTCTTTTTGGTAGACGGTCCAAGTGTCCGGGTCATCTTACGTATACCGAGACTTGGAAATTCAGAAATAATTACTCACTTGTGGCATGAACCCAAGAATTGAACACCGATAGCAAACCCACTAACCAACCAGACTAACTCTCGGACTTTTGTCTTCATCTATATTCGCTTTATAAAGTGGAATGCTTTGCAAACTGCGTTTGTTCCCAACAACTTTTCCTTTTGTGTTTTGTATGTATTTTGGGTCTCAGGTCGGGTATCTTTGACCCTCTTTGTTTTTCTTTCCTAACTTGAGACCTCTGATTTTGAATTCCTCGTCTTTAATCACGTACCACTCTTTTGGTCATCTTCTAGAGGGCGAAAAAATTTGGTTTTCGAAAATTCCAAAGCACCTTGGAATGTTTTTATTGGAAATGGACATTTTCTCTGGCAAACCTCCTTGAAAAATGAAATTTCAAGACCATTGTGTCAAAATTGTAACGCCCCGCATTTTTGGGATACGTTATGGATTATTATTACAATTTAAAGTCGGTCTTAAACGGTAATAATAATAACCAAAAATACATATAGATGATCTATCCTTCACAGATTACAAAAAGGTAGACCGGGTGGACTCTATGACTCCGCAAATCTCTCCGCCTGGTGGATCTCCATCTCGGCAGCTCCTCCAGCTCCGTGTTCTCCATAGAGGTCCACCTGTCCAACGTGATAATCTAGCATAATACGCAGAGTTGCGAAGCAACATCGTGGTATTATGCCAGGGCAAACCGTGAGCGAGGACGCTCAATAGATACCTTACCCCAACTTTAAACTAGCAATTCTAGAACAATATTGTAGGTGGCAAGTAAATAGTTGAAAATCATTTCTCAAAACAGTAGGTTCATGCGTGTCAATGCATCAATATCAAATCAGATCAAATCAGAGTGCAGCTTTAATAAAATCAGTATCTCGTTTCTTTTAAGAAAAATCAGAGTATAGTATCAGTATCTCGTTTCTTTTAATAAAAATCAGAGTACAGTGTCAGTATCTCATATCATTTTCTCATAACAGCATTCTTCTTCAAATTTCAACCATGTCAACATCTTACATCTCTCGAAAGTTATTGGCCCGTTCTACAACCCCTTTCTAACGGTCACCAACCTTTCCGTTCGAAGGGTCGGCCACCCATAAACTGACTCCTGCAGTATGAGGTCCGCTAACTCCGCGTCACACACGACATAGTCCCGGCTACCCATATCACTGAATCCCCACCAGTCTGTTTATGAGGTCCGCTTGCTATGTGTTGTACTGAGTAAGTTTTAACCGTCAAATTCACCCGCGGAATTTGAGGAGAAACTTCAAACAGCACTACCGTATAGTTCCATTGAGCTTTGACCACCAGTTCACCCCGGGGAACTGAGGCGGGACTCCAATAGCAGTATTGTTTATAGTATAGTTCCATTGAGCTTTGACCACCAGTTCACACCGGGGACCTGAGGCGGGACTCTAATGGCAGTATTGTTTATAGTATAGTTCCATTGAGCTTTGACCACCAGTTCACACCGGGGAACTGAGGCGGGACTCTAATGGCAGTATTTTATTTACAACAGTATTTTCATTCTCATCTCTATTTCTTCTTGTAAAAACAATCGATCATTTTCTTGAAAAACGTGTCGTGTCGTACCGTCTCGGAAAACATGCACATGCTATATTACATAAAATCTTCCGTTTACAAATCGTTTTAAGATAAACTTTTCGTTTAAAAATATTTCATGATAACCGTGTTACTTTAGGTATAAAATCTCGTTGGTGACTTTCTTTAGACAAATGAGATAACCAGGAGAGTCCCAGGCTGGATGGCCGCACGAATGCAGTTACTGGCACCATTCCTTTCTTAGACAGCGCTAGGCATATCTTTTTTGACAGACCCTCAAGGGTGTTAGCCTTGGGTTAATCTCAACAGTCCAAGTACAGTCAAAACACTTTGAAGTCGCTTTAAGAAAAGTTTAGTCGGCTATTTTCCAAAAATCAATTGGGCAGCATAACGGCGTAAATTTGAAAAGTCGATTTTCATTCGGGCATTATAACTGGATATTTTAAGTTTTCAAAAGTCCATCGGGCATTATAACGGTGCATTTTGATAAGTCAATTTCAAATCGTGCATAGTATCGACTAAGTGTGTTTTTCAAAGTCTAATTGTTCATAAAATCACTAATCACCAACATAATCACGTTTAATCATAATTAGACATGTTTAAGCAAAATAATAACCTCCTTAATATGAACTAGTAAATACTAATCTAAAGTTAAGATAAAGTATCTACCTTAATTCCGATGATTAGTCGGAAGCCGATAAGCTAGTTGAATTCCGGCGGCGTAACGACTAGTCGACCTTTGCTCGAACACTTTCTTGCTAACTTATTCTACCTTTCTAAGATCTAGGGGTGGTCGAGGGTGGTGGAGTGTGGTGGTTTAGGATGGGTTTCAAGAAGAACACTCAAGAACTCATTCAAGAACACTAGAAAGCACAAAGTGGAGAAGTTGGGAGATTTTGGTGTGAGGAAATGAAGTAAGGTGAGTGAGCTATTTATAGAAGATTGTAATTGGGTAAGTAGCCTACCTTGTTAAGTAGTCAAATTTTCTTTCTTCTCATTAATTCAAAAAAAATACAAATTAGGTTTAGTAAAGTCAAAATTAGTAGGAAGACAAAATTGAGCACATGTCTAATTAGTTTTTTTTAAATAGGCTAAGGCTAGTCAAAATAGGACAACATAAGAGTTGGAAAAATTAGTAGGCCTTCCGGATGCGATGTAGTGAAATACTCGGTGTGCACGCGTTGATTTTACGGCGCGGAAAAATAAATAAAAGGAAATAAACAAACTAGATCTAGTTTCATTCAAATTATTTAACTAACTAATAAAATATTTTATTTAGCGATATTAAAAATAACTAATCGAATTAATAAAAATCGAAATTTTTATCTACGAAATTTCGGGTTATTACAAAAATGATTTCAAATAAGTCTTTTATGGTGTTCGACATCGTATTTACAAGTCTTTTTTTCGAACGATTACTGGAAGTGATGTTGTGTAACTAAAATTGTGGGAGCGCTCTGTGCCCAACACATCAGACAAGCTCATATTTTGCACTTTCGTCCAAAAAAATAATACAGAAATGGAGAACAAAAACTAAATAATGGGCGCCCATGGGTGAGTCTTGCCCACTGTTTGAGAATTGAGACTAAGACTCAGGTCAGGAGTCAAGACTTGAGGCCTCTTTTTTTGGCTGTACTATTAGACCAAAATTCCCCATTTTCACCAGAGAAGAAAAACTAAACCAGCTATGGGTAAGTCTTGCCACTGTTTGGTTCCAAGTTATATTAGACCAAAATTACCCATTTTCACCCCATCAATGACCCATTTGTTGAACATAATTTCATACTTTTAAGATTCTTCTGTTGGAAAAACTTGGTTTTGTCCATTTTTAATTGCTGTAATTATTAAAGTGGGTCTCACACGTTCACGTGGCCGGACCCACATACCATTGTGTTCGTCTTAGTTAGGAGATTAAGATCGAACCCTTGGTTGGATAAAAACAAGTTAAGGTGAATGAGAAATTGACCTTAAAAGTGCCTACATGAACATTGGTAGAAGGGGGAAAAATGTGTTGTCCCACATTGGTGAGGCACAACTAATTCATTGGGTATATGTATCCCAAGTTGGGCAATAAGGGTTGGCCCTTTTGGTCATTACAATTTTTATTGGGGGAGAAGACATGGACAAAGTGGGCTTTGGTCCATATAACATGCGATCCGACCGAACTGGGCCGGGTTGGGTTGGATCTTTAGATAAGATGGGCTTAGGCCCAAGAGGTTCTTATCTTTTTATTGCAATTTTATACACGGACTGGGTCGGATCGAACCAATCCGTATCAGTTAAATTTTATTTCTTCCCCTACCGAAACAATGTGTTCAACCGAAATGTTTTTCCCTTTCCAGTGCGTCTGTTCACGAACAGTCATCAGACACGACTGTTACTGACAAGTTGCGTCCGGTCGGTAACAGTCGCGTCTCTCCGTCTTGTACCTTTCCGTTCGGGTGCCTATTTATCTATAAATAGGACCCTCCTCCTCTCATGCATTTCACGTTTTCCATTGCATATCATACCGCACCTACTGCATTAAATCTTCTGAGAGTTCTGCGTAGTTTCCTGGTTCGCCTACCGATCAGATTGCAGTGCTGCTTCCGACCGGTGAAAGTCAGGTATTCCTGGGAGCCAAACGCCCAAGTTTCTCCATCAGCACCGTAGTGGAGGGCGAATTTGCCTTAAGGACAGGGTATTCTGATACTCGCCTCGACTCAAATCGTCTCTTGCCAATTTCTGGTGTACTGAAATTGGCCCGGTATATTTTTCTGATTATTCTTAATTTTGTTTTTGTGTTTATTTCCAGATTATTTTGAACCCTGGTTCCAACATCTTCTCATTGAGAATAACTAATAAAAAAAATCACACAAACTAACAAAAGCGAAAAAAAACTTAGACAAAGACAAAAATAAAACAAAATGCTTATGAAACCAAACAACCCCTTAGTTTCCATTCAAAATCCCGAAGTTCAAAACTATCCTCGGTTAGCCTCCCTCTTCTCTCTAAAAAACCTTTCCACCTTCCTCTCTTCTTCCCGCTCGGCTCCTCGGAGGCGAGGGTTTCTCTGGGTGGGGGAGGCACGCCGCAGCGCCTGGTCCTCCCCCCTCCTTCTTTTTTTTCTATCCTTCTCTCTTTCTATCTCTTCTACCACCATATCCCCTTTTCTGATCTCTTCTTCTTCTTCTAAAGTGTGTAGATGAACGGCAGCATCGGAGCGATGGGCAGCATCAGCATCGTGGTTCTCGACGTCCGGGTGTTCTTGGGTCGCTTTACCAGTTGGTAAGCAAACCTTTGTGGGATTCTCAGGCAGCGACGAGGGCAGCTCTCAGTGACGTTTCTTCCTCTTGTCTCTCTCTCCAGTCTGTTTTCTTTCGACCTTTTGATCCTATGCCTTAGTGGCTCTATCACTCTTCCTTGCCATGGCTGCTCGGTTTTGTCACACCCCACTCCAACAAGACTTAACCTGTACAAAGTGGATGGACACGAGACACCACCTGCACACACCTCGGGAAACCCGCAACACACAAGATAAAATAAATTAAAAATAACTGCAACCCTCTATCATAGGTGTATAACATAAAAAATTACAACAAACCCCATACACAGACTAAGTGTTCACAACCCCCAAACATTTATACAAGTCCAAAGTATTGGACTACAACACAACCACACCATCCTCGCAAACCAATATATACATAGCACCCACAGACTGGCAAATGCTACAAAAACAACTACTAAGAACACCTGACAGGCACTGTAGTTGGACCGACATCTAGCTCATCCAAGTATCTGCAACCAAAAAGGTTACAGGAGAATGTACGCTAGCAACATAATAAAAAGAAATGCCCAAGCTCCTGAGATGGATTGTAGTTTAAAAATCAACCACTGTATAAATATTTCAACCAACTTTCTTTGTTCACAAAACTCATATCAACAACACATCAAAAATGGATTTTCAATAATCATACTTTCACCCCATTTCTCATAACAGAAATCACATAAATTTTTACCAAGTGCGCCAACGAGTCGTCTACCTCACGACCGGGAGTTAAAACGGTACCGTAACCTCGCTCACAGGCTCACATATAGTGGCGGTGGCGAGGGCCATTCTTTATCACCAATGGTAGGTGCAATCCACATAGTAAACAAGAACTAAGCTTGCACTGCTCACATTTGGCACAGCCCACGAATGCAAGTTGCCAACCTTGCAAACTAAAATATTGGCACAGCCCACGAATGCAAGATGCCAACCTTGCAAACTAAACATTGGCACAAAGGCATAAAAATACTCCTTTCACCCATCAAAAATTATTTGATCCATAATCAAAATCATTTGATCCATCCAAGCAGAATATAGTCATCACATACTCGAAAAACATCAAAGGAGCATACGAGAATAGTAATAATCACTTAACAACTTAGAAAAAGAAACACAACATTTCTGTTTATTATAGAAGTTGTACATTCTCACCTGACAAAAGACCGACTTCGCTAAAACCTCTATCCTCTACGGTCTGGAGTCGTAACCGTGATCCTCCTCACGTTATCCTCACCTAAAAGTATAGTTCATAAGACATCTGTAAGTCCCACGTTCCCCCCCCCCCCCCCCCCCCCCCCCCCCCCAATGCTTAAATGCAAGTGAAATGCGTGAATATGCACAAAAACACATAACAGTCTTACGGTCTTCGAATTTACAGAATTAATCTACACATCTTTTTTTTCCATGAAGTTTACCACATACACTAGACACATATAGGAACATCATATCAAAAATTTAGAATTTTCTGAGCTTGATAGCTATTTTTAAACCAACGCCAAACAAACCAGTCACTTGCTGCAAAATTACAAAAATAGATTTTTTGTCAACTTTAAACCAAAAACTGCTATATCTCAGAAATAATTGGGCTTTGTGACTTGTAGATTCTGAAAGCCCTGTGTGTCTAGTTTCTAACAAATCAAGCGGAATGAAAATTAGAGTTTTCTAGGCCAAGTTATGCCCGTTTTCGTGAAGCATGGCAGAGCTGCCAGCAACCAGTTTCCACAGACAGCAGTTCAATAAAACATTTTTAATAAATCTCTACACTTCACGAAAAATTCTGAAAATTTTACACACATAAATACAACTACGGTTAAAATATCATAATTTTTGGAATTGAAATACTATAGAATAAAATTCGTACCTTAACTCAGAAATTTTCCAAGCTTCTCACTTCTTCTTCTTCTTCTTCTTCTTCTCTCTCTCTCTCTCTCTCTCTCTCTCTCTCTCTCTGGTGATTATGGCTGAGGTATTGAAAATCTGAAAATCTTCTAAGCCTTAACACCTAAGGGGGTGAGGCGTCCTCCCACTTCTCCCACGTTGCATGCAAAAATAAAATAAAATAAAAGAACAAGAAGTTTCCCCCATTGACTAGAATTCAATATACCATGAGGTGTCATCCCCTCTTGTAAAATTTTTTCACAAACAATAACTAATACCAATCCATTCACCAGACTTTCCGTCCCCTCTCTTGAATTCTAATTCTTCTTCTTTTTTTTTTTTTACAACAACTACACACATAATTCGGACACAAGCATATGAGGTATTTAATGTGGACTATACTACACTCAAACTATCCATGCATTGTCAATAACATGACATGTCACGCATAAAATGATTTATTAAATAAAAATATGTATGACATGCACATGCATTTTAGGAACGGATGTCACAGGTTTCCTCCTCCAAGATCATCTCTGGCTATTTTTCTGATGGGATCTCTGGCTTCGACTTAACGGCAAGGTGATGTGTTGGTAGGGGTGGTTATCGTCGTGGTCTCCCACTACGGTTGGTGATAAGTGCCATGGTTATTGCTTAATGGCTCGGGGAGCTTTTGAGACAGTGTGGTTTGTTTGGTCGTTGGCTCCGCACCCATTTGGGTTTACCGGTGGTGGTTTGGTGGTCTTGCGGTGGTGGTGGTTATCAGGAGCTATGGTGGTAGTGGTGGTGGATGTTTTTCACTTTAGTACAGGGTTAGGTTTAGGGTTTTCTTGGGGTTGGACTTAGGCCACTTGTTTAGGCTATCACTTCGTGCTTTAGTATTTGATTTCAGCTTTGTAGGCACTTTAGACTCATGGGTGTTTGGGCTTTGCCTTCAAGGTGTTCCAACTTTTGGTTTGATCTTATTTTCCCTTCTCGATGTAACCTTTCTCAAGAATCTTTAATAAACTTTTGTCGCCGATAAAAAAATAAAAGTTCAAAACTATCCTCCTCTTCTTTTTCATTTTAATTTGTGCCTCTGCAGCAGGCATGGGCTAATGTGGCCCATCAGGCCCAAAGCCCAAAAACTACTTACCCTGCCTCTGTCTTAAGTGTCATATTTGTCGGAGCTATGGCCTGAGTTGGCCCATCAGCTATGGCATGTGTTTTCCAATTAGGGCTTGGCATCTACCGTCTCCCTCATCCTCTTCCTTTGAGACGCCGCCTCTCTCTCTCTCTCTGTCTCTCCGCTATAAATAGTAAACCCTACCGCTGCAACGATCGAAACCCTAGTGGTTGTCAACCAGTCCAGGGCTTGAAACCCTAAGCCCTAAGGTGTTCCAGTCCAAACGAATATCGATCCAAACACTAATGAAGTTCCAGCTAAGCCCTAGCGAGGTTTGAAAATCGATCTAAGCCCAGCCAAGCTCGCTTTCACGAACTTCTTCGAACGGTTATTGAAAGTAGTAAACTTTTTTTGTTCAATCAAATTCGTACGATAGATAGCTCTTAATTGATTAATTTCTTCGCAATTGATAGAATTTCACTACTGATTTGTGTATAATTTACTATTTATCTGGTTCAGGACGGTATACGTATCATTTGCTGGATCCGTTCTGGTAGCTCTAAAGGTACTCACTTGGCGTTTGCAACCCTTTTTTCGCATTCTACTTGGATAGGTTCTTTTTCATACGGGATTCTGTTTTTATGTTTTTGTTTTTCCTTCGCAACCGACCTGCTGCATTTGAAATTGAAATTGGACTGTATGAATTAGGGATTTTTACCGATTCTTTAATTAATGGCTGTGAGTTCTTTAGAAACTTGGACCTTCAATAGTTTCAATGGTTTCCACAATGGTGGTTGTTTTACTTGATCAAAATGCGGGGGGATAATGATTCTCTGTGATGAACAAAATTATGATGACGAGTCCGATCTTAATCCATTTCGATTTCAATTCGTGACGACATACCGAGGCATTTGTCTGAGAGAAAATCCCCCCTTATTGTTTTGAATTTATTTGATTTTCGACTATTTCAAACTCTATTTGCTCTGATTTTTTTAGCATTATTGCTTATTTTCATTTGAAATAGGAGTATTATTCATTCAACGGGAGTGAGTTGAATGGAGACAATGGGCATAATGATGATTGAATTATTGTCATCTGAAAGTTTTACTGATTAGAACAATATCCTCCTACTCATTCTGAATGCCCCTGCTCTCTCTCTCTCTCTCTCTCTCTCTCTCTCATAGGGACTACAATCAAAATCACTTTTTCATAGATTTGGTCCTCGATTGGTTTAGGTACCTGCCTGCCTTCGTTGATCATAGGTTTTCCAGTTTAACTATTTTCTTTTTAGTTATTTTTTTTGAAAAGATTCTTTTTTTTTTCTTTTTAGTTATTGAGGTAATCATTGTAGTAGTAGCTTTTATTTTTCAATGGTTTCCATAATGGTGGTGTTTTTACTTGTTCAAAATGCGGGGCGATAATGATTCTCTGTGATGAACAAAATTATGATGACGAGTCCGATCTCAATCCATTTCGTTTTCAATTCGTGACGACATACCGAGGCATTTGTCTGAGAGTAAATCCCCCCTTTATTCTTGTTTTGAATTTATTTGATTTTCTACTATTTAACTCTATTTTGCGTCTTGTTTAGTGTTATTGCTTATTTTCATTTGTAATAGGAGTATTATTCACTGAGAATTTCAACTGCAGTGAGTTGAATGGAGACAGTGGGCATAATGATGATTAAATTATTGTCATCTGAAGTTTTACTGATTAGAACAATATCCTCCTACTCATTCTGAATGCCCCTGCTCTCTCTCTCTCTCTCTCTCTCTCTCTCTCTCTCTCTCTTTCTCTCTCTCTCTCTCTCTCCCCCCGGTTCAAGTAGGGTCCTAGCTATAGTGCTATACTACTGCTATAGTACAAACTTGTAGTATGTAAAGTTTGCCTGTATGTTTCATTTTCTTTTCCCATTTTTCTCAGTGTTGTTATTGTTGTTGCAAGTTCTCTTCTGGTTTCTTCCTTGATCAAGAAGTTGTTACTGAAGTACAGACGTTTTCACCAGTTTGCACTGAGGTGTAGTTGATTCTGAAAAGATCTGATGGTGCCGTTAATATTGTACTTGCTCTGATTGTATTAGAAACTTCTAGGAATCATAAAATTTCGTTTGGTGGTAGCCTAGATGGTAAGTGCTCCTCCCTTCCATACACGATCCGACAATGTTGGAGTCCTGTCAACTATAGCATTAGCGTGGAGGGCCTTTTGCCCATCTAGTATCTAGGTGGTGTTGTGGTGGTGGCCTATCTTTCCGAACAATAGCTATGGCTCGAACCGGACATTCTACAGTGGGTCACGAATCCCTATAGTCACGCCCAAGGGGGTTGCTACACTGGTTGCCCTCCCTCCTCCTTTTTCTAGTTAAAAAAAATCATAAAATTTCGTTGAATTGACTTCTGTAACACTTCTATGAGACCAATCATGGAACCACTTACTAAAATTAACTCTTTTTTTGGGTGCGTTTTTGGCATGCAACTCTGGTTTTCATTTTTCTTTTTGAATTCGATTATGATGACCATGGAAGGTTAGTGTGGCAATGATGATGAAACAATCTCTCTAATGTGTATTGAGGGATACCCCCTATGATTGTTTTTCAAGCACTTTTGAGCCACACTCCTTCCCTTTCTCAACTTTTATGGACTTTTATGATGTTATTTTATAGCTTTATAAAATAATAACTATGATTCTGGTCGAATGATTGTCTTGCTGTGATTTTCTTGTGCTTAAAGTCTGTTCTTTTCTTCTTGCAGGTGGTAGTCTTACAATGCTTGTAATTAGCGCATTTTGCAAAAGTAAGCCAACATTCATGTTGCTGAAGTAAACCATGAATGTTGAATTGCAGTTAAAAATACATGAAGTTCAAGAAAGTAGTAATTACTACAGTATATTCATAATTGTCCGGAAAATTTGTTTCCCTTGCCATAAGTATTCTTTATACATGGAGCATTAGAGTATGCAGTGAAATGGTTACCCTAATCAATGGAATGATAGAAACATTATATACTACCTCCGTCCGCATTTGTTAGTCCCTTGGTGAAATTTGTGTGCAATATAGATCTTTTTTGATATATCTCAATTAGTTCTACAAAATTTGGAAAATAAAATCATATAATAAATTAAGAGATATGAGCGATAAAAAATGACTTTGATATAAAAAAATCGACCAACAAATGCGGACGGATGGAGTAGCAGTTGAGACTTCCTAATGTTTAGGGTGAGGAAACCCTAGGAGGCAGAGGTGAAGGAAGAGAGGCAGCTTGATTTTTTTAGTGGTGTAGAGAAGTGGCCAATTGAGAGAAACTATTTATATTGTCTTCTAGGATTGGGCAGTAGAAAGAAAAAATCAAGGTTTGTTGTACCTTAAAAAGGAACTAGCATGAACCCGTGCAATTAAAAGAAAAAAATGATAGAAAAATTTTAAGAACATATTTCGTTCTTGCAAAATATTAAGATGTTTCATATGTGTCATGCATAATGTCTGGCAATTAGGTGAGTTGTCTCACATTTCATTTCGGAGCTTAAATTTGACAAATGAAATTGTGTATTTAGTTGAAAAAATATATATACCATTTGTAAATTAAGTGAATTCCTATTGGACATTTTTATTGGTTCTTACGAGTTATTTTGTAGGTTATTGTGAAGTCTAAACTTGTCTCTACCTAAAAGCACGACGCAAACATAATTCTTAATATTTGATACTTCCACGAATAAACATGACTTGTCTCAAAATTTATTTATTAACCAAAACTTCGGGATCCATGTATCTAACCAAGTTTAGTAAATGAATTATAGAAAAATGGAGCCAATCAAATTAATTCACTCGAATTTGATCTCATTCCGTAATTTAAGATAATTGCATCACCTCTTATAGAGAATGACAGAGAAAAAATAAAATAAAAACATAATACATACTGAAAACAAAAATTAACTTAATTAAGACATGTTATGAACTCAACACAATCAATAAATGTTGGAATTCTAGAAACATAAAATTTTTCAACAGATGACGAACATTATATATAATAAAGTTACAACGACAATGGAATATTTAGTAGAAAAAAAAAGTTTTTGTCCATTATCCATAGATAGTAGTTGCTCGAAGATGGTATTGTTCGGAGCGGCAATGGAGTTACACAGATCGCCATATATTTAATCGACAACTTGGTTATCTTAAGAAAGATTATCGAACTTACGTAAAGTCATAAAAATGAAGTAACAAAAATATTAAACTATCAGAATATAAGGTTTAACATTCACACGAAGCAAGAAATGTGAGCTACATATTTTCTTGTTCCCAACGTATAGAGAGTTTGTGTGATAATTCTATATAAAACCTTAGGGTTTATAAGTTCAATACAAACGCTTACGCCATGTTTGTTTGCAGTATATAATGGAGGGATATAGGATATAGGCGGATATACATATCCGAGTATTTTATATCACTTGTTTGTTTAGTTTTGGTAGGCCGGATATTTTTTAGCTGGCATATGTATATCCCCCTGCAGGGGGATAAAACTTAAGCACCCCTCACCCAATCTCCATTTTATCCGGGCAAGTTTTACTCCTCTATCCCTCCATTAGACCCACCCTGCCATGCACGGAAGAAACAGATTGAGCCCAGTTTTCCAAAAGATTTTAGCACCCAGGTGCTAAAATCATGATATTTCAAATCAAAAAATGAAGTGGTTCCGTGTATTGTTTTTCAATTTTTTTCGCACCAAATTAAAGTACTCCTCGTGCACTTTAATTTGGTGAAAAAAAATTGAAAAACGATACACGGAACCACTTTATTTTTTGATTTAAAATATCATGATTTTAGCACTTGGGTTCTAAAATCTTTTGAAAAACTGGGCCTGAGAGAATCAAGTCAGGTGGCCCACCACTATACCATTTTTTGAATTTTTATATTTGGGTCAAAAGAGACATTTCACCCAACTTTACATTATCCAACTCCTCATATCCCTCTTCTACAACAACTAAACAAACACAGTAAATTTTAATCTCCCATTCTAAAAGAATACCACTCCAATCATATCCCCCTCTTATTATATCCCTCTTCTCCCCTTATATACATATCCCTCTAACAAACAGGGCGTTAGGGTTTATGCAATCATCCCAGTTTTTTTTCTTGTACTATAAGTTCAATACAAACGTTTGCGTTGGTCAAGTGAAGATGTGCATAGCAGGGATATCATACTTAGTACTTGTGCTATGATAATGTGTTGCATTGAGGTAGTAAATGAGGCAAATTCAAACACCACAAATGCTCGGCTTGCACCCCTACCTAAGAGCAACTCCAATGGGGATGTAAAGCGTTTCTATTTTCATACTCCCTCCGTCCGGATTTGTTGGTCCGTTTTGGGGATTCCAACTTTTTTTCCATTACTTTTTGTCCACTACTTTTTGTGTAACTTTTCCATATTTTAGCCTTTAACTTTTGAAAATGGACAAACATTTTCGGACTTGAAAAAGTATGTTTGTGGACCAACAAATCTGGACGGAGGGAGTAATATATCACCTAGCAAAAAACAACAGCTCCAATGGGGAGCCAAATTTGATTATAAAATAGGGCAAATGGAAAAGTATTGCCCACCTTAGCACTCCAACTGATTTTCAACTGAAATATGCAGGAAATGTTACCTGACTTTGCTAAAACCGTAGCTAGATTCTAGAAACATCACTAGGAAACAGTTGCCGTGAGCTTCATTGTCTGAATTTCATTGTGAATCGGTGAGATTGAATGAGGTTTGATGGAAGGATTGATCGACTGTGAGAGATCGATCAAGTGGGAGATTGAATCAGTGAGAGATTTGGTTGGAGGATGATACGAGTTTCACTCGTGGGGTTTGATCGGATTTGGGGAGATGGGTTTTCAACCCACTAAAATTTATTTATTTTTCTAACGAAGTTGAAAAAATAATTGACAATGGAGATCGAAAATAATATAGATAGATAAATTGTGATTGAAAAAATAAGGAAAAGAATGAGATAAAAGAAAAATTAGTTAAATTGAAAATGGTTAAGTGCTAAAATAGTAGAACCAACCACCAAAAAAGTATTTGATGCCGAAACTAGAATCGAACTTGCTTGAATTCTTTTTAGGGGCGGTGTCAATGTGTCATACACCTAGTACTTATTTTGACTTTTCAACCCTATATGCAGCCGGGTTGCCGTGTGGGTTCCAATTAGGGCTTGGGGCGTCTACCCTCTTCCTTAATCAAGTTTGAGACGCCGTCCCTCTCTCTCTCTCTTTCTTCTCGATATTAATAGTAAACCCTAGGCACTCCAACTATCTCGAAACCCTAGTGGTTGTCAACCAATCCACGGCTTGAAACCCTAGGGTATCTCCAGTCCAAACGAAGATCGATCCAAACCCTTAATGGAGCTCCATCGAAGCTCCAACGAGGTTTGAAGATCTATCTAAGCCCCAGCTAAGCTCGCCGTCACGAACTTCTTGGAACGGGTATTTAAAGCAGTGAACTTCTTCTGTTCAATCAAATTCATACGGTAGATAGCTCTTAATCGATTATTTTTTGCAATTGATAGAATTTCTCTACTGATTTGTGTATGAATTGCTATTTATCTGGTTCAGGACGGTTTACGTATCATTTGCTGGATCTGTTCTGGTAGCTCTAAAGGTACTCACTTGGCGTTTGCAACCCTTTTTGCATTCTACTTGGATTGGTTCTTTTCATACGGGATGCTGTTTTTTGTGTTTTTGTGTTTCCTTCGCCAACCGACCTACTGCATGTGAAATCACTATTGGATAGAATGAAGTAGGAAGTTTTACTGATGCTTTAACTAGTGGCTGTGAGTTGTTTTGAAACTTGGACCTTCATAACATGGTAGTCATTTCTGCGTGATATGTTTTCTTTGAATGAGTTCTGAAATTATTAGATTGCTTGATTATGCGGCCCACTGACCGGTGTGCTATTTAATCAAGAAAATTTTGCCATGTTTTGGGACTCATGTTGTCAGTTGATTGTGCATTTCTCTCTCTCTCTTTTTTTTTTTGTCTTGAGAAAGGCACCCAAGTACAAGGCCAAGCAAGGGTGCACTACTTGTGCTTGAGATGCCGGGGCAGGGTGAAGAAGCGCATGAAGTGCGCTCCTCAGGCTTAAGCTCAAAGTGATTCAAGCGTTTGCTTTATCCAAAAGACCCGGTCACTATGCACTGTAGACTGCATTGGATTATTGAATCAGGGCCCTACTTTTTTTTTTGTCTTGATATTTAGTGATTTCAGTTACGGATGTTATGTTTTATGGTATGGGGTGGTTTTTTCAATTGACGAAATATAATCTATTTATTTTTTGCAACTTGCGCTGTGCTTTAATCTCTCTCTGATGGAGTGCAATGAAGGCCCTCTCCTTGCCTCGCGCTTTATTGCTGTGGGCGGAGGGGACCTTGGTGCCTCGATGTGGACCTGCACAGCATACCATTTTCTGTAGATAAGATTTATGCTCATATGAGCTTATGCAGTTATAATGGGCCCATTCACTCCTCTATTGCTATTGTCATATAGATGTTCCAATTTTTGTATGAGCTGTACTGATTGGTATTCCTTTGCAAAATGCAGGTGGGCTTGTTGCAGTTTGTCTCTTAAGGTGCAAAAGCTGGGCTGAAGCTTTTAGATAGTTATATAAAGAGATATACATATTTCTCCATTTGCTTCTACTTTTCTCGTGGGTTTCTTCATTTATAGAAGAAGATGATGGCTGCTGCCAAGAGAAGCATTCTGCTTATTTCCTATTCAGAGGAGATTGTTGACGGAGAGCCAGTCTTTTATTCCTCAAATTGCCTTCCAGTCAAGGCTTTTAAATACGAACCAGCTGGGCATGCTTTCCACTCCGCTGCTCTCAAGCTTTTTGGTTGGTGTGAAAAACAAGATGACGACTCTGATGAGCAGAATATGCCCAATGATAAGGAAAATGCATATGTGCCATCATCAGCATCGTATAGCACTAAAGGTAAAAAGAAATCGGGTGCTGAGGGAAAGCAACAAGATCACTATGACTTACTGGGTTTGGGCCATTTAAGGTACCTTGCTACTGAGGAGCAGATAAAAAAGAGCTACCGTGAGACAGCTTTAAAGCACCATCCTGACAAACAGGCTTCCCTTCTTCTTGCCGAGGAAACTGAAGCAGCAAAACAAGCAAAGAAGGACGAAATAGAGAACCACTTCAAGGCTATTCAAGAAGCCTATGAGGTGTTAACTGACCCCACAAGGAGAAGAATTTATGATTCTACAGATGAGTTTGACGACGAAATCCCTTCAGACTGTGCACCTCAAGATTTCTTCAAGGTATTTGGTCCCGCTTTTATGAGGAATGGGCGTTGGTCTGTTACCCAACCTGTTCCTTCTTTAGGTGATGACAACACTACATTAAAAGAGGTGGATAGCTTTTATAATTTCTGGTATACCTTTAAGAGCTGGAGAGAATTCTCACATGAAGACGAATTTGATCTTGAGCAAGCCGAATCTCGTGACCATAAGAGGTGGATGGAAAGGCAGAATGCAAAGATCACAGAGAAGGCAAGAAAGGAGGAGACAGTCCGGATACGTGCTCTAGTTGACAATGCATATAGAAGGGATCCTAGAATCCTGAAAAGGAAGGAGGACGAAAAAGCCGAAAAGCAGCGGAAGAAGGAGGCTAAGTATCTGGCGAAGAAGTTGCAGGAGGAAGAGGCAGCTAGGTTGGCAGAAGAGCAGAGGCGCCAGAAGGAGGAAGAAGAGAGACTAGCTGCAGAAGCTGCTTTACATCACAAGAAGACACGAGAAAAAGAGAAGAAGCTATTGCGCAAGGAGCGGACCCGTCTTCGAACTCTTTCTGCGCCTGTTTCGTCGCAGCATTTGCTTGGGATTACCCAAGACGACATTGAAAATCTCTGTACGTCGTTTGAAATTATGCGGCTGAAGAATTTGTGCGACAAAATTGAGTCAAAAGAAGGGGTAGAGCAAGCAAAACTCCTCAAAGAGGCAATTGGAAGTAACAGTGACTTGGAAGAACAGAAGCCAGACAAGAACCCAAAAGAAAATGGCTCTGCACAAGTTAATGGAAGTGTCCTGTCAAGCGGCGGGGATAAAAAGGAGAAGCCTTGGGGCAGAGAGGAGATTGAGCTGTTGAGAAAAGGGATCCAGAAGTATCCGAAAGGAACATCTAGGAGGTGGGAGGTTATTTCAGAGTACATAGGCACCGGAAGGTCTGTTGAAGAGATTCTAAAGGCCACCAAAACTGTTCTTCTCCAAAAGCCTGACTCGGCAAAAGTTTTTGACTCATTCCTTGAAAAGAGAAAGCCAGCAGCACAGACCATTGCGTCCCCGCTTACAACTAGAGAGGAGGTAGAAGGGGTGTCTACCAGTAACGGGCCTGAAGATAGCACTTCTGCTGCTATGAAGGATAATGCCAGGGAATCCTCCGACAGCCAACAACTGAACGATGACATGACTAATGCAAATGTTGTTTCGTCGAGTTCAGACCAAGATGTATGGTCTGCTGTCCAAGTAACGGCCCTCGTGAAAGCTCTGAAGACATTCCCAAAGGAAGCTAGTCAGCGTTGGGAACGAGTTGCAGCTGCAGTTCCTGGGAAGACTGTGAATCAGTGCAAGAAGCAGTTTGCATCGCTTAAAGATAATTTCAGAAGTAAGAAAGCTGAAGTTTGATTGTCTTATCATATCAGAGTTCAAGCCCTGATCATGAGCTTAGGCGAAAATTCATATTTAGTGAGATTATCTGGTATCTTCAATTGAAATCGTCATTTTTTGTCTTCCATGGTAGTAATAATAGGTTAATAGCTACTGTGGAGAGCATTTTTGCCACTGGTTTAATATTCTCTTTCTGTTAGTATGCTATATACAGATGTTTTTTGGCGGTAGAGCTATTATTATGATGATTACAGAAAGAGATTCTCATCTCGACACTGTCAGTGGTACCGATGATAATTTTAATGTTCTTATATAGTTATATTCGTTAATGTCCAGATGTTACTGTTTTTGAAGCCTAGTTGGTTTGAGAAATAGCAGTGGAAACCTTCTGAAGCTGCCTAATTAGTTGCGGAACGCTTCTATTACCTTGAAAACGTGTTGGTTATATTTACCACTGTTCACCAGCAACTGAAAGTACGAAAGTGTCCTTGGTTTGTTAGTGTGCTTGGTGTCCATTTAAGTAGCTGTGAATGGGGTGCACAACTCGGTGGCCTAGATCAGTTCAATGGCTCGGTGGTACTATATTGGCATTCCTTGTCTGCATAGGGCCTTTTTTATGACTTGATATGAGTATGGAATTGGATTTTATGTTCATGTTGACCCTCTACCCGGTAAATATTTTGGGCACAAATCACGCATCGATCACATGTATAATTTCACTGCGTGTAATATGCAATGCCAGGGCAATGTGGTATTTGCAAATCCGCTCACTGTTATATATACCTTTCCTGTCAAACAAACGGGCCATTAGTGTTCTGAAACTGACGTGATTTGTTACCCATACCTAGATTTTGGCTGCCATTCCTATCAACTGAAAGCGTTAGCATAGTACGCTGATCATTGTTTGATGGAACGCCTCTGGGTGGGACATATAAAATCATTCCAGATTTTACCTAATCCTTTCTGCATGTTTATGGCCTTTATAGGATGCGTCGATGCGAGAATCTAGTCACAGAAAAGAATTGTCCTGATACATTTGTTTTCTATCGTTTGGCTTCATAGGCGATAACTAGAATCCAGTTATTGGAGGGGCCTAAACCCATAATTGCTGGAAAATTAGGTGCTCTTTACTCAAGAAGTTAATTCTGTTTGGTTTTGATGGTTGAAGTGGTCTGTTTCTGTGGAAGCTCAGAGACATGATTCCAATTCTGTGGAACTATTTAGCTCTGGAAAAGATGCTCACAGTTCGGATTGGATCGGATTCTTTAGAATCCGACTATCCGAGGACGCATAGAGAATGGAGTCTGTCTATGAGGAGATCATAAATTTTCTTTTCTCGTGTCTTAAATTTCTGTGCTGATTTCTTTCAAATAGCAACCTTTTTAAAAAAAAAATTATCAGAAAAAAGGGTAGAAAGCGGTAACTAGCATAACAATCTTCTTTGGCGTGACGATAGGGGTTCCCGACCACTGTGGAATGTCCAGTAATACCTACTACTGCTCGGAAAGATAAGATGAATCTGTCATCACAACACTACCTAGTAACCTAGATACTAGTTAGACAAATGGTCTTCCACACTAGTTCTGCAGTTGGTGGGAATCGAACATGAGCAAATCATCTACGGGAGGAAAGGAGAATTTTAGCCCACTCACCCTTGCCGCAGTTGGTGGGAATCGAACATGAGCAAATCATCTACGGGAGGAAAGGAGAATTTTAGCTCACTCACCCTTGCCATCTGGCTACGACCTTGGTGGTTTCAAATACTAACTTCAGCTAGGAAATTACTTTGGAAACTTTTCTCCTCTCTTTTTTTATTCTTTACCTGCGCTCCATTATAATTTGACCCGTAATGATGAATTTCACTTTTTTACCCACACAGGCATAAAATTTAAAAATGAGTAATGCTACTATCACATACACCCGGTCACATAGCTCTCACATACACACACATGGGGTGGGCTTCACTCAATGGGTCCCACTCACTCATGTATGTGTATGTGAGAGTTATGTGACTGGGTGTATGTGATAATAGCATTTTTGTAAATTTTTTTGCATTTGTGGGAAGCAAGCATCACATAACACGCATTCTCTTTGTTTCCGTGCAGCCCTCCTTTATGAGTAAATGCTAAATAGAAATATTTAATTACACTAATCATGTGCATAAAATTACATTTGCAGTAGCGGAGCCAAGATTTTAATGATGGGGACGACTTAATAGGCAAATTTTTATTTAAGCGTATGCTTATTATATCACAGAGATTTGCTTTTCAATGTACATGGAAATTATTCTCACCTAATGCAGGAAAATATAGAAACAACGCTTATTTTTTTTATTGAACGAAATTGAGGAATGAGAGTGTAAAATAGCCTATTTTTAGTAAATCAAACTAAAATTATTAAGATTATAAAAATTGTTATGCTAATAATGTCCATAATACTCAAAATTAAATATATATATTTTTCATTCATCATTCATAGTCTATTACATGGTACAGATCCCGAGTGACTAATCCGATATGTTTGGATCAAGCATCCACACATATTGGATGGAGCTGGTTTCTTCCAAGCCCACTTGAAATGTGTTTTTAAAATTTTTGAGCGGCTCAGATCAGCCGTTTGAGATTTGTACTGGGCCTCGTAAGGCCTTCCTTGCGTGATTCCTTGCAAATCTTCCTTACACACATATCATTTTGGGGAAAATAGAAAGAGAGTGAAAAGAATGGACTTAAATTTTTGTCCATTATATTCAATTGTGGTTTAACCCTCCACTCATTTAGGTAGTAGTATTATGTAGATACTTGAAAAATATTTTGCCTGTATTTTTTTGTCATTCTCTCTTGGCTTTATGCTGTGTAATAGCGAACATATTATGACGGTTTAACTCACAATGTGGCTGGGCCATGCTGAAATTTCTTTTTAACTTTTTTCTTCTAGAAAAAAACATGTGTAGTAATAGCGAACATATTATGACGGTTTAACTCACAATGTGGCTGGGCCATGCTGAAATTTCTTTTTAACTTTTTTCTTCTAGAAAAAAACATGTGTAACGTATAAAACAAAAAAATATGTACTATAACATTTCTATGGTACACAGGGTGTTGTGCACCTCGGCCGTCCGACTGTGTTTTAGACGGCTTGGATGTCTTTGACAATTTTAATTTCATTTTTGATGTATTTTTATCGGTAAACAATCAAAGCACCCCCAAGCTTTCCAAAATATGATCGAACGGCTGAGGGGTGCACAGCACCCGCCATTTCCCACCGTACAGGGGCAGCTCCATTGCCTTTTGAGACGATTCAAGCAAATTTCCGAGAGTTAGAAAAATGCACTAGAGTTGATCATGTAGCTCAATAAAACAAAGTAACACTTCGATAAGTTTTCAATCAAAATATAACTACGTATTTTTTATACTAAGGAGTATATTTTGTGCGCAAATTTTTTTTCATATATTTTTGTCAATGTTGAGTAAAAATTCTGCAGCCACCCTTAACGTAGCAAAGTGTTGTGTGACTTTTGATATGGATAGTTATAGTGTCAAGTGACATTGATCAATCTAAATTTAAAATTGTAAAATTAGTTCCAAATAAAAGCCAAATGGATATTTCATAGTATCATTGGTTATGGACTGATTTTTCAATTTATTATCTCACCATCTTGATACGTTTTTCAATTTCTGAATTAATTTGAATTGCCCCATTGGTCAAACTTACTTTCATGAGCTACATCTTCGATTTTGGATTTCAACTTGGGTCATGCTACAATGCGCACTCTCTAAAAATTACTCAATATGAGATTTTGTGACTCAAAATATAATATTTTGTGGCTCTAAATATGAGATTTTGTGGCTAGAGATGTGAAATGCATATGGTATGCACACTCATACGGATGTCCACAAAATCTCATATATGTCCACAAAATCTCATATTTGGAGCCACACAATCTCATATTGGATCCATGCGGACTTTGCTACAGTGCGTGCAGATTTGCTACAGTGCGTGCGGACCTCATAATTGGAGCCACAAAATCTCATATTTAAGCCAAAAAATCTCATTTTTTGAGCCACAAAATCTCATATTAGAACACAAAATCTCATATTTAGAGCCACAAAATCTCATATCGGTAATTACAACAATAAATATTGGAGTCCATAAAATCTCATATTGATATACACACTATCTCATATAGTCAATGGTCAAAGTTGACACAAATTCCCACACGTCATACGTGGCGCAATCTCAGCCGTCCATTCGTATGGGGTGCATACCGTATGTCATCTCATATTTGGAGCCACAAAATCTCGTATTTGGTACCACAAAATCTCATATCATCTCATATTTGGTGCCACAAAACTCAAATTTAGAGCCACAAAATCTCGTATGGGCGGGTGCACATTGTAGCATGCCTCTTTCAGCTTTTGGCTAATTTGAAAAAATTGTGTTTTTAGTTTTTTTCGTTTTGCCCTTATTCAATTTTTTTTTTCATTTGTTAGTTTTCGGTCGATTTTTTGTGATTTCTTGGCTTGTCTCGACGAGAGGAATCTAAAAGGTATAAAATTATAAGCCAAACTTAAAGTTTTGTGAATAAAGACGAAAAATAATCCAAAAAACTATAGTTTATTTTGGTTGATTTTCGGCTTTATTCAAAAAACTATTATTTTTTATCATAATTTTATACTCGTTGGATTTGTCTCGACGAGATAAATCTAGAAACCACAAAATCTTGACGCAAAACTAACAAATGCAATTTTTTTTTGAATAAAGACTAAACCAAAAAAAAACAAAAAACCAGTTTTTTAAATTTAGCCAAACCACGCCTAAGGTCTTCTACCAGGTTTAAAATTTGACAGATCTATCAATATGCCATTTCCTTTTCCGATACGGGAGTGTTGTAGGGCGCCCCTGTGGTGTGGCATCCGAGCAGTTGATCTTGGCAATCAACGGCTCAGATTTCATCTTTGCCATGGACAATTCGAATCTACAAAGTGCCGAGATGATACGAGGATTGTTAAAAACACATCCGACGACTTGATATTGTACTACCCTACAACACGCCATTTCCTTTTCATACACAAAATTCCTTTATCCGGACAAAGAAGATTGACACCAAACGACATCTTGATAAAATAAGGGCAAATTTATCTACCACTAAGAGTTAAAGATTGAATTTTTGTTATTTTAAAATTTTCTCCTTTGTTGTTGACTTGTTGCTATTAAATTTCGTGGTAAGTTGTTTTTGGCAAGTATAATGTTATCTTTGAGGAGTACTAATATTTGGTGTTAAAATAGACAAGTTAAGACTCCATAACACATTTGATTCTCATCCCAAATTTGTTTGGTAGATCATCTACAAATACTAAGTTTTTTTTAGCCAACAAAGAGGAAATTTTGTTCAATTTTTTAGATTGCATTCACACTAGTTTATATATGATAACCAAATTAACGTTGAAACTCATTTCATTTACATAGCATTCGCACTTTTACAAGATGACTCCGCTAGATCTAATTTTTATACATTGCATTCATATTTTTATGTGATGACCAAACAGCGCCGAATCCACGTTCCATTCACACTTTATCTAATTTTTTTTTATCTTCTTATGTCCTCATCAAATGATCCATAATGATTGAACAACTATTTTTTTCTTTTTGGGAATTTCAATGAATATTATAGTTAAAAAGGCCTGCATATTTTCACACCGTCCACTATTTTTCATTTTAATACACTTTCAAAATTTTTTGATACATTTCGATATATTTTTTAAACCTAATGTCAGCCCAATGGGCTGACTTTAGAATTTGCCCCCTTTTATTTTTCAAAAAAGATTTTTTTTTGGAAGTGGAATTTAGCGGTCAATTTTTTTTCATATGATCTAAAACATTGAATAAACAAGTAGTAAAATTTATAGCTTAAACAACATAGAGCCCTTTGGGCTAATTTTTTTACCCTTTTTTCCCCCAAGATAATGTCTTTTGGTTGTTCTCTCCTAATTTTTACGGTTCAGATCAAAATTATACATCATCTCACCGAAAAGAATCAAAAAATTATAAAGCATAAAATTTAAGTTAAAAAATTCTATAAAGATGACGCTATAGACATTTTTTTTTTCCAATTCCTCTCGTCGAGGTGAGAGTAAAAATTTGACCCCAAATCCAATAAAAACTAGTGGAATTGTCCTTTTAATTTTGGGACAGTTAATTAGGGGTCCTGTACAAAAAAGATCATTATGATTCCATCCTATGAGATTTGAATATTTATGATTCCATCCTGAAATTCAAATAAATCCCAAAATACCCTTTCTCTCTCCTGATTTTCCTAATTTATCTCTCTCCTAATCTTTCCTAATTTATCTCTCTCTCTCTCTCTCTCTCTCTCTCTCTCTCTCTCTCTCTCTCTCTATAAAATATCTATTTTCTAATTTTTTTAGTTCTCTCTTCTCTAATCTTTTCACACCTAAAATCTTCAAACAAAATTAAAAGAAATAATCATGACATTTTGACCTAATGCACCACCAAAAAATGGCAGATTAATGGGCCACAAAAAAAATGGCAGATTAATGCATCACAAAAAAATGGCAGATTAATGAACCATGAAACATATGGTAGATTAATGCACACAAAAGTGCCGAGGTGCTAAACCAGTGAGCCATATATTATTGTACCAAATCACCCAATATGGTAAATCAATAAACCATGTTCGCGTGTCAATGAACATGGTTTATTGGTTTACCACTTTTACTATATCCAATAACCAAAATGGTAAATCAATAAACTATATTCACTGTATGAAATAACCATCTTTAGAAAGGCATGTGAACATGATTCATTGATTTACCATTTTTACTGTATCAAAGAAAAATACCATCCTTGAATTGAAAACAAACCACCATTGAATAAAAAAACACCGCCGCCATTAACAAGATCCGAAACCCACTACCACCATACAACGCAAAACAATAGATTACAGTAATCAAAACGAGATTGTGAGATCGATCGAGATTAAAAAGTTACTCGTTGGGTTTTTTCGTCGCTGTCAAGATCAATCGATTCCGAGTTTGGCGGCTTTGCACCGTGTGGCCAAATCGTGGTGGAGCTCTATGCCGACACCACTCCACGCACTGGAGAGAACTTTCAGAGCACTCTCCCGCCAAAACATGATGGAGCTCTTACCTTCCGATCTCCAACCACCACCGCTAAGTGGTGGTGGTGGTACTCTGTCACCACCATCCCCGTTTAACCATCTCGGTCCAGAGAAAAAGTGAGAGTAATTTTAGGGTTTTTCAAAAATACCAGAGAGAGTAATTTTTTGGCTTCGTCTTTATTCCAAAAAAAAAAAAAATTCGCACTTGTTAGTTTTGTGTCAAACTTTTTTAGATTACCGATTCGTCTCGACGTGAGGAATCATGAAAGAAAAAAATCATGGGAATTATCCTTTTTTTTGGAAAATGTCGAAGAAAATTTGCCTAATAACTAATACACGCGAAAAAATATTGAACGGAGACAAAACCAAAAAATTAAAACGACAACTCCATTAGAACAAAGGCCTAAGGAAAAAAAAATGTAAAACGACGGTAAGTAGTCAGCCCAAAGTGAACCATTGTGTGCTTTGGAAAAAATAAACCATTTGGTTTAATATTCTTTTTTTGTCTTTATTCATTTTATTTTTTTTGCATTTGTTAGTTTGCGACAATTTTTTTTAATTGATTCGTGATGACTAGAGGATCTAAAAAGTCAAAATCACTATAAATATAAAAACGTTTAGTAAAAACAAAAATAATTCAAATTTTGTGGATTATTAGATTATTTTTGTCTTTATACACAAAAAATTTAATGTAGCTAATAATTTTTTACTCTTTAGATTCCTCTTGTCGAGATGAACCACATAATTCACAAAAAATTGAAGCAAAAATAAATGGCATTTTTCTTAAAAAAAAAAAAGACCAAAAAGAACCAAACGGTTTATTTTTCCCATAGCAAAAACTTGATTTTTTTTTTTAAAAAACTGAAAAAGGAATCCTGAAAAAGCATTTATACATCCAAACACAGTCTGAGTTCAGTGGACCACTCACCCCACTCCTCTCTCTCTCCTCTTGCCTCAACAAGTAACAATACATCTCTCTCTCTCTCTCTCTCTCTCTCTCTCTCTCTTCCCCCTTTTGAGTGTCTGCACTCGTCAACCCACCGTCAAATGTAGAAACCCAACTTCCCAATTACAATTCTTAACTCGGTAATACATCCAAATCTCCCTCTACTATACATCTGCATCAAAAAGTTTCCATCTTCATCAATATATCACTCACTACTTGATACTGGCTTCAGTTAATCCTCCGATTTGCTATGGTTTTTTTTTTTGCAATCAACTTCAATCGGAATTCAATCTGACTATGGTTTCGTTTTTGCAGCAAAGTTTTTCTCTTACCGTGGGAGGATTTTAGTGGGAGATGAGCAAAGTACGGCCGCCTGAGCCTCTCGATTTCTTCATCTGGACCGTCGAGGTAATTTTATTTTTTTGATTGAAATTTGTGATGTAGATCTAACTGTATGATTGAGTAGATCGTGCTTTTGGTTCTTGGTTTGATTTTTTTTAATACTATGTATTTTGGATTTTTTTGGTCACCGACAGTTTAGTTGGATATTTGTCGTTAAGTTCATGTTTTATGTGAGTGAAATATAAAGTGGATTATATCATTTCTGGTAGGTAATGAAAATTATGATGATAATGTTGAGAAATCGGCCAAACCAACGAACACATAATGCGTGGAGAACAATCAAGAAAAAAAAAAAAAACCCTGCAAGACATGGAGATTTTTATTTGGTTTACGATTGGGAACCATTGTGTAGTTGAGCATATCCACGATTCACAGCGTTTACATCGTGTAATTCCCTTGTGGAGGTTGAACCCAAACAATCCCCACAGATAAAACGGTGATTGATTGCAGCAGTCCATTGGAATTGTTTGTGAAATGTTTGATTGGTAAAAAATGCATGAAAATGATGGAAATTGAAGCTGGTAATCTTATATGTTTTGATTCTTTGGGCCCAAATATATGTTTGCGATTAGAGATTGCACTTGTTTTCCAAAGGTCTGGAGACCTCTTTTATTATTTGCGTAGTTATCTCCAAGTTATTGCAGATGTTTTTCTTTCGCTTATAGTCATCCCCCGAAATTTTCTTTGAAAGGAAACTTATGTACTTATGTTTTGCATCTCCTGATTATGGGTATTTTTTGTGTTACCAACTAAGGCCTAGTTTTCCATTTGATTTTAGCAACTCAGTTGCTAAAATCAACCATGATTTTAGCAAATGAGTTTAACAGGTGCTAAAATCATGATTTTGAAATCAAAAAATGAAGTGGTTCCGTATGTCGTTTTTCGATTTTTTTTCGCACCAAATTAAAGTACTCCTCGTGTACTTTAATTCGGTGTGAAAAAAATTGAAAAAGATAAACGGAACCACTTAATTTTGTGATTTGAAATACCTATGATCTTAGCACCTGAACTCATTTGCTAAAATCAGGGTTGATTTTAGCAACTGAGTTGCCAAAATCAAACGGAAAACTAAGCCTAAATGAAAGTCAGTGTCGGGGATTGTGCTCATTTTGCTGATCAAAGCTCTTTAGGTTGAGTACCAAATTTAGGCATTTTTTTCGCGAAAAATAGTTCAAGCAAGTGATTTCAAAGTTTCAGTTGAAAAAGCTCACAATAAGTTTACCGAATGGGGCCAAAGTTTGTAACCATTGTCGTTCATTTGTTTTGTTGTGGATTGGTGTCTTCTTTTTTTCTTCACTCGGAATCAGAAGGTTTCAAAGTCTATAGTGGTCAACAATATATTTTGACTTTTCACATAACCTCTGCATGTAAATTTCCATTTGTAGTCTTTTTTTTTTTTTTTTTGATCGAAAAGAGAAGATATATTAGAAATCTCAAAAGGGTACATCGAGAAGGGGGAAGGGGGCATCCAACCGAGGTTGAATGAAAGGAAAATAAAGGAGAAGAAGAAAAACAAAGATAACAAGAAAGACAGCCAAACGGAAAACACCCAAAAGAGCCAAACCCAAAACCAAAAGCAAACATAGCAAAAGAATCCCCATAAATAGCCCCTAAAAAGCTGCGCGCGATAGCCAAAACTGCATCCTCCGAAAGACATCATCCAAAAAAACCGACTTCAATCCTTGCCAAGCTAAGACACTCATCAACAAGAACGAAGAGATTCTTTAATACTCAAAAGATTTCCCCCCAATTCGAAGCCTTCAATGGAAATCTTCCTCAATCAATTCCATTTGTAGTCTTTTAAGATAGACATAGTCTGAAGATTGTTGGTCATAGCCTCATTATCCTTGCATATCTATGTAGACAAGGGGATGTATGAAGAACAATTGTTTTAACATGTCATTTCGAAGTTTTAGTTACAAAAGCTCACAAGAAATTTTACCCCTTCCATTCATCTGTTTTGGTATGTTCAATCTCTATCTTTCTTAACTTGGAACAGGATAGAGTTATGTAATATGGCAGGCGATTTCGTCATTGTCAGACATTTCCCCAAACCTATCCATTGGGATTCACATTTATTACTGCTAGCGTAGTCGAATAGTTTTGAAATAGAATGTGATGGTTATCGGTGATAACCGATTATCCTCGAAAGTCGTGGTAAAGAGGATGTGTGGAAAAGGGTGACATATAATATCAGTTTCTCTTCTCTTGTCTCCGGGTGTGGAAGAATAACTAATATTTCAATGTGATATAGAAGTTGAATAGAGATGGCAGCTGTAATTAGTAGAATGCTAAAATTCTCACTCTGTTGCAAGCGTTACAATACTACGGAAACATGACGTGAACATGTCTGAACTATATATAGTACTAGAAGTAAAGGTATCCCCACTACCATGCGGTCCATCTTCCACTGTCACTATTGGTTTCTACCATATGCGTGCTCTGAAAATTTATAATCTGCCCTAGAGGTGTAGGGTATTGAAGTTACATGTGATTGACTGGGTCCTGTAAGTATTGTTCGTAGTACAGTCTAGAGTTATCTAGTTGCTGTATATTGATGATACCACCATTTAAGTTATGGGACTTCTGGACAACTTCAAAGAATGCATACTGTCTCATCCGTGAAGTGTCTATTGGATTGCCACAGATTTCTAGTTAGGTTATTTTGCGGTGGTGATCCATCCGGGCTTCATCATATTGATGAGCGTATGAAATAGTTGTACAAAGTGATCCTTTAGTGAAGACAAGTCGGGTTAGTATGTTTGACCTCTTTTTTTTTTTTTTTTTTCCCCAGGATGTTGGCTTATGGCTGGAGCAGATAAATCTGGGTAGTTACCGACAAGTTTTCAGAGAAAATGGTGTCAATGGTGAATACTTGGAGGGCATGTCCATGTTTACAACAGAACAGATACTCCGGTTTATAAGACGATGTCACATGAAATGGGGAGACTTTATCACCCTCTGCAAGGAATTGAGGCGAATTAAAGGTCTCTCTCTCTCTCTCTCTCTCTCTCTCTCTATGTGTGCACGCATAGAGTCTTGCGTTGAAGGAATTTTTTGCCTCTGGACTTGTTTGTGATAAAGATGTTATTTGGGCATTAAAGTGAAATATATGCTCATACACTACTACACTGGTTTTCTGCAGCAAACATGAAACAATTAAAGATATTTGTTTATGGTTTTTTTTCCTTCCTTTTCTACTCTTTCAGTCTCTGTTGGGATGAGCGCTTGTAATGCATATTTTTGGTTGTGCCTAAAGCTAAATGAATTGCCGGATACGATATTTATTTTGTTATGTATAATTTAAACAATTTATTCTCTTACGGCCTTGTAGAAGAAAGGAAGAGCACACTGAATCACTGCTTGTACTCCTCTGAACTTCTAATTAGTATTGTCTAGATAAGCTCTCAGTATGTTACACCTTTACTTGTCAATGCCCATTGCCCAGAAAACTATTTAGCTGTTTTAATTATTTAATCATATGTGCTATGTTACGGATGTTGGGCTGACTAAAAAGTCACACGTCTTGATGATTTGTAAGAGTAAATTTCAGATAAATAAAGATTAGTTCCTCCTTTATCTTTCAAGATTGGTTTCGTACGGCCTGAATTTTGAAAACTATAGAAATCGGTTACAGAGAATATGATTTTTGAAGATCATGGGATTATGAATGCCCTACAGACTTCGTTAGACTGTATCATTACCTCTCAGACTCCTAGTGCTCCGGTTTCATTTGGTGTCAATGTTGCAGTTTCTGCATTGGTGATAGACATGCACATTCTATCAATAACGTCCATGGTTTGGTTTGGATTGTAATTTAGATTGCAACTGTATTTACTGACATCTAATTTTTTTTCCAGTGGCTTGCTTGAAAGGGGATCAAAAGGTCCGCCGGCCTTGGTGGGCTCCACCTTGCCTATCAGTAGTATTTGTCAAGGCAGCGAAGCGCAACAGGCATGCACGAGTTGTTTCGTTGAAGCTGGAACCTTGATGAACTTCTGCTAATACGTATTGCCTGTATGTATGTTGTAGTTTCTGTTGTATTTTGCCTTCTCCACTGGGGAACCTAAAAATAGGAAAAAAACTACTTGTTTGTATGAAATCTAGCAAGGCGTTTGCTGTTGGTTCTCCGTTGGAATAATTTGTTTTCCACGCAAACCCTTCCATATATTTATTTTTGTTGGTTTTATAGTATGGGCTTCTGCCTTAAAAATATCTGTGGAAACGAATGTAAGGGAATATAAGATTGACAAGCAAATCAGGATAGTTTTCTGTCATTTGTTGAAGAATTCGATTTTTTGCTCTTTAGCATCTGCTTTCAGTTGTTGGTTTGCTTTTTTTTGTTCTGTGAAGTGTGAACTGGAAAATTTGGCAACAAAGTGTGGAGCCGGGGACCCTGTAGGGCGGCTCTGTTGGGCACATCTGGACGGTCCAGATTTAAATAAAACTCGAACTCTTCCATGGAAGAGTTATATTTAAATCTAAACTGTCGATTACAGAGATGGATGGTCCAGGGCCGCCTACTGGACTCCAAGGTCGTACTGGTTGCAATTTGTTAGCCATTTCAAGATGACCATATTAGCTTTTCTTGATGGCCAACCAGTTTAGTGCTGGGCAGCTGGCCTTTGGTTTCTTCTGCAACTATTTGAGATCCCTAGCTACCAAATGAGAAACCAAGCTATCCAATCTAAATGGATGAGTTCCGGTAGGTCTTTGAAGTAGATTTATTTTGTGTACATGAAAGAATATGCAGATTAGTTAGTTTCTGTATCTGTCATGAAGTATTTGTCTTTCAGCCGAGCCCAATCTCGAGTTCTTAGCTTGTTTAGTAAACGAGCCGAGGTTGAACACTACTAACCCTTGCTCCACTCGCTTGCTCCCCTACTCATAAATCAAATTTTGCCTCTCAACTTTCAAAAAAGAAATGCATTTAAATGCGTAATTTCTTAAATTTTGGAATTCTTGAATTTAACGAATATCTAAGGGACGAGGGACTAATTTTTTCAAATCTAATGACCTCGACTCCGCGTCTCATAAATTTCTCACTTGTACTAAGGGAAAAATTATCCGTTGCTTTGGGTTGACGCCACGTAGTGATTCAAGCTCATTTTTTTCATTAAGCCAATTTTTCTCGCACACATTGCAGTGGGATTCAAAACAAAATATATAGACACCAAAAGAAAATACAAGAGCACATCATATAAACTCCTAATAATAGTCCGGTTGGTTGGTAGGTTTGCACTTCACACAATTGATGAGCAGGAAAATAACTTAACTGCGAATTTTTAGTCCCAACATGAATAACCTACTTTTAAACGGAACTAGAAATGAATTAGTTGAGATTCTCGTTTTGTGCAGACCTAGAAATGGATTAGTTATGGTTCACGTAAGTTGGTTCGGACCTGACCATAAAAAATACTGGTACTATAGAGAAGAAAAAAGAAGCCCAAAAAGTACCCTCTTGCTTTCACAAGACCGCATGACCGCCCATGGCAATGGGAGCCCTGATATTGCTCACCAGATAAAGCTCAACTTCCCCCTTTTCAAAAATCACTCGCTACCGCCAATTCTCTCTCTCTCTCTCTCCCCTCCTGTGCAGTGCGCCAGTGACCAGAAGGTTGATCGCGAATTCAAAGTAAACCCTAAACCGCTCATCTCTCTCTCTCTCTCTCTCTCTACACAGTACACACTGAACTCGCCCAGAGATGTTCTCTCCTGCGGCGAAGAAGTCCAATTTCAGCGCTCGCAAGGACCGCAGCCTCCTCGGCCACCACCCGCCGCCCGAGTCTCCGATCACTCCGCTCGCGGAGAACCGGTTATCGCTTCACGACAACCAAATCCCTAACCGCCCCGCCACCGGCACACCGGCCCCGTGGGCGTCTCGCTTATCTGTTCTCGCTAGGTACGTGCACATTTTTACGTTGTGTAATCGTTCTTTTGAATGTACTGAGTATGTTACATATACCTGTGAAATAGTAAGCCACATGTGTTTTTGGTGTTCCTTTGGAGTAGAGTATTGTTGCCAACTGTTGAAATTTTCGGTTGAGTTTTGACCTAATAACTTGATTTAGGGTTTTGAGTTGAATTTAGGGGAGTAAGAAATCTTCTACATTCCCATCTACTCGAGCTGAAGTGCTGCTTGTTGGCCTGCGATGAAAGCTTCATACTTGGTAACATTGTTTGTGGTAGGAAATGCCAACTGAGTTGCTTTGGGTATTGCACTCCTTCTGGTGATACAACACCTATTCCATTTCCTTCCTCATTGAGCGCTCCATCAAATTTGTCCAAACAGGAGTTCCATACTCTATGTCCGCGTAGAAAATTTTGATGGCTCATGTATTGGATAGTGGTGTAAGCAGTTCGGTTTGGTCCGGTTTGTACATTTTTTCAAATTAAACTGGACATTTCGGTTTGGACATTTTGAAACAGGACCAAACCGAATGTATAACAAACCAACCAGCTTGGTCCGGTTTGACCGTTTTACTCTGATTTTCCGGTTCGGACACAAATTAAAATATTCTTGTTATTTCAAGCAACACATATAGTCTTATGAAGTTATTATTCACTCATAAAATAAAATAAAAGAACAGAAAAGCAAGGCCACCATATAAAATAGCATCCAAAGCATACGCAATTTAGAAGGCGAAATTGCTAAAGGAAGAGGGGCAAGGGAGCCCGCCAAAGTTTTGCTAGCAAGCCAACGGGTACAAAGCATTGGCTTGCCTTCTAAGTCCAAGTCAGAACGACAAAAAACCTTTCCGACTTGTCGACTATCAGTTTACTAGCATACGGTTTGTTTTAACCAGTTTTGCATTAACCCCTACTTTTGGACACATGTTGGATCCCTTGGGACACACTGGTACATGTTAGGAGGCTAAAATACAATTTTACAATGTTTGGACTCTTGGATAGTTGTTTAGTGGTGCTTGTTTAGGTCTTAGGTTTATATTATTTAGGTTCGGTTTATTATTAGTTGGATGGAAATGATGGTTTTCTTTCTCCCATGAGTTTGTAAGATACACAAATGATATATGTTTGTATGGTGTTGTGTTTGTGTCACCCCCACCCCCGGAAAACGGGCACACACAGAACAGTGATGACAGAGACACAAAAGAAAAAATTATAAAGGAAGGAAACAACAAGATCGAAAAAAAGATATCCAAGTAGAGTAGCAAACTTCTGCCATGTAATTTTTGCTTTTAATTACTCAGAATTCCACCAACGAAGAAAGGTGAGAAAGCGGATGACGTAGATCCAGTTAAGCCTGTTTTTGTTTCAGAGTTTCCTCAAGTGGTTCGCAACGAACAAGTCAATCTCTTGCAGAATCACGTTCGAGGTTAGTATGGTAGCCTTTGATGTTTTCCTTGCCACCTTTTGATTTCTTGTAAAGGCCAGTTATTGGGTCTGTGGGTATAGTAACTGTGTTTTTTTGGACAGGTGATTTTTCCATCTCTGGTGGAATGGAGAAGGAAACTTCTCTTGCATGGATTATTTGTGGGAACAGACTCTTTGTCTGGAGTTACTTATCGCCTGCTGCTTCAAGAAAATGTGTAGTTCTTGATCTTCCTTTAGACATTTTAGGAGATGGAGGGAGTGGCATAAATTCTTGTCCCACTGACAGTTGGATGCTCTTCATTGTCAACTGGTATGGCACACATAGTAATTCTGACAAAGCCGCTCAACAGTGCAACTCTGCTGGCATTGTAATGTGTAACCGGCGAACTCGAGCTCTGGTATACTGGCCCGACATATATTCTGAAGATAAGAGTTCTCCTATTGCAAGTTTGGCATCTATTGATGAATTAGAGATGGCTTATTCACCTGCTGATGGGAAGAGTACCCCGAATAGGCAGCGTCAGCATAGCAAGCCTCTAAGCAGTTCAGCTGGATCAAGTTCTTTAAACTCTTTGATTGTTTCTGCAATTCCTGGAGGCAGGCATCTCTGTGTTGCTCTTGCATGTGGTTCTAATGGTGAGCTTTGGCAGTTCTACTGCAGCCCTGCTGGCATTCAAAGAAAAAATATCTATCAGGACATTTTGAGTTCAGGAGCAAGTGATGGTGGTCAACTTCATGGGAGCAAGGGGTATCCGAGGTCATTAGTTTGGCGTTTTTCACATTCTTATTCAGAAGAAGCTAATCGGCAGTTTTTCCTGTTAACTGATCACGAGATACAGTGTTTCACTGTCACATTTTCCCCCAATGTAACTGTGTTGAAGCTCTGGTCTCATGAAATTGTGGGAGCTGATGGTGATTCTGGTGTCCAGAAAAATTTGGCCGGTCAAAAGCGGATCTGGCCTTTGGATATGCAGGTTGACTGCCAAGGGAAAGAAATTACTGTTCTCATTGCCACATTTTGTAAAGACCGGTTAAGTAGTTCGAGCTACATAGAGTACTCTCTTCTGACCATGCAATATTGGTCTGGGATAAATATCTCCCCAGAAATTAATGTGCCAATACATGAGAGGGTTTTGGAGAAAAAAGCTCCGGTTCAAGTGGTAATCCCTAAGTCTAGAGTAGAAGAGGAAGACTTCTTATTTTCCATGAAATTGCGGGTCGGGGGGAAGCCTTCTGGATCTGCTATAATAGTTTCTGGTGATGGAACTGCAACAGTCACGCATTTTTGGCGTGGTTCTACCAGGCTCTATCGATTTGATCTACCTTATGATGCTGGGAAAGTTCTAGATGCTTCAGTTTTCCCTTCCTTGGATGACAATGAAGATGCAGCCTGGGCCGTACTCACAGAGAAAGCTGGCGTTTGGGCTATTCCTGAAAAGGCTGTTTTACTTGGTGGAGTTGAACCACCTGAGCGAAGCTTGTCGCGTAAAGGGAGCTCTAACGAAAGATCTACGCAGGAGGAGAGGAGGAACTTATCAGTTGCAGGCAATATTGCTCCGAGAAGGGCTAGTTCAGAAGCATGGGATGCTGGAGACAGACAAAGGGTAGTTTTCACAGGAACTGCACGTCGGACAGCCCAAGATGAAGAAGCAGAAGCTTTGTTGAGTCATCTTTTCCATGATTTTCTTGTATCCGGACAGGTTGATGGCTCACTTGATAAGCTTCGAAGTGCTGGGGCATTTGAAAGGGATAAAGAGACAAATGTTTTTGCTCGGGTAAGCAAATCAATTGTTGACACTTTAGCCAAGCATTGGACAACAACCAGAGGTGCTGAGATTGTTGCTCTGGCCTTTTTTTCTACTCAACTCACGGATAAGCAGCAGAAACATCAAAAGTTTCTCCAGTTTCTTGCTTTATCCAAGTGCCACGAGGAGCTGTGTTCAAGGCAGAGTATGATATATTCTGTCTCTTTTTTTGTTTTTTGTTTTTGCTATTGCATTCATGTTTGTTTTACATGGTTGGGGAAACATGTTTATTTTTCTCTCATTTTCTTGTGTCATTGTGTGTTAGCTGTGGAAATCTCATGCTTAATCCAGCTTTTTGTCTTGCGCACACATTGGAGATGGATTGAATCCTTATCCCTAAGAAGCTGTAGTAGGCTGTTTATGCTTATTGTTTATTTTGTTTCTTCTCCTCCTTATTTATTTATTTTTTTGCGGTAAAAAAAGGTAGGAGGGGCAGACCAGCGGGTGGCAGCCCTTCCTGGGCATGACCATAGGAGCCACTGTAGGTGAGTCACTTGAAATTAAGAGACCTGCAAAGGCAGTGAATCCCTTGAGATGGGCTGGGCCATAAACCTGATCTTGCGCTGCATTGGACATTCTGGCAATTAGCCAGTGGGGGTGGGATTAATGGCTTGAGCCACCTTGCCCTCGTATGGCTTGAACCCATGACCTCCTGGCCATTGAACCACATTGGAGTGAGCCCCTTTCCACCAGGCACCATGCCGCCATCGTCTGGTGGGTAATGGTTCCTGTTATTAGTTGGTAATATAGCAATTGCAGAAATAGTTTTTGAAGCTTGAACATTACAGCTTCTGCAGTTGCGCTAAGGGTAAATTCAGAGTTGGTGGACAGTTGGTGTTATTATAGACCAACAAATGTAACAGCAACGAGTCCATAACATTTTTTTATGGATCCATAAGTTTCTGTTATCAGATAATTGTTGTCTAAACATGCTAGTGGCTTTTCTGTTATCAGACAATTGTGGTCTAAACATGCTAGTGGCTTCTCATTCCCTGTTATGCTCTTATAGTCATTGTATTCCAAAGCACCCATTAAGAGTAGGTTATTGGTTGCTGTTGTCAGGAGAATCACTGCAGATAATTATGGAACATGGTGAAAAGCTTGCTGCCATGATTCAACTCAGGGAACTGCAAAACGTGATTGGCCAGAACCGTCCAACTAGCATTGGCTCACCCCATTCTAGTTCAGAAAGTGGAATTTCTGGTTCTCTTTGGGACCTAATTCAGCTAGTTGGTGAGCGAGCCCGTCGGAATACTGTTCTTTTGATGGATAGGAACAATGCTGAAGTGTTCTATAGTAAGGTTTCAGATCTAGAAGAATTGTTTTATTGTTTGGACAAACAATTCGGCTATATCATTAGCACAGAGATGCCTCCTGTGGTTCAGATTCAAAGAGCTTGTGAACTCTCGAATGCTTGTGTGACTTTAATACGCTCAGCGACAAACTACAAAAATGAGTATCACATGTGGTATCCCTCTCCCGAGGGTTTAACACCATGGTATTGTCAACCTGTAGTGAGAAGTGGCCTGTGGAGTGTTGCTTCTTTCATGCTTCAGCTGTTAAATGAAATATCTCATCTTGATATGTCTAGAAAATCAGATTTTTATTCTTATCTAGAAGTACTGGCTGAAATATTGCTTGAGGCATATTCTGGTGCTATCACGGCAAAAGTTGAGCGTGGAGAAGAAAAAAAAGGTCTGTTAGAGGAGTATTGGAACAGGAGGGATGCTCTTCTGGACTCTCTTTATCAGCTCGTGAAAAGTTCTGTGGAAACCACCTATCAGGTTAATCTTCTACTCTACAATGTTTACTGCTGTGATCCTGGCTGTGAATTCATCTGCATCCATAGCCTGGCATGAAGTATAAATAACTTTGTTTTCTGTTAATTTCGCACAAATCCATGTGTAGACGACTTTTTGTTGACTATTTTGGCACTTTCTCACAGATGGCTGGGTATATCAGTCATTTGTATACAGCGATTGTTTGAGCTAGTTGGTCCTGTACTTTTGGATGTTGAATTAGCTGGTGAATTCACCGTGGAGGAAACACCTAAATTTGTCTCCACTTGAGAAAACTAGGCTAGTACTTTGTATTCCTTTTTGTGCAAAAAAACCTGTTTTAATGTTGACATTGACATCATTTCTTTTTTGTCTTGACTTTTGTGATTGTTTTTTTTTTGAACGAGTTTTGTGATTGTTCAATTTTGCGTAATTTGTTTACACACATTTATTTGTTTGTCTAATCTTTTGCCTTCATTCTAAGTTTCCTAGGGAGTGATGACCTGTTTTGGTAAAGTTTGAGTTTCTATTGTTAGAGTGCCTGTCACTGGTACTCCTTTTTTTTTGTTCCTTTTAAAGTTCTTTACCTGATACGTTTTTCATTGTTTAGATGTAGCATCTTCTAGTTTTGCCCATCAACTGTGTGGCATATTACATGGCTTATAGATTATGATTCGTTGCTGATTTCATGGCCTTTCTCATGTGTGTTTGTGTGCCAACGGAGTAAGCAAAGTAGTGTTCTTTTTGCGATTTGCCTGGCATTGCTCAATATGTGTGCCACGATCACCGAGGTCCTCGAGTTGAATTTTGCGCAATCCTAATGTCTTTATGAGGTCTGGGAAATTTAGCTGACCACAATGGATTGTGACTTAAGGCTCAGTTTGGTTTTGTTTGATTTTCTTCGAATTAATTTGACTTAGAAGTTAAAGGGCCGATGAGCTTATTGAAGAATAAAGCTATTGGGATTGAACTAGTACTGCATGTAACCCGATTTAATTTGATCAAATCTAAGAATATTGAGGTTGGTCAGTTCATGGTAGGAAACTAAAGAGTGGGAGCTACATTGTGTTTTCTGATGATGGAGAACTTGCGCAGTTCATGTTGAATGTGGCCTTGTTGTCTTTGCAGGACTCAGGGGAAGGAAATGAAGAGCAATGTGAACTGATTCTAAGAGAGCTTTCATCACATTTGTTGTCTATCGCAAAGCGCCATGAAGCATATCAAACTATGTGGAATATATGCTGTGATCTTAATGATTCTGAAGTACTCAGAAACCTTATGGTAAGAGAATATTTTACTATTTTTCTCTGTTTCTAGTAGTTGAGAACTTAAGATCTGTTTGGTAGATATTAGCGGTGTTGTGATTCTAATGGTTGCTTGCTTTACTCTTGATTTCCTTTGTCTTATTTAATGGACCCATTTTCCTTGACTATTTCAATGCCCTGTTCTGCAGCATGAGAGCATGGGACCCACAGGCGGTTTTAGCTATTTCGTGTTCAAACAATTGTATGACACTAAACAGTTTTCGAAGCTTATTAGACTGGGGGAAGAGTTTCAGTCGGAGCTATCTATTTTTCTGAAGCAGCACGAGAATCTCCTCTGGCTTCATCAAGTGTTCCTTCATCAATTTTCCTCAGCTTCCGAAACCCTTCATAAATTGTCTCTTTCTCAAGATGATGATTCAATTGTGGCAGCTGTAGAAGGGACTGAGTCTCATGGTGCAGGAATGGAACCAACATTAGCAGAAAGAAAGCGTCTTCTCCATCTCTCAAAGATAGCTGCAGTTGCAGGTTTTCATTTTTACTTTGCCTCAAAAGATTTTTCACCCACCAGATAGTATATCCTGTTTAATAATCTCAGCTATATCTAATAACTGCAGCACCTTTTCTATTGTCCAAGTTGTTTCCATAATTTGTTATCTTGCCCTGAAATGTGCTCTGTGCTCCCTCTTCTGTTTAGGGCATCTTAATTCAGCATGAAATTGGTATGTAGTTTATAATTCAGTTGAAAAGCCATGAATAATTCTAGAAACTAAGATTGCAAGTGTTATTGGTTGGCTTGTTGTATGTCCAGAAAAGCACATATAGGAGGGTAACCAAACCATATCTCTGAGATCTAAGAAGCCTATAAAGACTAGAAGAGATGGAATAATGAAGAAAGCCTAAAAATAAAGAAGAAAAGCATAAAAGTAAAAAAGAAAAGCCTAGACAACGGCACAACCAACTTCCAAATAACAAAGAAGAACTGAATCCTCAGATGGACCTTATTCTCCTTAGTCCATATTACTCCACTAGCAGTTCATATGCAACGATGCATTGATTTCCAGTTTGTTCAGGCGTGAATCGGACATGCAAGATGTTAATTTGAAGTGCATTAATAGCAGTATTAAGTCATTCTTGGACTAAACGACTCACAAACTGCAGAAAAGTTTGACATATAATTCCTGTAGTTTGTGGTTGTGGGAATCACATTATAGTGGACAATGTGCAAATATAGACCATTTAGGATGAATGATATGAACTTATGGAAACTTTCTGCGTCACCTCACCTGAGAGTTCTTAGTAATGATGTCGTTCTGACTTCATACAAGATGACTTGAAAGGCTACTGAGCTTAGTGTTTTCCCAAACCTTTGCTCAGTGGCAGACACGGGATTGCAAATTTCGCCTAATTTAACGGGACCACTCTTCAGTAATTTTACGAAAAAATCTGAAAGGATACTAAAAATATGAAGAAAATTGGGGAGAGTGCAGGGGCCAAACGCCCCCCGCTTGCACCCCCCCTTCTCTGCCCCTGCCTTTGCTTTTGTCCCTCTATACATCATAGCACGTTATACAAAGTAAATTTTTGCAGTGGTCCAATATAGCATTTAAGAATGGTGCTGTACATGCAGAAAGAGTCTCAGCATGGTTTCCTGCTGTTTGGGAGATAGTAAGATGTTTTATTTGCAGGAGATTTTTTACTGTTAACTTGGATTGGCATGGTATTCTTCTTCCACATGATAGCTCCATGTTTGTTGTTTTTCTTGTTTATTGCAGACTGAATTTGTATTTGTGTTTGAACTTGTTTTATCTTTACCTCATGTGCAGTAATGGTTTTATGTTGGATTTTCGGTTTTGTTTCGGTAGTTGTTCACTTTTGGAAGAGGGTGATGGACCTGATGATAATTAATTTTTGGCAGGGAAAAATGCTGATAGTGACGAAAAGTTGAAGCGCATTGAAGCTGATTTGAAGATTATGAAATTGCAGGTATATTGAAGGGGAATTAAGGGTGCTGTTTTTTCCACTGGAAGCTCTAAACTGAATGTTTGTTTATGTTTTTTGACCTGATAGAGTGTTGTTTTGTTTCATATATCTCAATGAGCAATACATTCAGAAGGGGGATATCATTCCTCAGTTCAGTCACTTGGCAAATTAGTCTATTTTGCTTAGGAAACGGTTTCTTAGCTGTTTGTCCTGTAGAGGGAACTTTCTGGTCTATCTAGACCGGTTTTCTGACTTGGGTGCAGTGTTCACTCCGTATGGTTCTATTAGACGAAGCTCATCAAGACAAGGACAGACTGAGGGATGGATGAGCCCGAATAACCACCCTACTTACCCACGTTTTAAGTTTTTGTTAGAACTAGAGGTGGCAAATGGGTGGGTTGGGTTGGGTTTGAGTGGGTTAACATGGGTTATAGGTTGAATATGGGTGGGTTGAATATGGGTTTAGAGTAGGTGGGTTGAATATGGGTGAGTCGAAAATGGGTCTAGCCAAACCCAACTCAACCCAACCCAACCCGTTTTCTTCTCTCTCTCTCTTTTTTTTCTTATTTTTTTCGAAACTATAAACCTCCAATATGTGAAAACTATAAAAAAATAAAACACGATTGTACATGTATATAACAAATAGCACGAGATTTTTAACAAAATGATCACAAATTCGTTACTAACGTTAAAATCAGTGTGCATTCATTTACTAAATTGATTACAGCTTACTTGTATATGTATGGACCTTAATTACGTACATATTTCTGTATCTAACTATCTATAGTTTGAATTGATTACAACTTTCAATTATGCTACCGCTTTCAATTACACTGATTACGTTTATATAGTAATGCTTAAATTTACGTAATTGTATTTGTAATTTTGTATGGTCCATTAATCAGATTTAGCATAAAAAATCATGCTCGAAGATCAGGTTAGCGGTTTTTTTGGGTATTATCAATTGGAAAGAGCTAATCTATCTCTCTAGCTTTTTCAATCTGAAATGACGATGAATGTGATCGATTCTCACCTGGAAATTCTAGAGAGAGAGAGAGAGAGAGAGAGAGGGGGGGGGGGGGGGGGTTTCAAGAACGGGTCGACTACAGCTCTTGGCTTTTACTTGCCTTGTGGTATTTGAGTTGTCTGTAGGAATTAACAAAGAGAGCTTTTAAATTTTTAGGTCTAACCCATTTTGAACCCATTTTGAACCCAATCCAATCCATGTAAATATGGGTTAAGATAGGTTCACCTATTTATAACCCATATTTTAATATGGGTGGGTTGGGTTGGGTTTTGAGTGGGTGGATTTGGATGGGTTCATGGGTTGGGTTAGAAATTGCCACCTCTAGTTAGAACTATAGTAGTTTTTTCTTCAAAAATTTGAAAGTTATATAGGTTCGCCTGTCCAATGTCGTTTTTAACAACCTAACTTTCACCCAGCCAAGAGTTTTTGGGAAAATAATGTTAATTTAGCCATACTTTTATTTTTTGACCAATTATTTAGCTTTTAAAAATGGTTAGAGATCCTCAAGATTGTATGCAGGTATAGTTAAAGATGACCATTTTAGTAACTAAGTAGTTGATCCAAAATACACATGACGATAATTTTCATACTAGTATTTTGTCAATTTGTATTGACAAAATTAATATCTCGCTTTTTGTATGTTACAAGTTTTTTTTTTTTTTTTTTACTTCCGCCACCCTTCAAATCATGTGTCCATCCCTGCATTTTGTATACTTGTAGGCTGTAGCCATCCCAGTTAGATCTTTTGTTGTCGAATAAACTAAGATTCACTGCCAATGTCTGTGGCTTTGATAATCAGAGAAGTTCCTAGTTAATGAGATTCGGAAATTGCAAGGACCCTTTAACCCCATGTGTTGTGAAATTTAGTTTGCCATCTCTATCCTTGATAGTATGTTCCTGTGGATTGCCTTTGTGATTCTTATTTCATTTGGGTGACTAGATGTTGGGGATCCAGAGAACACAAAAGAGATCAGATCCCACACAAAAACTGCCATTTGATGGTGGAGATTTAAGACCAGTTTTTTTTCTTCCTGTGTAGTTAGCTATTTAGCAACACCACTTCCTTTTCTCAAACCTTATAGAAAAAATAGTCTTGACAAAAATAGAGTGGGGTGGAGGTAGCGCCATAGCTGAAAGATGGAATAGGAGGCAGAAGGGTGAGGAAATCAGAGATTTGAAGTTCAAAATGGTTTAGGTGCTGAAGTTGCTGGAGAAGGAACCGAAACTTCAGTTATGTTTATTCAAATAATTCCCATTGTTATCTTGTTTCTCGTTTTCGACGGCTAATCAAATTGACAGGATTGCTTTGGAAGTTAAAAGCACTATTTTTTTGGCTAATTTTGTCTTGTTGGCTTTCTCCGGTTCTCTTCTCACAAAATACTCCCATTGGTATACACTTCTCGACGTAATTTGTTGTGCTACTCTTCTTGCAGGAAGATATTTTAAAACTCCTTCCTGATGATGAAGAAAAGAAAAACATTGGAAACCGGCTTCTTCCTCCAGCAGACCTTATCGAGCTATGTCTCAAAAGCCTAAGCCGAGAACTCTCATTGCTGGCTTTTGATGTGTTCGCATGGACCAGTTCCTCCTTTCTTAAATCCAACAGAAGCCTGTTGGACGAGTGCTGGAGGAATGTAGCGAACCAGGATGATTGGGGAGCAATCTACCAAACATCTGAAGCTGAAGGGTGGAGTGACGAAGAAACCTTACAGCATCTGAGTGAAACAATGCTTTTCCAGGCTTCAAGTAGGTGCTACGGACCAGAGGCAGAAACTATAGAAGGTGGGTTTGACGAAGTGCTGCCACTTAGGCAAGAAAATTCGGAGATTTCCGTGTTGAAAGACATGGGTTCTTCCGTGGAAGGGATACTGATGCAGCACAAGGATTTTCCTGAGGCGGGAAAGCTAATGTTGATGGCAATCATGTTGGGAATGGGCCAAGTAAGTACCCAAAGGGGAGAAGGTCCTTCTCCGATGGAGTGACGACAGACTGTCCTTACCAATAGTTCCTTGTAGACTAGTTAAATCTTTTTGTGCTAGATTGATACTCAGGTTGATATCGATATAGCTTTTTTTCCCCCTAAATCGTATCATCTGATGATCGCGTCTTAAGATTCCCGTGTGTTGGAATTCAGACATGATTGTGTAGTAGGGGAGTTCGACGTGGATCAAGAGTATCCATAATCCCCAGTATTTTGAGTTTCTATGGTTTTCTTGTATTGATGGGTACCGGTAAACTGTGCTTGAGCTATGTTCATGAAATTAGGGGTTGCATTTTGTAGGTGAATACCGTGTATCCAGTATCTTTCAGAAATCAGCTTGTTTAGTAGTTTTGATCTATAGATTAAGAACCCTTTAGAGCCCCTTTTTTCAAGAGCCAAACTTGTTGTTTGAATTGCTAGTGTTATTTCGTTAAAATTTGGCATAAGTGCTTCGGTTGTGCTAAAGTCAATATTTGGCTGTTAACACTTACTGTTGTTGGATAAAAATCCACGTATCACATTTATTTGCCCAAAGAAATGGCCACATAATTTTTTTGGCTCCCTATTGAAGGAGAGAATTTCGGTCTTAAAGCCAAAATATGACTTTAATTTCCAAAATGGCTATCCGTTGGAGATGCTATTACTAGCTGTATTGGATGATATTATCTAGGATATGGATTTACCCTTTGGTGCATTGGCTAGCCAATAACCCCCAAAACCCAAAAAAATACAGGATTTGTGGCGAAAAAAACACCCTACCCACAAGATCTCCAAAAACTACGTGGCAAAACAATAGCCTCTAGCCATCTGCAGAGAAATCAGAAAGAAAATCCCAATCCCAAACAAGGACCAATCAGATGGTGCTGATGTGTATATATCCTAAACCATATCATCCTCTCATTTCCCTTTATAACCCCCTGCCCTCCTCTCCATCTCAATATCTTGAAAACAGCTTCTTCACTCTCTCACACATTTAAGGGAAACAGCAGCAAGCAACAAAAGAAGCCTTCCCTGAATCCATGGCCACCTCTGCCATCCAACAGTCAGCCTTTTTAGGCAGCCGGGCGGCTTCGAAGCGGCGTGTCAAAAAGGTCAGCGGCTTCACTGCCGGCCGCATCATGATGCGGAGGACCGTAAAAAGTGTTCCCCAAAGCATATGGTAACGAATTTTCTACTAACGTATGATTTCATACCGAATCGTCCACTAGAATGATGCAACCGTGACATTTTTGTAATTTTTTTTAAAAAATTCATTTATGTTGATAGACACAACTCAGACACCACACAGTTTATTTCATTTCTTTTGGTTTGGTACACAGGAGAAAATTTTGGGTGCCGAGAGGGTATATATACATGGTGCCTGTCCAAACATGTTTAGGACGATCCAAATTTGTTAGGGTAAAATATGTTTGGACGGCTCGGATGAGTGCCGAACACCACGTGTATATACCCTTTCTGGAAAAGTCGCCTGTCGGAAGTGGATGTTGGGTGGAGATGGAAAGTGGGATGTGGGAGGAAAGTAAGCGTAAATTTGTAGTTAAAGGGTAAAAAGGTAATCAATGTCATCCTATCAGACTTGCACGTAATTCAGTTTTCCGTTTATACTTAGTGGGATTTAAGGAGTTCAAAACTAGACTTAGATGTAATTATCCAATTTTCTGAAGTTTATTTCATTTCTATTGGTTTGGTACACAGGAGAAAATTTTGGGTGCCGAGAGGGTATATATACATGGTGCCTGTCCAAACATGTTTTGGACGATCCAGATTTGTCAGGGTAAAACATGTTTGGATGGCTCGGATGAGTGCCGGACACCACGTGTATATAACCTCTCTGGAAAAGTCGCCTGTCGGAAGTGGATGTTGGGTGGAGATGGAAAGTGGGATGTGCGAGGAAAATAAGTGTAAATTTGTAGTTAAAGGGTAAAAAGGTAATCAATGTCATCCTATTAGACTTGCACGTAATTAAGTTTTCCGTTTATACTTAGTGGGATTTAAGGAGTCCAAAACTAGACTTAGACGTTTCCGAAGTTTATTTCATTTCTATTGGTTTGGTACACATTTTACAAGCACTACTTATGATCCTATAAATCATTGTCTCACGTTGATTAGAATCTTACAATTTTGTGGCTGTAACTACCACAGGTATGGGCCAGACCGCCCAAAGTACTTGGGCCCATTCTCGGAGCAAACCCCATCTTACTTGACTGGAGAATTCCCAGGTGACTACGGGTGGGACACTGCTGGGCTTTCAGCCGATCCAGAAACATTTGCCAAGAACCGCGAACTTGAAGTGATCCACAGCCGTTGGGCCATGCTCGGTGCATTGGGCTGTGTCTTCCCCGAAATCCTCGCAAAGAACGGTGTTAAGTTCGGAGAGTCCGTCTGGTTCAAGGCCGGAGCCCAAATTTTCTCCGAAGGTGGGCTTGACTACCTTGGCAACCCTAACCTAATCCACGCCCAGAGCATCCTCGCGATCTGGGCCTGCCAAGTGGTGCTCATGGGCTTCGTCGAGGGGTATCGGGTTGGTGGAGGCCCACTTGGGGAAGGTCTCGATAAGATCTACCCTGGTGGGGCCTTTGACCCACTTGGGCTCGCCGATGACCCAGAAGCCTTTGCGGAGTTGAAGGTGAAGGAGCTCAAGAATGGACGGCTCGCGATGTTTTCGATGTTTGGGTTCTTTGTCCAGGCCATTGTTACTGGAAAGGGCCCAATTGAAAACCTCTTCGACCACCTTGCTGATCCAGTGGCCAACAATGCTTGGGCCTATGCCACTAACTTCGTACCCGGAAAGTGAAAAGAGTAAAGTGTGAGATGGGCCTGGCCCAATTTGAGCTGTAAAAATTTCTAATGCTTCTTTATGTGTTCTTGAAGTTCTCTGCTTGTGGATTTGATTGCCTCTGATGTAATATCATTGCCAGCAGAAACTGCTTATTGTGAGACTACTCTATGTTTTTATCTGTGTTCAGCTCCTTTTTCTAATGTATTAATACCGAACATAACTGTGTCTAGAACTGTCCGATAGACAGGTGCCCACAGACATCGAATGATTCTGGACGTAGTTGTTTCCGGAGTTGTGCGCGTAGACTTTTCGATTTATGGAACATTGTATGGAATTTGAGTACTTCCCAAGTTTCAAAAGAAATAAATGGTCTTTGTATGTAGAAATGCTTCAATCGAGCAAAGAGAAACCATGAGACACATTTAGATATCTTTACTGTGTGAACAGTGGCGGATGCAAAAATTCTACAAAGGCAGTGTAACGTATGTGAAAACGATCTTGATTTTGGGGAGAGTTGTGAAATGTATTTAAATTTTGCAGAGGTAACAATTTACCCCAAAAAGCATATCGGGTCGAATCGAAAACCTATGAAAAATGGAGGCGCGGTACGTAGCTCCCGCCCGCCCGGTTGTGCATGATACGAGTTCGACTGTTACTGCTGCAGCTACTCATTCAATATTTCCCTACCATTGGAAGTAAGAAATTACGTAGTATTCAAATTCTAGATCAACTCTGATGATGAGCTGGTGAAATGTTCAACGTCATGTTTATTAGCTCCTATAATCCCCTAACCTATTTAATTGATTCCAAATTGATGGGATGGGAGTTACTGCTGTGCAACTTGTGCACAATAGTTACTGTGCATGATCTGGGCCGTCTGTTACTTGGATGGGCGACCCATATTTCAAACAAAATAGGAGAACTATTCACGAGAATAGTTTGTTTGAAATCTGGGTCGTCCATCCAAGCAACAGACGACCCAGATCATGCATAACAGTTGTTGTGCACAAGTTGCACAACAGAAACCCCATGTCGCAAATGATGTCAAAGAGAGGAGAATAAGAAACTGTGTAACAAAATCCAAAATTGTTAAAAGGTAGGCAGAGTCGGTATAATGTGAAGGCCAAAAGGACTTTCTGTGGGCAACTAAAGGGTGAAGAAAAGAGTCCAAAATGTACGTTGAGGTTAGCTTTTAGAAGTGTTTGTGTATTGGAATAATGGGTTAGGTTATAAGCTTTTGTATGCTTGTCTTTTGAATCTTTAGTAGCCCTTCTAGCTTGGACTAGGTAGAAGATATTGTCCCAATAAATAATGGCTATTTTGTCATTTTTTAAAATCTATTTTCATCTTTTTATGCCATGTTATTTCTTTGAGGGTTGATACGAACCATGAAAAGTTCTTCCGAAATCTTCTCGGATGAAGAAATGTGTGGTTGTACTGAGTGAATCACAACCACACATTTCGTACTGAATGAATCACAGCCACACATATCGTTTTCGGGGAAGATTTTGAGAGAGATTTCACGGTCATAGAGTTTTCCTATTTCTTTCAGTGAGTTTAGGCATGAGGGATAAGGGTGTGCAGAAAAGACAAGGATTACTAGAAAAATGACTATTTTTTGGAGTTTGATTGTGTAATTGAATCTCCATTCGAGGAAAGAGGATGAGAACCCACCGATAAAGCCCCCATCTCGTTTGTATTATGCTCAACACCCAATCGTGTAGTCTGAAATATGTGTATCAATGGAGATTTTGTGAAACACAAACCTTTTCTTTTAATAGTGTGAAACACAAAAATAAAAGAATTTCACAGTACATGACAATATACCAAAAAGAACGTTTTCTAATAAAAACTAACACAATAAACATAATCATTAGAAAATTAGAGTATACCTTGACCAGTTGCGCTACTAACTCGTCCCATAATTAATAACAATGTCAAAATGATATTTAAGTAAAAGTTAAATAGGAAAAAAAAACTCAATTTTTTTTTAAAAAATTTTTTGTAAACCACAGCAATAACAATGAGTGTTCGTTTTTAAAGAAATATTTATAAAGTTTTTGCACATTGTATTTAATTTTAGCAAAAAATAGAGAGTTGGTCAAAGTGGGAGCATGACAGCAAGTAAGGGGCTTACTTTTTCAAGCTCGCAAGTTCGACTCTTACCGGCAATAAAAAGTTCTTAGGACCACTAAGTACGTCCGAACTCCAACTTTCAGGTCCCAGATTTTAGTCAAACTTGCGCGTGAGTTGACTCTGACTCCCGGTTAATTATATTAATAATAATAAAAAGAAATTAACAAAATTTTCCTTCTTTTCCTATATAAGCACATTTAGCCTAAGCCCATCTACATTCTTCAAAAATTCCTATCTCTCTGTTTCCATTTCCAATGGGAAGGCAAAGTACTGATGAACCCACCACCACAATGATGGGTAAGGGGTCCTCCATAGCTCTTCTTCAAGAAAGATTCAGACAGCTTCAAAGAGTGAGAGAGAAGAGAGAGGAGAGAGAAGGACTTCTGAAGCTGTTCTCAGAGGAACCTGGAAATTTTTTTTCTTTCCAATCTGAACAGATGATTTTTCCACCACCAAGTACTACTCATGATAATCATGCACTCTTTCTCAGGCTCAACTCACTGAGTAAGCCTGCCGAATTCAGAGCTATCAAGAGCAACTCACCACGTTTTGACAAAGAAGTTGATACTTCTCTCCATCTGTAGATATCTCTCGGTGTTCTTCTGCAGACCAAACTTGCTTCTTCTCTTTTTCTGAATATCTTCCCTTTTTTTTTTCCCTTGCTGCCACTGTGAGAGATTGAGGGGAGAGAGATGTTAGTAGAGATTCGCATGAACGAAAATTTGGGTTTTGAATGTTCGATGCATACGTGCCAGTTGCACTGGAAACGAGCCGAGTAGAGAGCTGTTCAAACTTGTTTTGCAAATTTAAAAAGCTTCAAAATTAGTTTTCTTCGTTAATCGAGCAATATCAAACTGGTAAACAAGCTGATCACAAGCCAAGCTTGAGCAATATCAAACTAGTAGCTTGTGAATGATAAAAATGGGATTGCTACAGTAGTTCCCTAAGCAAAAACACTTAGAGCATCAAGAATAGAGAACTTTGATACTGGAGAAAAGAAAGAAAAGCAGAGAAAGCTAACGAATTGGGTAAATTATGAGAAACAAAAGTTAGTAATCAACGGTGTGCTATTCTTCTCTAATTTTGGGCAAGATGGACAAACAAGAAACAGAGAGAAGCCAGTTGATTTACTACGTTATTTGCATCTGTTTGATCCTAGTTTTCAATAGTAGCAAAGAAGATTCTGAGCATGGAAATTCAACGCGACATGGCAAGAGGCACAGTTTGTTTGACTCAGAAGCAGTATTTGAAGCGCGTGTTGCAAAGATTGGTGTTTGCGTTCGTGTTTGGTTTAAATCCTCACGGGGATCACTCTATCTTTACCCTGAAATTTAGATTTCTTCTCCAATCAGTCCAATTGATAATGTAATATGGGAAATGGGTACCTTTCACGTTCCAGAGCATGAAAGATTTGCAAGGAATTCGAGTCTAATCTTCTTGAGTAGTACTAGGACATCTTTCATGTTGATCCTTTCTTCAGGTGACTCTGCAGAGCATTTCAATGCCAATTCATAGATGGAGGACACACACTTTACCTTCACAGTAACGTGTCCTTCCTCTTGCCTCACCAAGTTTGAGTCTATTGCCTGAATTACATCATTGACAATTGACTCGCTTACCCAACTTTTCAAGCTCAAACCCGCGTTGAACATTTCATCGGTGGGTTTTTTTCTTGTGAATATTTCCATCAACATAATGCCGAAACTGTAAACATCACACCTTTTTGACAACAATCCTTCCCGTCCATACTCTGCATTTGACAACCAAAGCTCGTGAAAAATAAAACTCTTTTCATTAGTGGGTTTTGTAAGCTGCTTTCTTTTGCCGCCCTTTCACGATGATCAACTAAAGTTTTCATGGATGAATATCTTAAAACGAATAGGAAAAAAAAAATGACAAAAAGCATCTAAACGAACAATATGTTGATAGATAGAAGCATAACCTGGTGCAATATACCCAATTGTTGCTCTCGGATTGGAAATCAAAATAGTTTCCTCATCTCTTAAGAACTTTGCAATGCCAAAGTCACTCACATGAGCCACCATTTCTTCATCTAGGAGGATATTGCTTGGCTTCAAATCACAGTGAACCACCGGTGTTAAGTAACCATGGTGTAAATAATCCAATGCATGCGCCACATCTATGGCTATGTCTAACCTCTGTTGAATATCTAAGAAATAGTTGTGGCAGTACAACCACTTCTCAAGGCTTCCATTAGGCATGTACTCTAGTACCAAGGCTTTAAAATCAAGATTAGAGCAGCTAGTAATAACCTTGGTGAGGTTTCGATGGCGAATGTTGCGCATCATGTCACATTCTGTGTCGAAACTTTTGAATGAACCTTCTAGCTGCAAATTAAATACCTTTACGGCCATGATTGTCCCGTCTGCAAGTACCCCTTTGTAAACTGAACCAAAGCTTCCGGTCCCTAGCAAGTTACTTTCATCAAATGCATCAGTTGCTCGTGCAAGTTCTAGGTATGAAATTCTTGCATGTTCTGCTAACAAATCTCTTGGAGTTAGAATCTGAGTCTTTCTTTGGCTCTTGAGGAACACATACGTTGAGGTCATGACAAGAACAATTACTGCGATTGCCCCTGAAACAAGTATGAACAACCGTGCTCTTTTTGCACTTGAATAATCATGGCACGGTGGTACATGAAATTGAGGACCACCACATAATCCTTCATTCGACAAGAAAGACAAGTATGTGAAATTTTGGAAAGGTCCCCCACTAGGGATTTGCCCACTCAATTGATTAAAAGAGACGTTCAAAAACTCGAGATTTGAGAGTGCCTCTAATGACATGGGAATCTCTCCAGATAGATTGTTATAAGACAGGTCCAAGAATTCCATGCTTATCAACGTTTGCAATGAACCAGGAATAGAACCTTCAAATCTATTACGTGCCAATGAAAGATTAGTTAGGCTTTGCATAGCTCCAATCGTGCCAGGAATTTCACCGTACAGTTGATTCATCGACAAATCTATGAGAGTAACATGGAGTAAATTTCCAATTTCTTGGGGTATATAGCCGGTAAATGAATTTGAGGATAAGTCCACTTGCAAGACATTGTCGAGACTCCATAGGCTCGCAGGTATTTCAGAAGTCAACTTGTTAAAACTTAGATTAAGGTATCTTAAAGAAGATAAATTTGCCAAACAGACCGGAACTGGACCGGAAATTTCATTGTTGCTCAAAGATAAGAGGCCCAAGTTCTGTAAATGGCATACAACATTAGGAATGGATCCGTTGAGAAGATTTTGTGAAAGGTCTAAAACTTGAAGATTCCATAATCCTTTGACTGCCATCGGAAGGGATCCAGTGAGGTCATTTTGACTGAGACTTAAGGTTCCTAAGCCGCTTAGATTGCCAATTTCAGGAGGAATATTGCCTATGAGTCCACAACTGTCTGCACTAAAAATTTCAAGTGAAGAAGATAGATTCCCAATTGAAGCTGGAAGGGCGGCATTGAATGCGATACTGTCTACCCGGACTTCTATTAAATGCCTACAATTTGCCAAGGAAGAGATGAATTTGAGTTCACTGTTAAGATTGTTTCCTCCGAGGTCAAGAAGGGTAAGGGCTCCTAAATTGCCTAATGAATTAGGAACTGAACCCGTGAATTGGTTGTTTGAGAGGCCTAGCGCGGTAAGTTGAGAAGCATTAGAGATAGAGTTGGGGATAATCCCCGTAAATTCATTCCCCCCTAGAAAAAGCTGTTGGATATTCGGTAGCCAAAGTCCCAAAGTGGGTGGTAGATTCCCTTCAAGGTTACATCGCACTAGTGAAAGGATCTGCAAGGTTGAGATGTTGAAGACAGTTTCTGGAACGAGACCGATAAAGCTGTTAATGTTGATGAATAAGAACCCCAAGCTTGGAAGACTACCAAGTCCCTCCGGTATAGTGCCTGCTCGAAAAGACAAAATTAAAGAAGGAATTCAAATACTACTAGCGACTACTGGCATGATCTGCTACATTTCAAACTCAACCCAATGTGGTAAAAAATCACTAGTATCACATTGGAAGTTGTGTGGATTTTTTTTTTTTTAAAACACTACACCATGCATAACACTACACCATGCATATATAATGCATTGACACTTGGACAATCCACGAACACGCCTAGATACGTGTTAGGCACGCCACATGGCATGGCTAATTATTTAAATTAATTCGTTTGAAAGGGACACTTCTGGAATGCTTGAAGAACCCAAAATGGAGGTCATAGTCTTTATGGATGATGGAGATGACGATGAGAAGAGATGGAAGTTGGGTCTAATTGAAATTTGGAGATTCGTTACTTAGTTTATTTCGTTGTCTTATTACTCCTTACAGAACTCTGGATGTTTTCATCTCAATTGGGCAGTATAACGAGTATTGAATCTATGGATGTTTCCTTTTGCTTGAATTATATTGGTATTTTCGTATTCAGTGCTCATCCATTTCGTTTTTGTTTACATTTTGCAATTTAAACACACGTGGCCTGTCCCTTTGGATTGATTGTAAAACATATTAACCCATTTGGATATCGTTTTTTGTTTGATAACTTGATATCCTGCACGATTGATTGATTTTCTTTTCTCTTTACATATTGAAGATCTGTGCTAAGATTAAAAATGGGGGAATTGCAATACCGAAACTACAATCGTACCTGTTAAGTTGTTTTCAGACAATTCAATTACTTGGATTGAAGTGCAGTTTCCAATGTCAAATGGAATGCCTCCAGTCAATTGATTCCTCAAAAAATATATTCCGACCAGTGCCGAACCATGTGGGCATATATTCCTTGGAAGACTTCCAGAGAAGTTATTTTCATTAACTGAAATCACTTGTAAAGAAGACATGTTGAAGAGAAAATGTGGGAGGAGGCCTGTGAGTCTTGCACTTTGCAAGGATAGGATCTTTAAATTGACGAGATTTACAAACTCATTTGGAATTCCACCTGCAAATTGACTTAAAAATCTTAGGAATATTGTTTGGGTCGTGGCCGTAGAAAATGTTTTTGAAATACAGACACACACACATACATATAAACAATCTTTTCCGTGTAATTTCGTGTGTTTGGTTTGACTATTCAGATAGTGTTGTCTAAAACAAAATATTCGTGAAGTAGACGATTTCAGATCGTGACAACACAACATACACTACATCTTCATTATATTCCGTAAACGTCAAAACACATCGTAGTAAGCCTTTAATTCGAATCCAAAGCTTGAATGAGGGGATTTGGGTTTATCCAAGTCAATCCGATGCTATAACAAACCCGATCCAACATTGCATCCACTAATTTTTAACACATGCCTACTGTATTTCTATCTATTTTTTTAAGCTACTAGCATGAACCCATGCTATGCGTGATACGGAGACATGAAATAAAATGATACTATGTTTTTTCTTTTTATGATGAGCTAAAAATTGTATTTTTAATCGGAAAGTGTATTGAATTACTCGATCACTTAAATTAAAAGAGTATAACAATTTTGTGTTTCATATGCTCCTCTTGATTCTAATTTTCCATGGTAATTGAATCGGCTATAAAAACATAAATCATGTGTTGGGAGTTTAGTAAGATGCATCGATCCCGTCATCGCTTCCATTGCGTTGGCGTGCACAAGGCCCAAACTTCTAGGGAGTATCCACGGAGTCCACCACATTCGTTGGGCCCAATATACATTAAATGACCCATATCTACTTAAAAGGCTAAGCTATGTAAGCGGTGAGTCATCCAATTGTATATTAAAGTCCAACCATCTTTATATTTTTTCAATGTGGGACATTTAACTTTCACACATGTTTCAACAAATCTCCCCCTCATGTGTGAACCGTTCATTGAGCCTTGCCCGTTTCTTTGCATCCAAGCTCCCCCTTGATTCTGATCTACTACTCTCAACCCAATCTTCCAAACTAGGCTTATTCTGCACCAACTCCAACAATTCAGATTCATCCATCGAATTCTCCATTGAGAGCCAACGTGCCCATTCACTGGCACCATACTCCCCCACGAGAAACTCTATTGAGAGCCAACATGCCCATTCACTAGCACCATGCTCCCTGACGAGTCAACGTGCAACATGTGTTTCATTCGCTTGCAAGGGGCACTCCGCATTATTTGCACTATTGGATTTTTCTGTTTCCATCACTTGGAGTTCACCATGCAAGCCTATTCATGGCGCGCCGAGAGTCTGCCCATAGATCGTCAGCCATTGGCTCTGATACCACTTGTTGGGAGTTTAGTAAGATGCATCGATCCCGCCATCGCTTCCGTTGCGCCGGTGTACACAAGGGACAAACTTCTGGGGATTATCCACGGAGTCCACCATATTTGTTGGACCCAATATACATTAAATGACTCATATCCACTTAAAATGCTAAGTCTTGTAAGTGATGAGTCATCCAAATGTATATTAAGGTCCAACCATCTTTATATTTTTCCAATGTGGGACATTTAACTTCCACACATATTCCAACATCATGCATGTGATTAAATCGGCTACAAAATCATAACCCATATATGTGACTAAATCGGCTATATAATCATAATCTATATAGGTGACTTTTCACAAAATAATTGAAGTCAACACCCTTGAGGGAAAATGTGCCATAATTTTTTTTATGATGTATGTAATTGGAAAGAGGTAAAACGTATCTATGTAATAAGGAAGAGCGGTTTTTCATTCCCTTACAAAACCTAATATTTTCATTTCTAATATTATGGTTAAGAGAGTGTTTAGAGTTTCTATAAATCTAAGCCGTTTATTTTTGTTTCCAAGAGTGGCTTAAGGATTGGCTAGGATTAATTTCCGAAGCACAACATAGATCAAAGCCACTTATTTTCTTCTTTAACCTCTCTCTCTCTCTCTCTCTCTCTCTCTCTCTCTCCTTCCCTTCTCAAATTCCACAATTTGCGCCACAATTCTTTCATGTTCGTTTGAAGCTTAAAAATCATTTGTCCATTTTTTACATCTCTTATTGACTCTCTAATCTATGTGTAACCCTCCCAAAGTAATTGTGTCAGAATATTCCATAGTAATTTGCCTCACTCTCTAATCATGCCCGTAATATACCCTGATGTGGGAGTTTAGAGGCTGTGTATATTTATTGTGATATAAACAATAGTGAGGTTTCTATTTTGCTAATTATTAAATTTTAAATTTATATAAAAGAAATAAATTAAGTTTGCTGATTATAAATTATAAATTTATATATAAGCCTCATTTGGAAAGTTATATTTTTATAGCAAAAGTTATATTTGCTTGATCTTATCAATTGAGATTGAGCTAATATGAATTTTGTCAAGTGATCTAATTTTGCAAGAATTTATTTTCTTCCCAAATCATAACATCTTAATATTGTTATACTTTAAAATTAGTATATACACGCCGTGTTCTTGTGTTACACACTCACACTCAATCTTACAATAGTTGAAACCTCACCAAGTTCTCTCGTGTATCTCTCTCAAACTCACTGCCTCTCTCTCTCTTTTGGTCACCCAAAATTAGGAGACTAATAACGAATATGTAGAGTTACATAAAAAATCCTAAACCACTCCTACCGGGCCTAAGCCCATCCGGCCTACACAGGGTGGACTCTTAACAATCACCCCCTCCAACCCGAATGGGCAATGTCATCCGCAACACCCCTATGTTGCCATCTCCAATTAGCTGTCTCTAGTAAGCGCCTGTGTCACTAGCCTATCGAACATCCATGCACCCCCAATCTAGAGTACAATAGCCCGACTAAGTGTATCCTTGCAAAACTAGACTCCGCAGCCAATTAGAAAATCCAAAAATTCGAGCACCGCACCCCCTCAACTAGAATGCCTCCGCTCACACACCTCCAACCCAAGGTGTTCGCGCTCCTCCAACCGGAGCCCCCCCACCCCCCGGGGTGCGGCCGAGACTCACTGGCTCGGCGAACTTGGTGATAGTGTCTCTCCCTCCGTGTCGACAACTCTGGAGAGACCACTACCACTAAGTATATCAAGGGCGAAAGAAACTCCTTTTGGTATCGTCGAAGCCCTCAAATCCTCTGTTTCTTTCCCCTAGGCTTCTACGTGGACAACCTGCAACCATTGCTTCTCTTCCTTCAGGCCTGAATCTCGCACAACACTTGAGCAATCCGGCTGACTTTGTGTGCGTAACTGCAACTGGTGCATCTCCCGTCCAACCAAACTCCCCATACAGCTTGCCCCTTGTCTAACAGCAGCCCAACATGTCACGACAGATCCCACAAGCCTTATAGCACACCAAATTTCTTCCCCAACAGTATCTCACGCTCTCCAACAGAAACCCGAAGTACTCCGCTATCCGCTGAAAAACTACATCCTCTCTCATCAAGCATCCCGAGAGATATCAAGTTTTTCCTTACCCTTGGCACGTGTCGTACTCCCGCCACCTTCACAATTTTTTCACTCGGTACCTGAAACTTCACTGTCCCCTTGCTAATAACCCGATTCGCTGCACCGTTAGCCATCTGGACACGACCTCCATCGAATGCCTCGTATTCCCAACACTATGACCTATCCCCACAGATATGATACGAGCACCCCGAATCTAGCACCCAACCCAATTCCTCTACGTCTGTAGTGTCTAACACTGCCAATGAATACTCATCATCAAATTTCTGAAAAGTCACTGCTGCCTCCTTTGGTGGAATTTTCAAGATCTCTGCCATGTATTTCGGACAATTCTACTTTATATGCCCCTCTTCTTGGCAATGATAACAAGTGAATGTATGCCCCCTCAACCGTGATCTGTTACCACCACCCTTCTTCTTTCTGTTTCCCCTTAATTGGTCCTTGCCCCTGTTATCACCCAAAAAGAGTGCCTGTGACTCATCAACGCGTGCAACCCCCATCTCATTCCTCCTCGCCTCTTCGTTAAAAATAGCATCATTTACCATAGCCATGACAACTTACCATCCAGCGCTGAGTTGCTTAGGGAAACCACCAATGTCTCCTAATTATTCGGAAGAGAACTAAGCAACAACAGAGTCTGCAACTCATCATCGAACTCCAACCCAACATTGGACAGCTGATTCACCAAATTTTGAAACCCACTAGAATGCACGACAACCGAATCCCCAACCTGGAGCTTCAAATTCACAAGCCTCCTCATCAGTAGTGCCTTATTCCGGGATGTTTTCGACTGATACATCCCCTCCAATTTCGTCCACAGAGCATAACGCATGTCTCCTGTGCTACATGATGAATAGCCTCCTATCCAACAAACTGGCAGATCAACGCAACTGCTTTCCTTTTAACCCCCTTCCAGTCTTCTTCTTTTGTCTCCGTCGGTTTGGTCCCTTTTAGTTCCAAAGGCTCATATAGTTCTCTCACAATGAGCATATCCTCCATCCGAGGCTTCTATATCGCATAATTGGTCGCTGTCAATAGCACCATAGCGTTCATATTAACCTCCGACATCTCCGTAACCAAGATTGTCTCACCAAACACCCTTTGGAAACTCCTACAAGTGATTTGAAACACTATGGAATGTATAAAAGCAGTAAAATAATACATACCGTCAATATCCGTAACAAATATCCACAAACTGAGCCCGGGATTGGATCCAGAAAGTCAAACAGAGTCGGGAACCGGTCCGAATCGGTCGTGAACTGGTCAAAATGCCCCTGAACTGGCCAAAAAAACACAATCGGGTCTACCTCCAGACCATTATTCGGTCTGGTCCTGTCTGAACCCGGTCTGACTTTTCTCTGAACTGTCGGTCTGAACCGGTTTGAACCCTTTGTCCTCCTATTTAACCCTTTTGACCTGACCTCTGATCCATTTGACCCCATTGACCTCTTTGACCCTGAATGTTGACCTGTCTAACCCGTTTGGACCTCTGCCTGAATGTCTGAACTCTCGCTGATGACATCAGCCCTAGCCTTCCTTGGCCCGCCGCCGCGCATGAGACACACGGTGAGAGTAAATCTCACTCGCCAATCATCTTTTGGCGTGTGAGGGTGCCCTCTTCCGGCGTGTGCGCCACCATTGCACTCGTCTCAATGAGACGAAGAGATCCGTATGCTCAAAAACTGGATCGGATTACGTTTGATCCAAGCTTAATCCGAGCAACTACTTGCATCCGCGCTACTCTATTCAAACTGCTCGTGCTCCGTCCTCCGGTGACCAAATTCAACCGCCCTTACACCGTTGCGATCGTCTCTGAGAGCCGTACATAACCCACTGATCAAAAAATAATTTTCGTCAATTGTTTTATCCGACCAGTCTTCAAACGATGCTCCAAAGGCCTCCGAGTGATTATCCAACTGCTCTGTGCTCTCCGGTGCTTCAACCCAAGCTCTGATACCAGTTTGTTATGCCCAAACACGCACAAAAACACTATAAATCAAGAGAAAACAACACACCAAATTTACGTGGTTCGGCCAAATCGAACCTACTTCCACGAGGAGGGGGGGTTTCACTATAATCTGGAGAAATTCTGTGTTCTTGTGTTACACACTCATACTCAATCTCACAATAGTTGAAACCTCACCAAGTTCTCTCGTGTATCTCTCTCAAACTCACTGCCTCTCTCTCTTTTGGTCCCCCAAAATTAAGAGACTGACAATGAATATATAGAGTTACATAAAAAAAACCCTAAACCACTCCCACTGGGCCTAAGCCCATCCGGCCCACACGGGGTGGACTCTCAACAGAATTTATATTTTACTTTTTTATTTTCTCGTTGATAAATTATTGACTGGAATATAATATAGAATCAAAGATTCTTTGTTTTGTTATGTAAGACAAGATATGTGAGTTTCAAATTTAAATGAGATTCATAACAAATCTTTGATACAGGTTATTAAGTCACATGCTTCTCTCAAAACCCTAAACGACAAACCAATCAACTCATGTCACTTGTCATTACCGTGATTCTCCTCACGAAAAGTCATTTTGCAATAATATATAAGATATGCTTAATTAATTTTCTAATATGTACGATGTAATCGGATAGGATTCGGATTGCCTCAAATGGCTTTCGACAAGCCGAATTCGGATCCAATTTGGTTTGTTTTGACCGGTGATAAAAGGTGAAGTTCTTGCAAACAATGTAAAACGTATGGCTAGAGTTATTTAAAAACAAACAAAACAATATAGCAAAATTGGGATAAGAAGCATACCTTCCAGATTGTTGTAACCGAGATATAATTCGTTAAGCAAAGTTAGGTTTCCAATCTCATTTGGTATGGGACCGGTGAATTGGTTAACTGACAACGACAGTAGCCGAAGTTCAAAGCATCCTCGTAATCCGGATGGAATTTCACCTTCTAATTCATTTGAAGATAGTCCAAGGAATTGGAGATTAGGAAGATAATTGCACATGTCTGCTGGAAGATTGCCAGATAAGCTATTATCCGAAAAATCAAGAGCTTCCAATGACGACATGTTAAATATACTACGTGGTATAGAGCCAGTGAACTTGTTTAATGCCACGGCCAAAACCTTTAAGCTTTGAAGATTACCAACCACTTGTGGGATAGAACCTGTAAAACTGTTGTTATAAAGATAAATGTACTGAAGTTTTTGAAACGCACCAAGCCATGGTGGAATCGGACCGCCAAAGTTATTCTGCCCAAGATCGATGTATTGCAAACGACGAAGATTAGCTAGTTCTTTGGGAAGATCACCGTAAAAACTATTGTTAGCAATGATTAACTGGGCAAGGAATGAGAGGTTTCCTAAATGAGGAGGGATGGTGCCAATTAGGCCCATACTAGGAAGATTCAATGCTACAACTCTACGGTGGTGTTTACCGCAGGTGATACCAACCCAATCACAAACCGAAGAGGGAGTTGTGGTGGTCCAATTGCTCACCAGTATGCGATTAGTGTTGAAATTAGTGATGTAGGTTTTGAAGGCAAGAAGAGAGGATTGATCGGTTGAGATATCTAGTGGTGGTAATCTCGTAGCTAAGCTAGGAGTTGCTTCAAACTGCAGTAGAAATAACACGGTGACAAAAATTTGGAAGCAAGTTAGCTCCATGACAGTTTTTTGAAGTCTAGAATGTGGAGAAAGTTTGGTGAACACAGTCATGTCTAAAACAAATAAATAGGGATACATGGGTACAACTTGAACCTGAGAAAAGGGGAAACGGGGTGTGCTACTTCCAGGGGTCGGCACGTCCTGTCAACCCCCATCCTAATTGTCCAAACATGTTTTGGACAGCCTTGATTTGAGGGGGTACCAAAGGGTTTTTGGATAATTTAACCCGATAATTTAACACCTCAACTCAAATTTGGACCGTCCAAAACACATTTGGTCAGTTCAAATGAAGTTGGCAAGACCTACTGACCCCGGGGACAGCAGCCCCCGGATTCAAGAAAATGACTTATAAAACACCTTCCTGCTGCATGTTCTTGGGGATTAATCATTGACTTCGTCGTTTGGGGATAACTCATTGACTTTGTCAATTAGTGAACTCTTTTTCAGTTTCAGTCAACATTTAAGTTATTATTGGTTAGTCTGTCTAAATCAGGAATAATTAATGGAAAAGTGGTGTAAAGCATAGACCGTGTTTCTAAAAAAGTTAGCAATAAAACATGAAAATGCATGCCAAATAAATTGGAAGTTCGAGGTTTTTGACTCTTTATTTTATCCTAATTAAAAAATAAACTGACCCAAATCTGAAATATAAAATCCATGAAAATAAGCTACAAAAACGCAACAGAAATTTAAGTTGGGCCAGAGTTAATTTGTTTGTTTTCCGAGTAAGTAGCAGATAGACACAACACCCGTTCCACTAAGCCGGCTTTTTGGCTTTTCCAATTATGCTACACAAATAAGATCAAAACACAACACCGAACACAACGTTTTGCGTGTCAATGTATGATTGGTGGACCTGGTGGTTGCATAATATTTTTTAGGTGATTATTCTCGTATTACCAATTATGAGGAGAATAACCTGAATGCCGTCCCTTAAGGCTTCAATTATTTGACTCTCTTTGTTTAATTTTATTTGATGCGACATTTACATTTTTAAATTGAATGATACTAAATAATGCCCCAGTTTTTTTCGGAAGGGTATGCCGTCCCAAGGAGGTAAAATTATGGAGGGATCAATACTAGTGATAGGAATCAATACTCGTTGGGTTAAATACTTTTTTCTTCCTCAATGTGATGGCCCAAATGTTGGACGATTGACCTTGCTTGTTTGGATTGTCGACATGGAAGACCAAGTATGTGATTTTTCGGAAATGTATCCTACTTGGAATTTTTCCTCTCAATTGATTGAAATATATTTTTACGTTTCCAAGGTGTGAGAGAGCATCTAATGACGTGGGAATCACACCGGAATAGATTAGGGCTGCTGACATGCCGGCTCCATTTTGTCCCTGTCATCCTGTACAAATCTTCCGTTTGTCAAACCCATCTCACCTAACCGCTTTCCCACGCATGACCCATTCTCTCTCTTTCTTTACCCGACTCTTGCGTTGTCCGTGGGTATTTTTTTTTTGGTGCAACGGAAGGTGTTATCCGTGGGTATTGACTTTTGGAGATAAGAGAAGAAGTAATTGACGTGACAACTGAAGTCTATCACCTGACAACTCACACATGCATTGACTAAGATCCTCTCTCGCTCTCTCTCTCTCTCATTTTAAATTTCAAATAAAATTATCCAAATACATACAAACCTAAATATTTAGAAGAATTCACACACCCCACAAAGAAAAATTCACACCCTCCAAATAGAAGAATTCACACCCCTCGAATGTAGAATTCACTCATCACAACTTACTCCCTAAAATACACAATCCACATCTAAAAGAAAATAATTCACACCCCTCAAAATAAAGAATTCACACATTCTAAATGAAATAACTCACAGCCGTTCTGAACAATTCACATACTCCAAATTGAAAGAATTAACACCCCCTCAAAATGTAGAATTCGCACATCTCTAGACAATTCACTCTAAGAAATCTTTTTTTCTTTGTTGCATAATTTCATATCCAATATTGGTCTTATTTAATAGATATCGTCGAGTAGGTTCTAAAAATAATTATTTCCCCAAAATCGGATATATAAATTAAAAGTATAAATATTTAAAGTCAAAAAATAAAAAGGGGGGAGAGAGAGAGAGAGTGTGTGTGTTAGCTATTAGAGAGAGAGGGAGAAGAGTGAGTATGTTGGTAGTAGAAAGAGAGAGGGGAGGCGTGATTATATAGAGAGAGAATGAGTAGGTAGTTGAAATCAATTAGAGAGAGAGAGAGAGAGAGATTGGACAATTGAATCCGCGCATGCGCACAGGGCCTTGGGAGGAGTGAAAGACAAAATGTGGTTTAGATGGAAGCCCCCAAAAAAGTGGGGCGGTTTGGAATTTTCCGAATAGATTAGTACGGGACATGTCTAAGAATTACAACATGCTTAAGCTCTTTTCGCCTCCAATTGTGCTAGGAATTTCATTGTACAATTGATTCATCGACAAATTTATTGGAGTGGCAACCTGAAAATTTCCAATTTGTAGGGGAACATGATGACTCCTGAATGAATTTAGAGGGTAAGGCAACCTCCTATAAACTTTCCACACTCCAAAGGCTAGCTAGCAGGTATATATGTTCGACGTTAATTTGTTGGAATTGAGATCAAGGTTTGTTAAAGAAGAAACGCAAAGAGGCTGGAATTGGACCTGATGATATTTCGTTGCGCCTAAAAGACAAGACACCCAAGTTCCATATCAGCCGACTCCAAAGCATCAGAACTGGACACTTGAAATCCATCAATTGGTCAGGTTCCATATCTTTGACACCATCATCCTCCATCTGGACTGCTTTACTAGAATTACCACCCACGACATTGGCCTGGCTATCATCCTCAAACTCATCATCTCTGATACCGTCCTCCGCCTCATCTGCTGCGGGCTCAACTGAACTAAACGAATCATCATGTTTAAACATGTTTTTGTTCCAAACATGCACTGAAGCAACCAAGGCAATCTTAGAGCGTCCCAACAAGGTCAGTAAAATTTCCTTTAAAAATGGTAGTGAACAATGCACATTTTTTATTTTACCAACCCACGTCTCTTTTAAAATTCGAACAATTCCTCCCTATTATCCTCTCTATTTTAATAAATGGGTTTAGTGGAGAGAGAGTGAGAGGAAAAATTTATTAAAAAATGAGAAAAAGAGTTAATAGCGACTCCTTGAATGGGGAAGAATTTGGGGAGGCATTCGTAGGAGATAAGGTTTGAATTTTACCAATCTCTTTGAGTCTGTGAGCCGAAATTTATGGCTCGGCTGGGTAAATTACCTAAAAAATAATCATGTTTAAACATGTTTTTGTTCCAAACATGCACTGAAGCAACCATTTAGAAAGGCAATCTAAGAGCGTCCCAATAAGGTCAGTAAATTTTGCTCTAAAAATGGTAGTGAACAGTGCACATTTTTCATTTTACCAACCTACGTCTCTTTCAAAATTTGAACAATTCCTCCCTATTATCCTCTCTATTTGCCAGTGAGATGTAGCTCAGTTGGCATCTCCTGGCTCTCCCCACGTGGGAGACCAGGGATCGAGCCCCATTGGGGGCATTGGAGTTTCAGGGCTATGGATAGCCCCTATACTCGTCTGTGTAACCCCCTAACACCCCGCTAACCCCCACTAACAATTCTCCTAAACTATGGCAAAAAAAATTCCTCTCTATTTTAATTAATGGGTTTAGTGGAGAGAGAGAGAGAGAGAGAGAGAGAGAGTGTGTGTGAAAAGAAAAAATTATTAAAAAAATGAGAAAGAGAGTGAATAGTGACTCCTCGAATGGAAAGGAATTTGGAGAGGCATTCATAGGTGGCTGGGTAAATTAACTAAGAAATTGAATACTGATAGGTGTGTGGATTCGCAAAAAAAAACAAAAAGTAAAGAAAAGGAAGGGCTACCATCAGATCAGTGTCGATAGAATGAGCCACCATGGACATTGCTTGCGGAACGTGATAGTATGTTACGATTTTAATTAGGGGTGCTCACGGTCCGGATTGGCATGAATCCTATCCTAATTCGCAAGTCACGGTTTTTTGAAAATAAAATCCATGTCCGATCCAAAAGTCTCATGGTCCGATTTCAGTCCGATCCGCTAGTCACGGATCGGTTCCAGATTTGTCCACGGATTTTCAACTTATTTTAAAAAAAATCATAACCTCATTCAAAAACTCAAACTCAACATTGAAACAAACTCTTCAGTAGTATAGTTAGTAGATGAGAATATAAAGCATTAAGAAGAACAAAGAAAGAGCGAAACCAATAATGAAATCTTATTGAACATTCCAAAAAATTAATTTAACAGATCTAAACTTGAACATTATGGAATCAAAATAAATAGCCAAAAAACAAAACCCAAAATTCATTTTGGAATTCCAAACATAGTAAGCTATAAATAGTCACAAACACAAAACCCAAATATCATTTTGGAATCCCAAACAAAGTAGGCTACAAAAGTGGTAAAATTATTTATCTATGCATTTATGTTTTTTTTTTTAAAAAAAATTACAGGAGTATATAATAAAAATCTCACGGAGTTGATCCGGATCCGATCCGAAAAATCTGGATCCGAATCCGTTATTTCAGATCCGATAATCCGATAAACCGGAACCGAAAATTCTAATAAAATTCGGACCGGATCCAAGCTTATTGGATCCGGATCAAATCCGGCCCGTAAGCAAAGAAACTGGAAAAGCCACAAGCAAGCTAGCTGGAAAGGATAAAAAAATAAATAAATTACCAAATCGAATTCGGATTTTCGGATCGGATATCCGAAATTTGGATCCGGATTAACGTTTTCGGATTTGTGATTATCGGATCCGGATCGGATTCGGATACTCTCGGATCCAGATCGGATCCTACCCCTTGACAAGCCTAGATCGCAGTGGGAAAAGAATTTTTTCCTCAAAAGCTTTCCTGTTGGACTCACCTAACGCCATGACCAAACCGTAAAAGGTACACCTAACGCCATGGTGCGTACTGCGTAGAAAGGCAGGAAATGTACAGGATTTGTGGATTGTGTTCACACTACACACATTGCCAAAAAAGCCCCTGCACATCCGGACAAAACCCACACACATCCACGGGACAAAAACGGAAAACATCAAAAGTCGGTAATCCGGAAAACATGGTGAAATTACCCAATCAACCCTTGACCAATACAGAAAGGCAGGAAACGTGTAGGATTTGTGGATTGTACGTGTTCACACTACACACATTGTGTTCTTCCAAAAAAAGCCCACACATCCGCACAAAATGCCCACACATCCACGGGACACAAATGGAAAACATCAAAAGTCTAATAAGGGCAATACAATAATCCTGAAAACATGGCAAAATTACCCAATCAATCCTGGACCAATACAGCCATGGCAGGAGACGTAGCCAAAACCTGGCGCATTCTCTGCACTTCATAGCAAAATGCAAACCATGGCTATCCTAAAGTATTTTGGACGGCCGGATGTACGCGCATGGGTGCCACGTGGTACCCGCTCGGCATACATTTCTTTTTCATCTTTGGGAATTGGAAGGCCTAAAACTTCCTGTAGAAACTTTCTACTCCCCAGGGCTTCATGTGGGATTTTTTAATCACAGCGGTTTTGTGTTTGTGCATAATTTTTTTTTTTTCTCTTTTATCGTATTCATCACTCTGTTGCTTTTAATCAGTAATGGTGTGCCCATTCGATGCACAGGAACTAAAAAATCAATGCCAATATTCTCATTTGTTCGAACTTTAAGATGCTTGAATGGCTTTGACAATTTTTTGCTGAAACTTTCTACTTTCATCTGAATCAGTCATGAGGTATGCTGATTACTCTAGGTTGCCTGCCCACTTCAGAATTGGGTCTCGACTGGTATTCATGCCTTTGTTTCAACATGTATATCTTTATTTGAGTAACAGTCTGTGTAACAGAGTTTTAGGTAAATAATTATGTCTGGATATTATGTTTTCGTCCATACTAAAAAAAATTAATCGTATTTGTTAGTTTTGCGTGAATTTGTTCATCATTCGTTCGTCCCAATGAGATGAATCTAAAAAGTAACAAATTATGATCAAAATTTAACAAAGTTCTCTATAGACGCAAATAATTAAAACCAGATTGATTTTTTATGTATTTACAAAAATATTAGTTCGGTTTATAATTTTTTACTTCTCGAATTCCTCTCGTCGAAACAAACTAAAAGTCCAAAAAAAAATTGGCGCACAATCAAAAGATGCAAATTTTTTTTTTTAAATAAAGATAATAAGATCATAGAAAATGTAAGAAAAGAAGCAACTGGGCCAAGCCTTGGGACATGGGCTGACATTGGAAAGTCGAGTATGTACTAGGAGAAATTTTTCAGTGCCGAGTGGATATTGCCCACGTGGTACTTGCTCGACAATTTCAGCCATCCAAAATGCGACCTAACGGTCCGGAAGAGGAGAGAGTGTTCGGGTGAGAGGAGAGAGAGAGAGAATCAATCTCAACTGTCCAAAAAGTATTTTAATAACCACTTCATAAGTTCGAAAGGGATTACTTAAACATTACCATGATCACATTTTAGCAACAAAACTCTCTTAACATAAGTGTGTATGAAATTTGGAATCCCCGAAATTAGATTAAATATAGGATTTCGTTGTAGTTGCATCTCATTATACTCCCTCCGTCTAAAAAGGAATGTCCAAAATTACTATTCACCACCCTCAAAAAATTATGTACATCTTGCAATTTATAATGCTTTTTGTGATTTTAAAAACACTGTTTAATAGAATTAAGTGAGATCTATCAATCGAGATCCATATTGCATAAATAAATCATTATACTTTGAAAAATATAAATAAATCTTTTGAGAGGTGTGAACAATGATTTTAGACATTTTTTTCGAGACGGAGGGAGCGCCAACCGCGCAAACAAGTTACATACTTTCACGAGAAAATTTTGGGTGCCCATAGGGTACCACGCTGTCAAGCACTCGTGGTACCCAAGGCCAATCACAAGCTGCCAGCTGACTCATGCGTCAATAGGGGTGAAAGTGCAAACCGCATAAACCGGACCGGACCGGAAACCGGACCGAACCGGCCTGTTTAGTACCCCTTTCAATTTATCCGGTCTAGTTCCGGTCTATTACTTTAGAAAAACCGGAAAACCGGTCCGGTTTCCGGTTGTAGGGGTTAAAAAACCCGGACCGGACCGGCCCGAACCGGATAGATATATATATATATATATATATAGTTTTTTTTATTATATTTTAGTAACCCAAAATATAAAACGTTAACAACAGTACACCACACCCCGCCGCCCCCATTCAGTCGTTTCCTTCTCTCTCTCTCTCTCTCTCTCACTCTCTCTCTAGACCTCCACAAACCACAGCTCTGCCTCCACTGTTCGTACGTCTTCGGCCGGACCATTCACCGCCGGTACGTCTCTCTCTCTCTCTCTCTCCTCCGTCCAATTCTCTCTTTCTCAACTCTCTCACCTCTCTGTCTCTATCTCCCAGACTCCCAACTCCACGACGCAGCTGCAAGCCGCGACCACTTCTCTCTCTCCCTTCGAGATCGATGGCAGCAAATCCCCCCCTTTCTCTGCCCAAAGATCGATTCCACGAAGAAGACAACACTCAATAGCCATGGGATGTTTGGATCTACAAAAACTCGATCTGGTTTGTAACGTTTGTTCGCAAAATCTTTGTATACTCGATCTGGTTTGTAACGTTTGTTCACAAAATCTTTGTATACCAATCTTTGAATACCAATCTGCAAAAACTCAATCTCGTCTGACCAAACCGGGAAATCGGCAGAACCGAACTGAAACCGGATGAAACCGACAGGAACCGAACCGGCCTTATTTGGTCCGGTCCCGGTTTCAAAAATTCCCAAACCGAATGACCGGTTCGGTCCCAAAAATATCCCGAAACTGGACCGAACTGGACCGTTTTTACCCCTATGCGTCAATCCCTTGTCCACTCAGCACCAACTCCTTTGAAACTTAACGGAACAAACGGCGTGAAAAATTCTCTCTCCTCTCCTCTGTAGTCAGTCCCCTTTTCTCTTGCCCCTCTTGAATTCACTCCAAATTTTTCAGTCAAAATTTGAAATTCAAAAGACCCGCCTTTATATTCACCCATATATATATGATGATTTTTACAAAGTGATTTTTCAGATCAAAAACAAAAAACAAAGCTCTTGATATTATCAGTTGCAGCCAAAACATTCTTTCCAAACCCCAGTTGCCCAAAAGAGATAGCACTGTTGCCGGCGCCGGCAGCAGTGGCTCATCGAAGACGACAGTTACGGCGACGAAGGTTTGATGATAGCCTATCGTGGCCATGTCGGAAGACTAACCCCAGACGATCGTGACGGTTATCGATGACATCGCGCTATGATGGCGGCAGTGAAGAGAGGAAGCCGTCTGTTACAGCGTCGAAGGTGATTATACACCACCATGGCACCATAGTGCAACCTTTGATGGTTTTGTAGGATTTCATAAGAAACCCTAACCCAAGAACTCATGTCAAACCATTGAAGAAAATAATAGTGGATGTGTACCTGTCGCCATGGAGAATGAAAAACCTTGTGTGTGTGGTTGTTCGTCTTCCACCTCCAAAGCCCTACTCTTGATCTTGACCTTAGTCTCACACTCGATGGGATGGTATGAGAAGAGAGATTAGGGTTTGAAGTGGGGACTTAACCACATATTTATAGGCCATGGTTCCATCATAGCCCATCATAATAGATGGAACCCTAATGGGCCTTGAATGGTCTCTACACTTAATAATAGCCCGCACCACATAACGCACGTGATATAACCCAAATATGTGCTAATAGAGATTTGCCAATTACCCGGTTACATTAATTAAACGATCACAACTTAATGGGTAATACCGACACCACTCAAACCTTATTCTACAATATACAATATCTAATTATATGATCTATGTAGGCTCACCTACGGAAAAATTGCTAACAATCTCCCACTTGGGCCACATAGGTCATCCAGATATTAGACATTGTAAACTTTAGGAGCGCTCAAACTTTTATTGTCGAAATTTATGAGTGTCATCTCAAACAATCTGGTCCATCAAAAACATAAATATAGGATCAAGGCGGCCTTTGCCATATTTATCATGACAGGACCCATCCATGGTCACAAATATCTATGCATTCAACGACATAGATCAAGTACGGAAGTGTAGCATGGAAATTACATGCAAATGTGATCCTTTAGCATGCCTATTTCCAACTAGTCCAACCTTATAACTCAAGAGAGTTTCCTGAGTCACGCATATAATCAAAACTTCATGTCTATACCACAATTTGAAAATATGCAACTTTATTCAGAATCATCAATAAACCAAAAGTGATCACCACAAACGTCAAATAATTAATAATATGAATAGCACAACTCCCACTAATCAAATACTTCACTAGAACTAGAACTAACCATTGTTGTATGAGCTACATGCTCCTTAAACACTTTAGGTGGTAAGCCCTTAGTAAGCGGATCCGCAATCATAAGTTCTGTGCTAATGTACTCAATTGACATAAGATGATTCTGAACTCTTTCCTTAACGATAAGAAACTTGATGTCAATATGCTTTGATTTTGACAAACTCTTGTCCTAATTTAGCAGCCTGATTATCACAGTAAATCCTTATTGGCTTCTTGAGTTACCAATAGTATGAAGCCAGATGATAAAATTTTGCAACCACAGCGCTTACTCTGTTACTTTATAGCAAGCAATAACAAACTCGGAGTCCGAATATCCAACAATAATAATTAGATTCTCCGATATGTGAGCATATCATTTACAAATATCTACCAAGCATTCCAACTATGCACGCAATATCTGGACGCGTACAAACTAGAGCATACATAAGACTCCCGCTATTCTTAAGATAAACACATTGATCCATATCATTTTCCTTAAAACCAAAAAGGAAATTACTTGGTCAAACTTTCGGTACCATTGACGGGATGCCTGCTTTAAGCCATAAATGGATTTCTTTAGTTTGCAAACCAAATGTTCTGATCCTTTAGTCTCAAAACCTTCTGGTTGCACCATATATATGGTTTCTTCAACGTCACCGTTGAGAAACGCAGTCTTTACATCCATTTGGTGAAGCTCTAAATCATAATGAGCTACAAGTGCCATAACAATCCTTAGAGAGTCTTTCGATGATACCAGAGAGAAAGTCTCTTTATAGTCAATGTCTTCCTTTTGAGTAAAGCCTTTAGCAACAAGACGTGCTTTATATCTTTCGATATTACCTTTCAAATCCCGCTTGGTTTTAAATATCCATTTACAACCAACAGGCTTGACACCTTTAGGCAATTCGACAAGATCCCAAACGTCGTTGTCACTCATGGACTTTAACTCATCCAATATAGCATTCATCCATTTTAGAGAGTTAACACTTTGTTTGGCTTGACTGAAAGATATGGGGTCATCTTCCAATCCTATATCAAACTCATGTTCTTGGAGATAAACCATATAATCATCAGGAATCGCTGATCTCCTCTCCCTATTGGATCTCCTAAGTGGCACCTCTACTTGAGTTTGTTGTGGTTCTTCTGTATTAGTAGGAGGCAACTCATGATTAGTTTGGTGGTTTGCATCCGCATCCTGTACAAGTACAGGTGTAACCACCTCAACAGTCTCAATTGGAATCATAGGAATCTAAACTTGTTCTTCTTCAAATAAAAAATTCCTTCTTTGTGCACTCCCACTACTTTCAACATCCTCAATAAATTTGGCATTATCCGTCTCAATTATGGTATTTGTGGAAGGACAATAAAATTTAAAACCTCTTGACCTTTCAGAGTATCCAACAAAATAACAGCTAACTGTTCTTGAGTCCAATTTTCTTTCATTGGGCCTATAAGGCCTAGCCTTAGTTGGACAACCCCAGACATGAAAATGCCTAAGACTAGGCTTCTTTCCAGTCCACAACTCGTATGGGATTTTAGCTACTGCTTTACTTGGTACTTGATTTAAAATATAAATTACAGTCTTTAAGGCTTCTCCCCAAAGGGAATCAGGTAAAGAGGAATTGCTTATCATGCTTCTAACCATATCCTTAAGGGTTCGGTTTCGTCTCTCAGATACACCATTTTGACGTGGCGTCCCTGGCATGGTGTATTGAGGTACGATCCCACATTCTTCCAAGTATCTCCCAAAAGGCCCTCGACGTTGTTCGCCTGATCCGTCATATCGACCGTAGTATTCACCACGACGATCGGATCTAACAGCCTTAATTTTCTTATTAAGTTGATTTTCAACTTCTGCTTTATAGGCCTTAAATACGTTCAGTGCCTGTGATTTTTCATGTATCAAGTATAGATACCCATAACGAGAATAGTCATATGTAAAAGTGATAAAATACCGTTGACCATTCCAAGAAGCCGTAGGGAATGGACCACAAATATCGGTATGTATCACTTCTAAAATATCTAAACTCCTTTTGGCACCAAATTTCCTTATGTTTGCTTGCTTCCCCTTTATGCATTCAACACAGATTTTGAAATCTGAAAAATCAAGAGGATCAAGAATTTCACTTGACACAAGCCTTTCAATCTTCTCTTTGGAGATATGTCCCAAACGCTTGTGCCACAACACAGAGGAGTTCTCATTAATTAATTTTCGTTTTGTACCATAGTTGACAACATGTAAAGTTTCATTAAACTTTAAGTGTGAAGCATCCAAATCTAACCTGTATAGACTATCAACTAGAGATCCAGTACCGATAATATTTAAATTTTGGAAAAGACTGAAACCTCCGTTACCAAATGAACAAGTATAACCGGATTTGTCCAAACAGGAAACAAAAATTAAATTCCGTCTAAATGATGGCACATAAACAGTCTCATCTAGATCCAAATAAAAACCAGATTCTAATTTAAGTCTATAGACTCCAATTGCCTCAACACGAACTTTATTGCCATCTCCCATATAAATAAACCTTTCGGCATCACTGGGTGTTCGGCTCCTTAGACAACCATTCATAGACACACTTATGTGAATAGTGGCACCCGTATCTATCCACCAAGTGTTGGGTGGTACTTCAGCTAAATTAAATTCACAGCAAACAAAACTAAATTGGTTTTCTTTATTTGCGAGCCACTTGTGATACTTGGGACAATCTTTCTTCACATGACAATCAGCCCTTTTGCAAAAGAAACAGGGAATAACTGTATCTTGATTCTGTTGCACATTTGTCTGTGAAGTTCCAGTATGTGAAATTCCCTTACCCTTATGATCAAATTTGCTTTTCTTAGTGCCTAAATAACCAAGAGAATATGTTGGAATGTTGTTCAAATTGACAGATATAGAAGATGTATTCACTATAATAATACAAAAGAGAAGCTCACGATTAACAAATATCAATAATGCAATGATAAAAAATAAAAAACTTGATTATAATTATCATGCAAAAATTGGTCTAATTGTCGGGGCATACAATTTAGACAAATAGACATAAAATAAAAAACAAATATTATGTCTTTAGTGGTGGGCCCTGTCGAGAAACCTAACGCATCATTATAACCAAGTCTTTGGACAGTAATTATAACATGCAAGTGGTCTTCTCAAAAAATAAATAAGGCTAGTTAACATGAACAATATAAATAGGCCTGGCCAATCAAAAGCCTTCCTTTGGGCCGACTTTTGAACGCATAGGTAAATCCTAAAAATTATATTATTCAAAATTAACTACCTTATACCGTTTAAATCCGGCCAAATAATAATCTTCCTTTGGGCCGATCACTATCCGCATGGATCCAAACGTAACTTTATGCGATTCAAAAACTTTTACCTTCAAACCCAAGAAAATCACCACGATAGAGACCACTTTGGCGATCGGTATATCACGTTAATTTTCCCAAGTATCGGGTATGAATCGCTGAAAAATTTATGCCCCTAATTTTAAAATTTCTTAAGCGAAACGAGTAATAACCATGAAATTTAATTCTCGTAGTTGCTCTGTATTTACTTTATAGCGGCATTAAATAAAAAACTGTTGATCCTTTTATCGAAGTTCAATCTGGCCATGGTTGGTACAAAATATAGATGCTGCAAGTACCCACCAATATTTTATAGAGTAAATAAAAAAAGTTTTGATTCACATAACAAGGTAACAAAGTTACCATCAGATTCACCAGGAATCCGAAACTAATATTAAACTCTCATGTATCGATAATAGGAAAAGAAAAATAATGCCGCACTGTTGCCATGCAAACCGTGGCAATAATAGAAGTAATACAGAAGGCATATTAGATCAATTGAATAAACTTAAAATATGATGACCGAAGTATTGATCTAATAGCTAGAAATCGAGAATCAAAAATCTGTCCAGGGAAAACCAGATTCAAGTTATTACTAGTTCCTTGAATAAAGAGGAAAAATAAACTTTATATTTTCCTCAATAATCTGACAAGAGGCTCTGATACCACTTGTAGGATTTCATAAGAAACCCTAACCCAAGAACTCATGTCAAACCATTGAAGAAAATAATAGTGGATGTGTACCTGTCGCCATGGAGAATGAAAAACCTTGTGTGTGTGGTTGTTTGTCTTCCACCTCCAAAGCCCTACTCTTGATCTTGACCTTTGTCTCACACTCGATGGGATGGTATGAGAAAAGAGATTAGGGTTTGAAGTGGGGACTTAACCACATATTTATAGGTCATGGTTCCATCATAGCCCATCATAATAGATGGAACCCTAATGGGCCTTGAATGGTCTCTACACTTAATAATAGCCCGCACCACATAACGCACGTGATACAACCCAAATACGTGCTAATAGAGATTTGTCAATTACCCGGTTACATTAATTAAACGATCACAACTTAATGGGTAATACCGACACCACTCAAACCTTATTCTACAATATGCAATATCTAATTATATGATCTATGTAGGCCCCTACGGAAAAATTGCTAACAGGTTTATCAGTTGATATGGCAAGCCAGTGACATCATCTGAATTCAAGAAGAGTTGGCAAGCTTTTATTGGCTACGGGCACCAAGTGGCATGCCAGCTTGGTACTCTATCTGCATGCAAAATTTTCTCTACTTTCACAAACAATTTCAGGATTGTGTAATTCGTGTGTAATTGTAGCAAAACTACTTGTTGCCAAAATGTGCAATTATTGCAGACAATTTGGCAGAGCAATAAAAACATATTTTCTCTGTCCCAATTTAATACTCTCGTTCTATTATAACCGGATAAAAAACTACTTATAACTTGAAATCGGTAATGAATTTCATATTCAATATGGATCTTGTTTGATAGATCTCAATTAATTCTATAAGATAATATTTTCAAAATCACGTAAAACAATGTAAATTATGAGATATAATTAATTGAAAAATGACACGAACTTCCAAAATGAACAATTATACAAGAAGCTGATCTTAAATGAGTTTTAATGGACAAGGATAATGAGTTCGACTAGCTTAGATTGTGGATAGAAATATCGTTAGTTCAAGTTATTCAATACTCCTGAAGCACTGTCACACGACTTTTTCCATTACATATTTGAGTTCGTTGGCAAACCACAAATGTTGCTGGTTGCCACACAAAAGTGCAATAAAAAAGAGCCCTGGAGCACCACGTGCAAGATAAAATATTTATCCATGGATAGAACCCATATCTACATTAAAATTGAGTTCCGCTGTTGACTAAAATATATTTTTCAGTATTTTACTCTTGTTTTTTCACTATTAAAGACTCCCAACTTAAATGAGTGTTTTTAGTGAAAATGTTTTTGTTGCATCCCCTATCACACATCGGTGCGATGATTAAAATTGAAATAGTATACAAGGAACCGCGAGCAACTACTGTATAATTAGGCAGGCCAGCTGAAACGGATCTTTACGGTTGTCTTTTGCCTTATGGCTAGAGACAAAGGCTTTGTTTGGATGGATTTTGAGAAGAATTTTTTAAATAGTGTTTGGTTGAATTTTTGAAAATAAGAATAATGAGGTAATGATAAGAGAGAGAAATGAAATGATATGGTAATGAATGGAGAAAGAAACTTTTTGAAAAGAAAGAATCTTTTGGGAAAAAAAAAATTGAAAACGGGGAAAGAAGGGAAGTGAACAAGGCCAAAAAATTTAGCAATTGAGGCATAGTTTTCCAAAAGATTTTAGCAATTCAGTTGCTAAGATGATTTTAGCAATTCAGTTGCTAAAATCATAGCAAATGAGTTCAAAAGGTCCTAAATCATGGTATTTCAAATCATAAAATTAAGTGGTTTCGTGTATTATTTTTTGAATTTTTTTACACCGAATTAAAGTACACGAGGAGTACTTTGATTTGGTGCAAAAAAATCGAAAAACGATACACTGAACCACTTCATTTTTTAATTTCAAAAAATTAATTTTAGCACCTACTAAAATCATGATTATTTTAGCAATTGGGTTACTAAATTTTGTTGGAAAACTATACCTTAAGTTCACAAACAGAAGACAAAGCAAAACAAAAAAAAAAAAAAGTCTCGTCAGTGGGACCTAGTATAAAACTTAAAAGTGCAACTAAGAGCATCCTTATCTGGAGCACCAAAATTTTCACCAAATTTAACTTCAAAAACACCTTTTATAAATTAGCAAGTCACTTTATCAAAAACTCACAAAATCAAACTCTCTATTTTAACTTTACTATATTAAACTATTCCCCTCAAATCTATAAAAAAAAAAATTTTACCCATTCTTTGCCCCTTTACCGCTTGGGGAGTTACTATTTGTGTCAGCATATGGCTGACTTTTGATCTTTAACCATTGGTTAAGCTCTCCTCCCTCTGTGTCTCTTCCGTCTCCCCCTCTCTCTCTCTTATGTCCACACAGGACCCCCACGGCAGAAAACATAAACAAATATTGGTGCGTGAACAGTGCCTACTCAAATTTGAGTAGGCACTGTAGCAAAAATAATTTGGTGAGGGAGAATAGAGAGGCTGATTTTTTGGGGTTTTGGGAGATTTGGCTCTCTATTTTAACCAAAAAGTTAATTTAGGAAGGGAGATGAGGATGCCCTAATAGATTTGCGATTTGCCTCGGATTTCTTTCCTGTCCTGTTTGCTGATGCTTAACTTCCACATTCTCTAATTAACTAGGAAATTATTATATGCTTTTGGAACAATGCTCAGGGACTCTACAAAAGCCCTGTGGAGCGCATGGAATTCTCCTACAATTAAGTGCCTTGGGAAAATGAAATACGTCAAATTTTGAATGTGTCATGTGATAAATTATTGAAGAAAAAAACTAGTGTAATCTCAATAAATTATTGAAGGATCAAAGGAAAAAAAAAAACTCCGGAGTTGTCTCCGTTGGTGAGGATCATTTTCACACAATTGATCAAGAGTCAACTTCAAAATAATTTGATTTTACAGCTGTATATTTGTTCGAGTTGGACTCTTAATTTCCATGTTAGAGGGTTTATGCATTTTGATTTTCTTACTTAAAAAAAAACAGTTTTTTTATTTTTAAAATAAAAAATAATGAGAATGTTTAAGAAGTAAGAATACGGATAAATGTTTTGTAATATTTGTATCAATTTAAAGAACTAATTCAAATATTTGTATAGGTATGAAAAATAAAAAATAAACATATATGACAAAAATGCGGGGCATTTCTTCTAACCTTTTTGGAAAAACACATGATTTTTTTGTTGAACAATGCTAGCACCCAGAAAAATTTACTCCAAAAAAGAAAAAGATATGTGACTATGCGTACGGTGCTTTTGCACAAAAAATGTACAAATGTTTTTATTTGAACCAAAAACTACGTTTATCCAGTTTTGAACAAAAAACTGGATAAACGGATAGAGCAATTACCGAATTCCGATTGAGCTAATTTTTTACGGGGTATCAGTAAACATTATTTTGAAAAACATGAACGGCTCCAATTATTCGTGTGGAACCTAGAAATGTTCCAAACCAACTAATTTGTACATTTTATGTACAAAAATTTATGTACCCCTAGCATTGTCCCTCCGAAAAATATGCCGAAAGTGAAATCAGTGGCTTGTTACTGATTTCATTTTTGAGTTTTTCTGGAAAAAAAAAAAGTGAAATGAGTATAATATTCAACTGATGAAATAATAGGTCACTAGGGAATAGGATCCATTGAGCATGATAGAGTTAGATCTGGATCTGGGAATCAGCTTGATAGATTCACATAACACCAAAACAACTTTTATTTCGTTTAAAAATATTTGGGAAAAAAAAAAAAGGAACAAAAATGTTCATTGGTGGGTGACGAAAAGTTTTTGAAAGCCTCTTAAGTCTTAACCTACCAAGGAAACTGGGAGAAGAGCAGTGGCAACAGATTTTATTGCTTTAAAACTCTATCTTTCAAGGGATGGCCATCAATATTTTGCTTTTTATTTTATCCATAAAGTGGATGCTATTTGTAATTTTGTAGTCCAGGGTGACATCTTTTGCTAAGGAAATGCTAAAATCAGTTCGTTGGTAAGGTTTAAAAGTGTACTGATATTTGTGAAATGTGTAATAAAAATGTGTAAAATTGTATTAAAAAATGTAAAAAATTATGCTGAAGTATGTGTGTTTTTGTCTTCTTCTGTTTTTAATGTTAGTCTAGTGAGCAGTTAATAAGAGGACCCATTTCGGCACATAGTAAGTGGGAAAAACACAAAAATCTATAAAAAAAATTTAGAATATCGGTATCATTGCTGACTTATTAGAGGGTACTCGCTGGGTTTCTCATATACGTGTGCTGACTAGTTGAAGCATAAGTTTGCCTGGGGTTGAGCTGGGTTTCTCTCAGTTTTCCATTTTTCTTCTTCTTTTTTTTTCCCAACGGGTTAGCTGAAGGTCTGTTTTTGGCTAGTCTTTTGAGCTGGGTAGGTTTGATTTTCTGGAATTTGGGAACTGGGTTTGTGCTTGAATCCTCAATCCTCATAGTGGGTTTTCTCTAGGCTTAATATTGATGACCATTTCTGCTCTCTCTGGGGTTTCTCTCAACCTTTCCAGGCTCTTTTTGAGCTAGGTGGATTTTGGTTAAGATGTCTTTGAATTGCAAACACTCTCGCTCTAATAGTAAGTTCTCAAGCAGTTTGAAGCTGAAGAAGTCAAAGGAGCCTTTGCATGAGTCTGATAGAGTCTGGAAGTGGAGAACACTGCTTCTGTTTCTATGCCTTTTGGGTGCTGCTATTATTGGGTTTATTTGGGTCTTCTCGGGCTTGAATGATGGGACCTCAAAGGATGAGACCCTAAATTTGCCTCAAGACAAAGATAGGGGGTTGCTAGAGCATTTCAATGTCAGCAAGGGGCAATTTCATGATTCGGCTTCTTTGTTCCATGGATCAGATCAGGTGATGTGTCTTTATCTCTTAGACTTGTATCTTCAACATCTTGGATTTGGATCTTATAGTAGTAAGCCTTCTGTTTTTAGTCCTGGTTGCTTGGTCTCTAGATGGAGGTAGTTGCTTTTGATAACAACTGTTTTGTACTAATTTATACTTCCGTAAGTTAGGAAGTTGATTGAACAAAGAAGGATAATAGAAGTTCACTTCTGGATCTGTTATAATAAATTGTCCATGGCATTTTGCTGCTGTGAACTCTGAGGGTATATATATGTAGAACTGAAGATTGAAGTGTACCGAGTGTAGCTGAACTAAACCATTTTGTTATTTTATGGTTGAGTTATCAATACATTTTTCCCACAGTACTGATTCTTCCATTTTGATCTGTTCTTCATTCAAAGTAAGACGAAATGAAATACTTTAAGGTAGAGGAGTTATTAAGTGAAGTTGTGTAATGGCTTTTTTACTTTAGGTTTTTAACTAGTTCCTTTTCTTTTCGAGTCTAATTATAATTTTGATGTTCTTTGATTCACAATAAAGCTTCCGTAGATATTCCTCTTGAAATGGAATTTGAAATTAAAAAATAAAAAAGAGAGGAAATCCGAGTTGATATAATGGAACTTGTTAGAGCTTGTCCCACATTGGTTAATTATAACCTCCAAAGCTAGTATATGAGCCTGGGTGGCCTCTCCTTTCCACTCATTGCCAATTGCTTGAGTTGGATGCTTTAACGTGGTATCAAAGCTAGGCTTTCGGAGGCTTTTGGAAAAGACTTTATGTTGTTGATGGTTGGTTCCCCTTAGTTTGTAGTTGATGATGATAATTGTCGTATGTGTTGAATCGTTGTTTATCTCTCCACGTGGGGGACAGGGGTGGCATGTGTGGGGGAGTGTTAGAGCTTATCCCACATTGGTTAATAAAAACCTCCAAAGCTAGTTTATGAGTCTGGGCGGCCTCTCCACTCATTGCTCATTGGTTTTGAGTTGGATGCTTTAACAAAACTCCTGCATCCAACTTTTATACCAGTGTGACTTTTGCATCCAATTTTCATGCCTTTTTAGTTATGTCTTGCAGAAAATGCCCTTGCAGTGTGCAAAAAATGTACGTGATGAAATGCTGCCTATTAATGTGGCCTGTGCTATGAAGGGTATGTGCTCAGAGAAGCAGGGATTTGCAAGCCAGCATGGCGTGATTGCAGAAAATGTTGAATTCCGGGACCAATGCCCCTTTTGGGAAGAGGATGTCCCCCGTAAACGTGGCCTGTACTTGCCTGAGGACAATTCTCTATCCTCTGCTTCATGTTCTATGTCTACAGCTGCATCGGATGATCAGAGCTGTCAAAAGGTAGAGCTGTGTCATGCTAAATCAGGAATTTGCTTTCTTGAATTTTCTATGACTTAGATAGGCTTTTCAATCTTAGAAGTTCCACAATTTGAATTGTTGTATGGGCTTCTTGATAAATTTTCTTATCATGCCTGTTCGATGAAATACTTCAGAAAAGCTACCAGAACGAGGCAAAGAATCACAAAGTTTACAGAGATCAATTAAATAAGTAGACACATTGTACTAGGAGTGGAAATACGGATGTAAGAACAGAAATTTGTAGATTAGAAATATAATTGAGCTGGAACTATTGGGTTCACAAGTGGCAGCTGAATGAAATAATCTCATACAGTTGACTTTTGAAACTTTCTAGTCGGGAGCTAGTATCTACTGACTCATGTATTTGCTTTATGATTATAGGAGAATTTCCTTTTCATGACTTCTGAGGCAGCCTATGTATATCATATTTTTACTTTTGCTAAAGGATTTCCTTGCTTTGAAATTTGCAAAAGCCAAGATTAATTGTACATATTTTTCATTTTCTTTTGCTGATGGACTATGGTCTTACTTTGGTTTTGATCAGTATGTATTGCAGAGAAAAGCTTTTGGAGCTAGGGTAAAGGAGCAATGCCAAAGCTTTTCTTTCTGCTCGGTGAATGCTTGCTGGTGGATTTTTTTGGTGGTAATACTTAGCTGCCTTATGCCATGCTTATGCCAAAAATTGCTGGGAAATGAGAAATGGAAGCTTTTTCAGCAGCAGCTGCCACCACTACAGAGACAACAGCAGCCAGTCCGTACTTCTTCTAAGAGTACTGGGAATTGGAGGTTGAATTTCCTTATTGGGTTTGTCATAGCTGGGGTTTTATTTTCTGGTTTTTTATATTGGTATATAAGTACGGTTGATGTTTCCAAACGGAAAGATATGCTTGCCAACATGTGTGAGGAAAGGGCAAGGATGCTGCAGGATCAGTTCAATGTGAGCATGAATCACGTGCATGCCTTGGCTATCTTCGTCTCCACATTTCACCACGGGAAAGAACCTTCTGCAATCGATCAGGTAAGATTTTCTCATCACCTTTCACCTTTTCCCTTATCACTACTATAGTACTATTCCATCCGTGAATAAAATATATAGCCCTCTATTCCATATAACATTTACATCTAAGTTAACAAACATTTGGCTCCATCATTGCCATTCCTTTCTGACTTTTGTACACATCCATAAATTTACAAGGGGCAATTGGAAATAATATTTTGTGCTTCTAATTTTAAAAGGGCAAAGCATTGGGGTGGCCCAAAATGGAAAGATGGACCTACAACTAGGACCAAGGGAGTAACGAACCTACCCATTAGGTGCGCTGAATCCTGCGTTGGAAGTTTGCATGGGGGATTTATATGTAGGAGCCGTGAACCTAAATGACATCAGCCCTAAGTTCCTGTAATGGCGAGCCAAGGGATGCCAAATGGGCTCTACTTATACAACCATGATTCCTATTGCAAACTTTTGTTATGGGACTTAACACATGCAGCACATGTTAGGGACTTAGGGTCATCATGAGAAAACTGTATTCTTGATGTTGTAATCTTCCACTCCCACATCAAATGTTATGGTGTGATCTTCCGTGTATAAGGAGTGAAGCCAAAACTACAACTCCTAAAGTTTTGGATGAGCTCATGTAGTTGTTACCAATATGGTAATACATCTCATGACACACTCCCCAAGGATATAAAGAAGTTTGTTTGTTGTACTACGTTGCTCTGTTTCGTTGTGGTAGTGATTTTGACTACCCTGACAATGTTTAATTCACAGAAAACCTTTGGAGGATACACTGAAAGAACAGCTTTTAAGAGGCCACTTACTAGTGGAGTTGCCTATGCTTTGAGAGTTCTTCACGCGGACAGAGAAGAATTTGAGAAGGAGCATGGATGGACAATAAAGAAAATGGAAACTGAAGATCAAACTTTGATCCAAGACTGTGACCCTGAAAACTTGGATCCTTCACCCCCTCAAGATGAATATGCACCAGTTATTTTTTCTCAAGAAACCGTCTCCCATATCGTATCTATTGATATGATGTCTGGAAAGGTGCGCCTTGTTTAGCTTGTAAGCTTTTAATATCTTTTGTTTTTCAGATCAGTTTTCATTTTCATGAAGCTAATGATTCCAGTTTTACCTCTAGTAAATTCATATGAACTGTAACCAATCAAAATTGACTCGGGTAGAGACTCCGACCAGGTGAGCTGAGGCCACCCAAGACCAAACTTTGATACCATGTTGGATTTCTTGGAGGGTTCCAAGCTAAAATCAATTGGCAATAGGTGGAGTAGCCTCTAGAGAATGTTAACCAAGCTTGGGATGCTTAGGTGAGCGATGTGGTATGAAATCTAACAATGCTGATTTTGACTACGTATTGGATGAAGAAAGTAAAAATTATATTAGTTTTGTATACATGCATTTATAATCTAGTGTTTACATCTCCAATTACCGTATGCGAAATGGAAAACCAAGACTGAATCAGGCTTCACAAATTCAACAAGTTTTGTATAACATGCACAGAGCCGGCTCATACTTTTGGTAGGCCTAAATCGGACTTATTAAACGAGGTCCAGCCACTGGGGGGAAAAAAAAAATGAGGCCCACCCTATATTTTGTATACAAAAATTGGCCAATAAAGTGTCTTTATAAAAACTATTACAGAAGATTTACCATTAGAAATGCAAACCTATAGTTATCCAAAAATATACAACCGCTACAATATTTCAAAATCTATCATTCGAACATTTGTCGTCTCGCACTTTTAGCGGCAAACGTACAAAATTGTATTGGGCTTAGTATATATATATGTAGGGGTCCTAACTAATTGGGGGGCCCTAAAATTTTTGGTTTTTTGGGGGGCCTAAATCCTAGGGTTCATGAGATTCATGTATGAGCCGGTTCTGAACATGCATTTATAATCTATGATTTGAAGATGACGTCGTATTGATTATTGAGCATGATTGATGATTATAACCATCTGATCTCTGCATTAGTTTCCAAGTTGGGAGACAAATGCTTCTTTTAGATTCATAGTGTAGTTTTTTTTTTTTTTTGCCATATTGGGTTGTAGTTCCACCTTCCAACCCCAGGAATAAACCTTATGATAACTTCTGTTGCGAACAATAATTATCTTCCGTAATGGCAGTATTTCTACTGGATAAACATTTCATTTCTCTAACTGCTATATAGGAAGGCCGAGAGAACATCTTGCGAGCAAGGGCATCTGGAAAGGGAGTCCTGGCAACACCGTTTACTTATTGAAATCCAATCATCTGGGGGTTGTACTGACTTTTGCTGTGTATAGCACTCATCTTCCACCGGATGCTACACCAGAGCAACGTATTAATGCTACTGTCGGGTAAATTAACCTGCTCAGATATATTTGCTTTCTTATATGACATCTAGGAAATAATTACTTCCTCTGCCCCGTATTTGCAGTCCTTTTTCACTATCCCAAACATCTTAATTATTGTATATTGTTTTCCAATTTATTCCCTTTACTTGATTTTGAAAACTACCTTTACAAGAACTAATTGAACTCTTATGATTGGCGGAAAATCTCTAGCTTTTTCTCACAAAAATACAATACTGTTGATCCGATAAAAGGGCTTGACGGTTGAAGAAAGGGCCAAGAACATGGGATGGGTGGAGTATTTCTTATTGTTGGAGTTGTCACTGTGCCTTGTTGTCTAATGGATTGTATTGCTGACTCTTTTATTCTGTGGCTTGCTTTTCGGAAGGTATCTGGGTGCATCATATGATGTCCCATCTCTGGTGGAGAAGCTGTTAGTGTTACACCAGCTTGCAAGTAAACAAATCATTGTTGTGCATGTTTACGACACAACCAATAAAAATGAACCCATCAAAATGTACGGTCCTGATGATGTCATTGATACTGGTCTACTGCATATTAGCACCCTTGAATTTGGTGATCCAGCGCGGAAACATGAGATGCAATGCAGGTCAGTTGTCACATGTGGTTAGGTGTAAAGGATAGCGAGGGTGTAGGGTAACGCTTTTTATTCTTCTTCTGGATGCAGGTTCAAGCAAAAACCCACTCTAAATTGGACTGCAATAATGGCATCAGGAGGAGCTCTTATTATCACTTTCCTTCTGTTTCATATCTTTAATGCTGCAAGACTCCGAATTGCAAAGGTGGAGCATGACTATCGGGAAATGATGGAGCTCAAACACCGTGCTGAAGCTGCAGATGTTGCCAAAACTCAGGGCCTTTTTTTCCCCGGTAGGAGGGATAGACAAATTCACTCTTGAATAGCTCTGGAAAATCATCAACTTCATTGCTTTTCTTTATTTCTCCCAAAATATTTGGAATCACGAAATATTTTATTCTTTGTAGTTTTCACCATGGGAATTGTGCCTTGTCTGAACATCTTATTCTTGCAATGTCCTTGACCAAACTTTTTCTGCCTTCTGTAGTTTCTTGCGACAGTTTCGCATGAGATCCGGACCCCTATGAATGGCGTTTTAGGTGATTGAAAAATCTTTTAGATCAAGATCCACCAATTTGCATTGGGCATAACACTTCACTGAATATAGCTTTATGTTAAATACAGGTATGCTGCAAATGCTAATGGACACAGGTCTCAATGCAAACCACCTGGTATGAGCTCGGGAATTTCAGTGGCTTTGGGCTTGTGAGTTTCACTGGATTTCAAAACACAACTACCTAACAAATTTCATTAGGTATGAGTTCGTGAACATCATTAGTTTTGAGCTCTTGAATTTCATTGGTCTTAAACATAGCCAACTATTTCATGCTCGGAGGTCATGAATTTTATTAGCAAATTGAGAATTTTGGGGTATTTTGGCTAATAATTGAAGATTTTTATTTTTGTTCTTAGTGGATCTTTTTTTTTGGTTAGTTTTGTCGATTTTTGTGGATTAGCTTGTCTTGATGAGAGGAACATAAAAAGTAAAAAACTATGATCAAAATCTAAAAAATGTGCATTTAAACAGTGGGTACATTGTTTCTAAATTGTCACTAATGACTTGTTTGCAAATGCCTAATCCATAATGGAAGATAACAGCCTAGACTGAATTAATAAAAGAAGCTCAATCTTCTTTTGAAGGAAGCAGATACCCACTCGGTAATCCTTCAACAGGATGTAACGGTGCTCCTTCGAACGTAGCTCCAACAAGAAGTTGAAAAGGGTATTCCCACAGCCTCTTTTCACTGTAGCTTGCTCAAAAGCACAACCTCCATCGAGGACATAAAGCGTGGCGATGACCTTTATATCAGGAACTTAGGAGTAAGAACCTACAAAATGTGGAGAAGACAGAGAGGGGAGGTTATCATTAAGCTCCAAATATGAGAAAAGCTTAATATGCAACTTTCAGAGCTTAAAATAAAGGTGTACATTTTTGAAGCACAAGAAGCAACCAACCAAAAAGAAACAGATGGAATTCGAAGAAATAGCAAATCCACACAGCGAACAACATAACAGTAACGATTCTCTTAAATAACGAAGAACCTTTGTGTTGCTAACTGAATATACTTTTTCTATTTATATTTTGTCATTTATCAGTTTTCTGTTGAGATGATAGATAACAGAACCCATGACCTAGACAAACACATTTCCGCCACTGCAGCAACATGAGGACTAACTACAACTCCTTCAGCTTTATATGCTTGTCTACGCGTGGAAGAAGCTCATTTTTCTTTGATGGTATGCAGGATTCAGTCAGCATATAAATAGCAATACCATGAGCGTACGTTGGAAATCCGGTCTTCAAAAAAAGTTAATGGCGTCGTCTCCATAGAAAAATCTGGAACAATAAATTACATTCGAGGCAAGTTGTAATAAGGCTTTTCTAAAGACAATATTTGCCCTCACCAATTCGAGTGAATTTAGTGTGCATTGGGTTAACAGCAAATCCGCCTTCAAGATACAACAAAATCAAACTCGAGGTTCTTTGTGACTGCGTTTGCACAAACGAAGATAGACAGAATATCCGCTATGGAAGAATAAGAGAATCAAGAACTGATATTTTGTTTCTAGAATAACAGAATATCAGTATGCCTAAAAATCTAGGAATAGAGTATATAGAGAGAGAGAGTAATCCGCTAAGGAATTTTTCGTTATCACAAATGACTTTACAAAGTGCCTATTTATAGACTCATAGGTACCCCTTTTGTTAGAGATCATGTCTTTAGAAGACACCCATTAGAACAATCGTGTCTTTTAATATACACTCATTAGGAACGGTCAGGCCTCTTGGAGGCACCCCATTTATTGTATCCCTTCCTAATAGTCACATCCATTCTAATAAACACATCCCAATTTAAATGGATGCGATAACTATTCAGTAAAGTCACAACTTATGTGAAAAGGTGTTATACGTACCCTTTCACATAAAACCTCTGTCATCACCTTTTCATAAAACCCCCAAACCAAAATCATTTATTATTTTGAAAATCTCCAACACTACCTAATGTGCATAAACATGCAGGATCGAATTCTTGTGACACTTGTCAACTCTAGACAGAATCCGCACAATCCACCGCTTGATCTCTCTCTCTCTCTCTCTCTCTCTCTCTCTCTCTCTCTCTCTTTTGAACGGCAGAAACATTCCACCGTGCACACAACTAACGGGACACAAGTTATAAACATTAAGGCTTTGTTTGGAACATAAGGAAAAGAAAGGCAAAGAAAAAGAAAATGAAAAATTAATAAACAAAAATAACTAAACTAGAATTATTTTAACTAAAAATTTCCCTCTTAACTCTCCTCAATCTTTTCTTCTGTTTTCCCTTTTTTTTTTTTTTAGAGTTTCTTTGTCAAAACGTCCCTCAAACTGTACCCCAAATGTTTACTTCGTCCTCAAACTATCAATTTTATTTACTTAGTCCTCGAACTATCAGATTGCGTCTTATTTAGTCAAATTGAGGGTTCTGTTAACAAAACTAACTGAAAAAATTCACCTGTATGGCACATGCATAATTGAACCCAACTTAAGGGGCAGAAATGCAATTTAAACTCATTACTCTACAAACCCCTTCATTCTCTCTCACTGTATCTCTCTCTGGCTCTCTGCTCTGTATCTCACTTGGGGAAAAAAGAATAACAGAGCTTTGGAAATAAATATGCAGCAGATTGCATTTCCGTGTCGAAAATATTAAACAAAGCAGAGAAATTAGGGATTAAAAGAGACGAAGAACTCACCTGTGTGGCTGTATGGCACAAGCATAAAGAAAATAAAAAAGTAATAAACAAAAATAACTAAACTAGAATTATTTTAACTAAAAATTTCCCTCTTTAACTCTCCTCAATCTTTTCTTCTGTTTTCCTTTTTTTTTTTTTTTAAAGAGTTTCTTTGTCAAAACATCCCTCAAACTGTACCCCAAATGTTTATTTCGTCCTCAAACTATCAATTTTATTTACTTAGTCCTCGAACTATCAGATTGCGTCTTATTTAGTCAAATTTGGGGTTCCGTTAACAAAACTAACTGAAAAAACTCACATGTGTGGCACATGCATAATTGAACCCAACATAAGGGGCAGAAATGCAATTTAAACTCATTACACTACAAACCCCTTCACTCTCTCTCACTGTATCTCTCTCTGGCTCTCTGCTCTGTATCTCACTTGGGGAAAAAAGAAAAACAGAGCTTTAGAAATAAATATGTAGCAGATTGCATTTCCGTGTCGAAAATATTAAATGAAGCAGAGAAATTAGGGATTAAAAGAGACGAAGAACTCACCTGTGTGGCTGTGTGGCACATGCATAAAGAAAATAAAAAATTAATAAACAAAAATAACTAAACTAGAATTATTTTAACTAAAAATTTCCCTCTTAACTCTCCTCAATCTTTTCTTCTGTTTTTTTTTTTTAGAGTTTCTTTATCAAAACATCCCTCAAAATATACCCCAAATGTTTACTTCGTCCTCACACTATCAATTTTATTTACTTAGTCCTCGAACTATCAGATTGCGTCTTATTTAGTCAAACTGAGGGTTCCATTAACAAAACTAACTGAAAAAACTCACCTGTGTGGCACATGCATAATTGAACCCAACTTAAGGGGCAGAAATGCAATTTAAACTCATTACAATACAAACCCCTTCATTCTCTCTCACTGTATCTCTCTCTGGCTCTTTGTTCTGTATCTCACTTGGGGAAAAAAGAAAAACAGAGCTTTGGAAATAAATATGCAGCAGATTGCATTTCCGTGTCGAAAATAGTAAACGAAGCAGAGAAATTAGGGATTAAAAGAGACGAAGAACTCACCTATGTGGCTTTGTGGCACATGCATAAACGAGCCCAACTCAAGGGCAAATTTTTTTTTTCTTTTGTTTTTTCCTAACTACTCCCTTCATCCAGATTTGTTGGTCCATTTGGGAATTTCAACTTTTTTTCTATTACTTTTGAGTTTGTTAATTTTCAATTTTAACAAACAGAGCCTAAAAGTCTGATAAGCGCACAACCGTAATCCGAAATCCACGCCGGAATTACCCAATCGCCCTCAGCCAATCCAACCAAATTAGGACATATCAACAGGCAAGGACTTTCTCGTGACATCTGGGAAAATGCACGCTCGCCATTGCTTGCTTCAACAGTAACTTGTTCAATTTGCTATACCACACTTTGTGTGTGGAAATAGTTGGTTGTATTATTGGCAATTGATTTTTACACCCCTTTTCTGAGATAAATAACCCTTTTTGTTGTCTTTTAGTGAAATTTGATGTGCAAAAATCCAACAGAAAGGTAAAAAAAAAAGTAGTGCATTAAGGGAAAAAAAGAAGAAGAAGGGAGTGTAAAAATCATTTTCTTTAATCACGTTGCTGTATTAGTAGTTTTCCGTGTGAAATAAACAGTAGAAAATTGTTTTCCGGATAAAAGCTATTGTTGTCAATGTTTATCCGGACAAGGATTGAGATTTGAGAGGTTTCCTAGATGATGATGGATGGTGCTGATTAGGCCCATATTAGGAAGATCCAAGGCTCCAACTCGACGGTTGAGTTTACCGTGCATGAGTGGATGAGTCTTTTGCAACATTTAAAAAAAAAAAAAAATTGGAAAATGTTTTTAACACTCCCTTTTTAAGAATGAACTCCATTTATTGTCTCCTAGCAAAAAACTTACACGCAAAAGTTACACTAGGAAACATGAAATGAGATGTATTCATCAAGAAGAGGAGTATTCCTTGAAAGACTTAAGCCACTCTGGAAGTTGAAATCCAAAGTTCTTGCGTTGGGCGCTTCGGTTAAGAGTTATACAATCTTCGACATCAAATGCTGCTAGTATAATAGACATACCGGAATACAGTGGCAGAGGTATACCACGGCATGCCCCATCTTTATTTGAAGAACTTGGCAATATTATTCCAAACACATGGACCCGCTCAAATTAACCCACTCTAATTGCACTAAAATCTAACCCACTTATGACATGGGTCAGATTCTAAAGTTCAAATTTTTCTTATGTATTGTAAAGGTTTGACTTTTTCTGTTAATCTTACGTCATATCTCCGAGTTCTTATTCTTGTCTTGCCCTTTTGAAAATTTATTTTTAATCGTGTCATTTTAATTCGACGAATCGATTTGCAGTGACTACGCTTGACATTCAGTTGCTTTCCACCACTACTACTAATACCATGTCGGATTCGCAAAAGGACTTCTGTTGCAATATAACAATTTGAAGAATCAAAGAAAATCATGTAATATGAGAAATGGGTACCTTTCACATTCCTTAGCATGAAAGATTTGCCAGGAATTCGAGTCTAATCTTCTTGAGTAGTACTATGACATCTTTCATGTTGATCCTTTCTTCGGGTGATTCTGCAGAGCAATTCAATGCCAATTCATAGATGGAGGACACACACTTTACCTTCACAGTGAAGTGTCCTTCCTCTTGCCTCACCAAGCTTGAGTCTATTGCGTGAATTACATTATTGACAAGTGACTCGCTTACCCAACTTTTCAAGGTCAAACCCGAGTCGAACATTTCATCGTTGGGTTTTTTTCTTGTGAATATTTCCATCAACATAATGCCGAAACTGTAAACATCACACCATGTTGACAACAATCCTTCCCGTCCATACTCTACATTAAACAACTAACACTCGTGAAAAACAAAACTCTTTCATCAGTGGGTATTTGTAAGCTACTTCCTTTTGCTGCCCTTTCACGATGATCAACTAAAGTTTTCGTGGATGAATATCTTAAAAAGAATAGGGGAAAAAAAAGATAAAAAGCTTGTAAATGAACAATATGTCGATAGATAGAAGTGTAACCTGGTGCAATATACCCAATTGTTGCTGTCGGATTGGAAATCAAAATAGTTTCCTGATCTCTTAAGAACTTTGCAATGCCAAAGTCACTCACACGAGCCACCATTTCTTCATCTAGGAGGACATTGCTTAGCTTCAAATCACAGTGAACCACCGGTGTTAAGTAACCATGGTGTAGATAATCCAATGCATGCGCCACATCTATGGCTATATCTAACCTTTGTTGAATATCTAAGAAATAGTTGTGGCAGTACAACCACTTCTCAAGGCTTCCATTGGGCATGTACTCTAGTACCAAGGCTTTAAAATCAAGATTAGAGCAACTAGTAATAACCTTGGTGAGGTTTCGATGGCGAATGTTGCGCATCATGTTACATTCTGTGTCAAAACTTTTGAATGAACCGTCTAGCTGCAAATTAAATAACTTTACGGCCATGATTGTCCCGTCTGCAAGTACCCCTTTGTAAACTGAACCAAAGCTTCCAGTCCCTAGCAAGTTACTTTCATCAAATGCATCAGTTGCTCGTACAAATTCGAGGTATGAAATTCTTGCATGTTTTGCTGACAAATCACTTGAAGTTGGAATCTGAGTCTTTCTTTGGCTTTTAAGGAACACATTCGCTGAGGTCATGACAAGAACAATTACTACGACGGCCCCTGAAACAAGTATGAACACCCAAACTCTTTTGGCACTTGAATAATCACGGCACAGTGGTACATGAAACTGAGGACCACCACATAATCCTTCATTCAATAGGAAAGACAAGTATGTGAAATTTTGGAAAGGTCCCCCACTAGGGATTTGCCCGCTCAATCGATTAAAAGAGACGTTCAAAAACTCAAGATTTGAGAGTGCCTCTAATGACATGGGAATCTCTCCAGATAGATTGTTATAAGACAGGTCCAAGAATTCCATGCTTATCAACGTTTGCAATGAATCAGGAATAGAACCTTCAAATCTATTACGTGCCAATAAAAGATTTGTTAGGCTTTGCATAGCTCCAATTGTGCTAGGAATTTCACCGTACAGTTGATTCATTGACAAATCTATGAGAGTAACATGCTGTAAATTTCCAATTTCTAGGGGTATATTGCCGCTAAATGAATTTGAGGAAAAGTCCACTTGCAAGAGATTCTCGAGACTCCATAGGCTCACAGGTATTTCAAAAGTTAACTTGTTAAAACTTAGATTAAGGTGGCTTAAAGAAGATAAATTTGCCAAACAGACCGGAACTGGACCGGAAAGTTCATTGTTGCTCAAAGATAAGATGTCCAAGTTCTGTAAATGGCATATAACATCAGGAATGGATCCGTAGAGAAGATTTTGTGAAAGGTCTAAACCTTGAAGATTCCATAATCCTTTGACTGCGATCGGAAAGGATCCAGTGAGGTCATTTTGACTGAGACTTAAGGCTCCTAAGCCGCTTAGATTGCCAATTTCAAGAGGAATATTGCCTATGAGTCCACAACTGCCTGCACTAAAAATTTCAAGTGACGCAGATAGATTCCCAATTGAAGCTGGAAGGGCGGCATTGAATGGGTTATGGTCTACCTCAATTGCTATTAATCGCCTACAATTTGTCAGGGAAGTGATGAAATTGAGTTCACTATTAAGATTGTTTCCTCCGAGGCTGAGAAGGGTAAGGGCTCCTAAATTGCCGAATGAATTAGGAACTGAACCCGTGAATCGGTTGTTTTCAAGGGATAGCATGGTAAGTTGAGAAGCATTAGAGATAGAGTTGGGGATAATCCCCGTAAATTCATTCTCCCCTAGGAAAAGCTGTTGGAGATTCGGTAGCCAACGTCCCAAAGTTGGTGGTAGATTCCCTTGAAGCTTACATGGTGATAGTGAAAGGACCTCCAAGGTTGAGATGTTGAAGATAGTTTCTGGAACGAGACCGGTAAAACTATTAGTGCCGAGTGATAAGAACTCCAAGCTTGGAAGACTAGCAAGTCCCTCCGGTATAGTGCCTGCTCGAAAAAAAGAAAAATGAAACAAGGAATTCAAACACTAGTACTAGCGAGTTGGTAAAAAAATCACTAATATCACATTACAAGTAGAGTGGATTTTTTTGTTTTAAAACACTACACCCTGCATCTATGATGCACCGATACTTGGACAACTCTGGGACACGCCTAGCCTAGCTAGATACGTGTGAGGCACACCATGTGGGATGTCTAATTATTTAGTAACTTATTTTTTTTTAAGAAGGAACATGTGGGGCCACTTCTGGAACGCTTGATGAAACCGAGATGGGGGTGGAAGATGGAGATTACCATGAAGAAGTTATGGAAGTAGCCATTGGATTGATTGCAAAACATATTAACGCGTAGATGTGTTTCGATATCTTTTTTTAACTGGTCAATTTTTATTTTGATATCCCACACAATGGATTGATTTTTCTTTTCTCTACGTATTGAAGATCTGTACTGTCCTTTGATTAAAAATGGGGGAAATTACTGCAATACTGAAACTCCAATAATACTAGTACCTGTGAGGTTGTTTTCCGACAAGTCAATTACTTGGATTGAAGTGCAGTTTCCAATGTCAAATGGAATGCCTCCAGTCAATTGATTCCTAGCAATTTGAATTACAACCAGTGCCGAACATTGTGGGCCTATATTCCTGGGAAGACTTCCAGAGAAGTTGTTTTCCGTTATGTCAATTCCTTGTAAAGAAGACATGTTAAAGAGAAAATCTGGGAGGAGGCCTGTGAGTCCTGCACTTCGCAAGGATAGGATATTTAAATTGACCAGATTCACAAACTCATTTGGAATTCCACCTGCATGCAAAATAAACTTACAAATTAATATTAGGAATATTGTTAGTTTCAAGGAATACTCTCTCTGGGGTGTGAATTGCGTAGAACGGGTGTATGAGGTGCACACACACTTAATTTCAAGCTTTTATTTATTTTAATCATCTCCAGTTAACTCTTACATTTTCTTGACTTAAACTTGAAATTGGCGTAAAAATCTTTAAAACTTACTGTATTTCAGTTCTTGACTCAAATCTATACTGAATTGAACTTTTCTCAAACTTTTATTCAAATTTTAAATTATTAGTTTCTTCTTTTCAAAATGCTTTTGGGAAAGGGAAAAAAAAATCTTTACTGTGTCATTTCGTGTGTTTGGTTTGACTATTCAAACAGTGTTGTGCAAAACAAAATATTCGTGAAATAGAGGATTTCAGATCGAGACAACACGGCAAACACTACATCTCCATTATATTCCGTAAAGGTCAGAACACATCACAGTAAGCCTTTAATATGAGGGTATTTGGGTGTTTAAATGAGGGTATTTGGGTGTTTAACCGATTCGACTCAATCCGATGCTATTACAAACCCAATCCGGCACAGTATCCACTAAATTTAACAAAGGCCTACTGTATTTCTAACTGTTTTTTTTTTTTTTTAAGCTATATAGTTTAAATTTTCTAACATGTAAGTCGTAATCGGGTAGGATTCATCCTCAAACGGATTTCGACAAGTTGAATTCGGATCCGATTTGGTTTGGTTTGGTTTGACCGGTGATAAAAGGTGAAGTTCTTGCAAACAATGTAAAGGTAACGTATGGCTAGAGTGATTTAAAAACAAACAGAACAGTATAGCGAAATTCGGAGTAAGAAGCATACCTTCCAGATTGTTGTAACCGAGATATAAGTCGTAAAGCAAAGTTAGGTTTCCAATCCCATTTGGTATGGGACCGGTGAATTGGTTAACTGACAACGATAGTGTCTGAAGTTGAGAGCATCCGTGTAATCCGGATGGAATTTCACCTCCTAATTCATTGGAAGATAGATCAAGGATTTGGAGATTAGGAAGATGATTGCACATGTTTGCTGGAAGATTGCCAGATAAGCTATTTCCCGTAAGAACAAGACCTTCCAATGACGACACATTAAATATACAACGTGGTATAGAGCCTATGAACTTGTTAAATTGCATGTTCAAAGCCTTTAAGCTTTGAAGATTACCAAACACTTGTGGGATAGAACCTGTAAAATTGTTATTATTGAGATAAACATATTGAAGTTTTTGAAAGGCACCAAGCCATGGTGGGATCGGTCCACCAAAGTTATTTAGCCCAAGATCGATGAGTTGCAATCGACGAAGATTAGCCAGTTCTTTGGGAAGATCACCGTAAAAACTATTGTTGTCAATGTTTAATTGGGCAAGGAATGAGAGGTTTCCTAAATGAGGAGGGATGGTGCCGATTAGGCCCATATTAGAAAGATTCAATCCTACGACTCTACGATGGAGTTTACCGCAGGTGATACCAACCCAATCGCAAACCGAGGAGGGAGTTGTGGTGGTCCAATTGCTCACAAGTATGCGATTAGTGTTGAAATTAGTGATGTAGGTTTTGAAGGCCAGAAGAGAGGATTGATCGGTTGAGATATCTAGTGGTGGTAATCTCATAGCTAAGCTAGGAGTTGCTTCAAACTGCAGCAGAAATAACATGGTGACAAAAATTTGGAAGCAAGTTAGCGCCATGACAATTTTTTGAAGTCTAGAATGTGGAGAAAGTCTATGGAACACAAAGTCGTGTCTAAAACAAATAAATAGAGATACTTGGGTACAACTTGAACCTGAGAAAAGGGGAAACGGGGGCATGCTATTTCCAGGGGTCAGTAGGTCCTGTCAACCCCATCCTAATTGTCTAAACATGTTTTGGACGGCCCCGATTTAAGGGGGTACCAAAGGGTGTTTTGGGTATTTTAACCCGATAATTTAACACCTCAACTCAAATCTGGACCGTCCAAAACATATTTAGTCGGCTCAGATGAAGTTGGCAAAGCCTACTGACCCCAGGGGACAGCAGCCGCGGATTGAAGAAAACGACTTATAAAACACCTTCCTGCTGCATGTAACTTGGAGATTAATCATTGACTTCATCATTTGGGGATTACTCATTGACTTCGTCATTTGGTGAATTCTTTTTCAGTTTCCGTCAACATTTCAGTTATTATTGGTTAGTCTTTCTGGATCAGGAATAAGTGAGGTGTGAGAGAGCATCTAATGACGTGGGAATCACTTTGGATTAGATTAGGGTTGCTAACAAGCCGGCCCCGTTTTGTCCTTGTCATCCTGTCCACATCTTCCGTGTGTCAAACACATCCCACCTAATCCCGTTCCCACTTGCGCCCCATTCTCCCTCTTTATTTACCCAACTTTTTGAAATTGTCGGTGGGTATTGGCTTTTGGAGATAAGAGAGAAAATAATTGATGTGACAACTAAAATCTCTTACCTGATAACTCTCAGCTATTGACTAGGATAATCTCACTCTCTCAAATAAAATAATCCAAATACTTGTGCATAATAAATATATAGAAGAAGTCACACCCCAAAAAAGAAAAATTCACACCTTCCAAATAGAAGAATTCATACCTCTCAAATGCAAAATTTACACACTCCAAAATGAAATAATTCACACCCCTCAAATGCAGAATTCACATATCACAACTTATCCCCTAAAATACACAATGCACACCCACAATAAAAGAATCCACACCTCTCAAAATGCAGAATTCATACATTTCAAAATAAAAGAACTCACAACCCTTCTGAACAATTCACACACTCCAAATTGAAAGAATTAACACCCGTCAAATGCAAAATTCCTACATCTCTACACAATTCACACTCTAAGAATTTTTTTTTCTTTTGTGTGCATATTTTCATATCCAATATAGGTTTTGTTTGATAGGTGTCATCGAGTAGGTTCTAAAAATACTCCCTCTGTCCCAAAAAGAATATCCAAAAATATCCAATATGGGTTTGTTTGATAGATGTCATCGAGTAGGTTCTAAAAATACTCCCTCTGTCTCAAAAAGAATATCCAAAAATACTATTCACACCTCTCAAAAAAATTCTTTATTTGATAGTTTATACTAGTTTTTGTGATTTTTAGAACTTCGTTTAGTAAAACTAAGTGAGACCTATTAAACAAGATCTATATTGCACATACAAATCATTATAAATAAAATATATACATAATTTCGTGGGAGATGTGAATAGTATTTTTGGACATTCTTTTTTAGACGGAGGGAGTATATAAATTAAAAGTCTAAATATTTAAAGTTCAAAAACTAAAAAATGGAGGGGGAAGAGAGAGAGAGAGAGAGAGAGAATACTTACGATCCAAATGTGTTCGTACACGTACATAAGCGTAGCAGAGTTGATTAAATAAAGTATGTTTTTCTAGTGCTTCGTATTCACTCCAAGCTGGACCCTACAGTCCAAAGATGAAAGAACCCATCTTTGGGAATTGAAAGGCCCAAAACTTCCTGTAGGAAACTTCCTAGCCCTAGGGCTTTGTGTTGGATTTTTTTATCACAACGGTTGTCTTTTTTTCTTTTTTATTGTATTCATCACTCTTCTGCTTTTAATTCGTAGCGTTGTACCCATTCGATGCGCAACAACTAAAAAATCAATATCTATATTCTCATTCGTTCGCATACTTAAATGGCTTTGACGATTTCTTGCTGAAACTTTCTACTTTCATCTGAATCAAAATCAATCATGAGGTAGGTTACTCTAGGTTGCCTGCCCACTTCAGACTTGAGTCTTGACTGGTATTTCATGCCTTTGTTTCAACATGTATATCTTTATTTGAATAATAGACCGTGTAACAGAGTTTTGGCCAAATAATACTTTGGGTAAAAAACCAAAAAGTGGTTTTTTAAAAAACCATTTTGTCCTTTATTCAAAAAAATTTTGCATTCGTTAGTTTTGCATCAAGATTTTGTGGTTTCTGGATTCCTCTCGACGAGGCGAATCTAACAAGTATAAAATTATGGCCAAAACTCAATTATTAAAAAAAAATCGAGTTTTGGCCATAATTTTATACTTGTTAGATTCGTCTCGTCGATAGGAATCCATAAACCACAAAATCTTGATGCAAAACTAACAAATGCAAAAATATTTTGAATAAGGACAAAATGGTTTTTTCCCCCAAAGTAGGCCTTATCTGGATTATGTTTTCGTCCTTACTAAAAAAATCTTATTTGTTAGTTTTGCATGAATTTGTTCATTATTGGTTCGTCCCAATGAGATGAATCTAAAAGTAAAAAATTATGATCAAAATTTTAAAAAGCTCGCTAAAGACACAAATAATTAAAACTAGATTGATTTTTTATTTGTTCACAAAAATTTTAGTGTGGTTAATAATTTTTTACTTCTTCGATTCCTCTCGTTGAGACAAACTAATAGTCCACAAAAAATTAAAGCACAATCAAAAAATGCAAAAATAAATAAATAAAGAAAGATGAAAAAAATAATCCAACTTAATTATTAGCCAAAGCTCCAAGGAGATAGAGTTGTATTATTATAATTTTTCCCATGCCAAAAGAACACAGAAACAGTTCAATAATATAGTAACAATTTTTTAAAAATAAGATCATAGAAAAAGTAAGAAAAAAGCAACTGGGCCAAGCCTTGGGAAATGGGCTGACATTGGAAAGCCGAGTCTGTCCTAGAGGGACAGTGGAGGTGGTTTAGGACTCGAAAGCCCAACCACATTAGAAATGGACCACATTAGACATATATGGAAGGCCAGTCGATCTGTATTATCTTATCTGAGTCATTCGAAAATATTTTTGATGGTTTAAGATTTGCTTGAAGACTTTTTAAATTTTGATATTAATTGTCAAGATAGACGATTGAAATGCAGTTACAAAGACTTTTGGGTCGTATTTTTTTCACCAATAAGGATGGGTGTATTCTGCACCTTCACTTAGGGTGAAAAAAGTCTCTATTTATTAGATACACGTTTTACGTTATCATTAGGTTTGATCGGAATTCTATTTAACCAGTATAGATTCTAGCTCCCACTAATAGATGGTGTTGATTATTCTCTCAAAATTTAATTCAGGTATGCGTAACTTAATCCAACACTCGAGTTAATAAAAAAACATACTGTAATAGATTCCGAGATGCTTTTTAACACTTGTTTTGTAATAGTCTTACAATTAAACAAACATAAACTTAACTCACACGCGGACTTCCAACAAAGTTGCTGTGGTGTACACATAATTTATGTCTCTGTATGTATACGAATTTAGATATATAATATAAGTAGATTAGTGTAGGGTATAAGCAATGTTTTTGTACGTATGCTCAAAGCATTTTTTGAATTTTTTATTTTTGAAAAGGACTTATATGCAATGTATAATATTAGGAACTCTAGGTACCCAAAACGTGCCCAGAATTTGAACTTCAACGGTTTAGATTTAAGTGAATCTGGACCGTTGAAGTACATGAATCTGAACCGTTGAAGTTTAAATTCTGGACACTTTCTGGATACCCATTATGGGTATGCAGTAATGCTCGTATTATATACGACCTTTTGCTAAGGACATCCACTAAGGGTGATTTGGCTAAAAAGAAAAAAACAGGTTTTTGGGTTTTTTTTCGTTTTGTTTTTATTCAAAAAAATTTTGCATTTGTTAGTTTTGCGTCAAGATTTTGTGGTTTCTGGATTTATTTCGTCGAGACGAATCCAAAGAGTATAAAATTATCGTCAAAAGTAATAGTTTTTTTAATAAAGCCGAAAATAAACCAAAATAAACCAGTTTTTGGATTATTTTTCTTCTTTATTCACAAAACTTTAAGTTTGGCTAATAATTTTATACTTTTTAGATTCCTATCGTCGAAACAAGCCAAGAAACCACAAAAAATCGACCGAAAACTAACAAATGCAAATTTTTTTTGAATAAAGACAAAACGAAAAAAACCAAAACACTAGTTTTTTTCTTTTAAGCCAATCACAAAAAAACCAGACATTCTGTCAAGCAACAAAGGAACAAAATATCAAAACCTATGGATTTTCTTTTTGGAAATGAACCTTTTATATATAATAATAATAATATGGGACCTCTGCCTTTGGATATTATTTTTAATCAAAGAATGTTCGAGATAGCATTAGGTTTACATTTTGTTTATCCCAATTTCAACAAGATCAAGGAGGATTTCGTGAGTCCCGTACTTAGAGATTTTTTATCGATTTGCGGCCGTATTAATTTAATAGATGTGCACAAATAAGTTTTGCACTCTATTTTATTTTTACTTTTACATAAATGCACTTTAACAATTGTTTTCTAATAGGGAAATGCTAACGGGTGTAACATTGCACCCATTAAAGGTACAAAAAAGTACACTTATGGATCCCACTTGTACTTTAAAATACATGTGAAACCCAACAAATATTCTTTTTTGTACCCTTAACGGTGCACCCCCTTTCTAATATGCTATGAAAACTTGGGGTTCTTGTTAGCTCACGCACACCTCAACTAATACCTATTCCATTGTCTAATAGCAGGGATCGGTATTAAAACCAGAACAAAGCGCTATATGCACCTTCAAAATTATGTTATGCACGATTTTAAAGGGCATTAAAATTGAATATATTGTTTTGTATATTTCCGGGTGTCCAAATTAGTTTATCTGCAAATTAGATTAATTTTTTTGGGACTAATTTCACTATCCACTAGCTATATCTTTATAAAAATTGATACTAACACGATAACACCTAAGATGTTTCAACCTAAGACTTTTTTTAATGGGAGCAAATTTTTAGTGAGTTTTCCAAACGATAAAAATCTAATAAAATTAACATTTACCAAAATCACCAGTTGATTTGTCAAATGAGGAAGAGTTTTGCTAAAATCAAAATATTTTTGTGAGAGATTATATCTTTGATTTTAGCAAAAATCTTCCTTATTAAAGATGAGGAAGATTAAATTTAGAATTTCGATGCAATCACATCTCAGTATATGCGCCGACCACGCAAACAAGTATGCTTTCACAAATAATTTAATGATTGTTCAATTTGTGTGTAATTGTAGCAAAATTCATAGGAGTTCTCCCACGAATTTAGGGAATGATTATAATACACACTCATTAAAGATGTGTATCATATGCACCTTTCGTATGGTCCATATTGTGTCACTTCATTGGCAATCGTAACAGTTTTTAGTGTTTCGTAACTTTTCCGCAGCAGGATTCGTAACATTTTCTATGGTTCATAACATTTTTATTCGTCTCGTAACTTTTGTAAAAAAAAAAAAAATCTTAACTTTTAGTAATAGAATGTAACTGATTCATAACTTTTATAGGGGTGCGTATAATACACTCAATTAGTTTGCCAATAGAGAAAATCAGATTTTAGCCTAGATTTTATCAAAATCATTTCTCAAATAATAAAAGCTAATAGTTTTCCAACGGATTTTATCTCATAAAATCTAATTTTCATATATATATTAGGATCCTTAACTGATTTTAGCAAAATTAGATTTTATGTCATAAAATCATTTGGAAAACACCTTTATCAAACCTAAATTTTATCAATTGAGAAAATAATGTGATATTATTACACCTCCAAACAAAAACAAGATTTATCAAAATTAGATTTTACTATATCATAAAATCTATTGAAAAACTCATACTCCAAGTAATTTTAGCCCAGATTTTGTCAAAATCATTCCTCAAATGATAAAAATGCATTGTGATTTGATCACACCTCTATAAAACTCAACCAATGAAAAATCTCGTTTCATTTTAAAATGAAAAAATCTCATTTTGGCAAACTACTTCTTGCCACTTGCCAAAATGTACAATTATTGCAGACAATTGTTGCCAGAGAGAACATAGTTTGATTTATTTTCTTCCAATGTCTTGTCAACTGCTGTCTAAAACAGAGTGGACATTGTTTGATGAAAGTAAAAATGCAACCAGCTAGTTTCCTCTTCCTTTTTTTTCTCCAACAATCCGAGACGTCCGAGTCAGCTTACGAGCATCTCGATTAATTCACTGTCCGGTCGAGTTAAACACAGGTCATCCAGGTCAAGACTAGAGAGTTCACAAGGTTACTTTGTTACAACTTGACCTCAAGATTTGAACTCTAATCAATTACGCGGAAAATAAACTCACCAATCAACCGTACTAACTGTGGGGCCAGCTGGTTTCCTTCTCTCTCGGACTAGACGTTTCTCGTCTCATGCTCATGGTCTCCTGCTAGTCTCTCTGATGTCTCCTCTGTCTTCATCCCACTAACCACTCCTACTTTTCCTGGTCTGTTTTTCCTAAATCTCAACCATGTGTGTGTTTTTACTTGAAATAATTGGGTCCCAAGACACCCCATTATTTCTCGGACTAAGTTCCAGTCCAGTGTTACAAGGGTACATTACCCTCCAATTTTCTATTATTTCAGAGTCGCTTCGGACTGAAAAAAAGTGATCGGAATGGTTCATTTTGTATAATCAGTCAAGAAGAATGGTTGTGTTTGGTTTAGTTTGGTTTTGAGTTTTGGTTTTTGTAATGATTAGAGGAAGAAATAGGGATAATAATTAAAAAATAGGTATTAATGATTGGAGAGAGATAGAGAGAAAAATAAAAATAATATTTAAAAATAGGGGTAATAATTGAATAATAATTGAGAAAATCGGTTCTTAAGAACCAAACCAAACAAGGCCAATATCCATGCCATATTCATCGTCATCGGACTTTGTTTTGTGTATAACGATTTGAGTTTGCGCAAGAAAAAATGGGAAGCCAAATATGTTTTGTATCTTCAAAAGTTTATTTGTTTTCTCGCGCAAACTGAATTTGTTCATATACAAATTTTTGCAATGAACATACTTCTCGACGAGTTATACAAAATGAAAGATTTCGGGCGATCATTATTTTTGTGGCCGGGACAAACCTGAAAAAACAGAAATATAAAACTAGAGGTACTGGACTAGAACTCACATAACAATATTCGAAAATCAGTCTAAACTTGATTTGGTTGTTAATACACTCTTAGGACTTGTTCCACTAAGCTGGCTTTTTGACGTTTTTAGTTGATATATGTTAGGAGAATGATCTATCTTGTAAAACTTGAAAAGCCAAAGAAGACAATAATCCACTTAGTACAACAAGACCTTAGACAAGCTCCAATCGAACTAGTGCTCAAGTAGCTTTTTTCCCCAAAAAGCGATGAGTTTATCAAGTTTAAATAAGGCTTGGTTCTCCAACCCATTTTATAGCATAAAATGGGAGATTTTATCACATTGCTTTCTGAATATATAAAATTAAGGAATCACATGTCTGCCTTTTTTTCAAAAAAATTCAAACGCAGAGCTGTCAAAGTTTGGCCCCACCCACTATGGCATGTAAAATTACAATTTTACCCTTTATTAGTTCTTGCCTTTACAAAAAATGAGGGTATTTTGGTAAATATGGCATTTGGGGAGATTTTATGACAACTACATAAAATCTATTGGGAAAACAATGTCATTTTATCACCACTCCATAAAACCCCAACTAAAATGAGAATTCCCATTTTATGGCATAAAATGTATTGGAGAACAAAGCCTAAGTTGTTCAAGCTTCGCTTGAAATTTTTTTTTAAAAAAAAAAGATTGTCATTGTTATTTATACAAGAAGCTGATCTTAAATGAGTTTTAATGGACAAGCAGAGTGAGATCGATTAGCTTAGATTGTGGCTAGTTCAAATTCTTCAGTACTCTATTTTAGTGAAAACATTGTTGTAACATCCCCTATCCCACATCGGTGCGATGATTAAAATTGAAATAGTATACAAAGAACCGCGAGCAGCTACTGTATAATTTGAAATTAATCTTTTAAGCCACATAATTAGGCAGGCCAACTGAGATGGATCGTTACGGTTGTCTTTTGCCTTTTGGCTAGAGACAAAAAAAAAATAATTGAAACGTGTTAACAAACAGAAGACAAAGCAAAACAAACAAAAAAAAGTCTCGTCAGTGGGACCTAAAATTAAATAGTGCAACTAAGATTTGCCTCGGATTTCTTTCCTGTCCTGTTTGCAGATGCTTAACTTCAACATTCTCTATTAACAAGAAATTCTTACGCCAAAATAAATGTCCAAAATTACTATTCATGCATCGCAAAAAATCTTCTATATTTCTTATTTTATAATACTTTTTACGATTTTAAAAACTTTGTTTGATAAAACTAAGTAAGATATATCAACCAAGATCCATATTGTATATATAATTCACCATAGTTCAAAAAATCTATATGATTTTCCGAGAGGCATGAATAATTATTTTGAACATACATTTTGGGACGGCCGGGAGTACATGCTGTTGGAGCAGTGCTCAGGGACTCTACAAAATCCCTGTCGAATGCATGGAATTCTCCTATAAGTAAGTGCCTTGGGAAAATGAAATACGTCAAATTTTGCATGTGTCATGTGATAAATTATTGAAGAAAAAAACTGGTGTAATCTTAATAAATTATTGAAGGATCAAAGGGAAAAAAAAAGAACTCCAGGGTTGTCTCCATTTTTTTTTTTTGGTCAAAAGTTGAGAGATAGTATTCATCAAAGATTCCCATGGGGAAAGATTGGGAGTCCACAGATCGGACACTCCAATGACAACAGGTCACAGAAATACAATGTGAAAGCATATGACCAAACCAACGGAACACACCGGACAAAATCCGGACAAAAACCGGCCTAAAGCCAGACATAACTGGCCTAAAGCCGGACAAAACACAAAAGAAACGAGAAAAAAGATACACTCCCCTTCGTCGCTGAGTAGCCCATCTCTAGCCAAACCTCCAACCGGTCACGCGCCTCTACCGGAGGCCTAAGAAGCCGCCGGAACCCGTAAGGTTGCAAAGGAGGAGCAGACGAATCGTAACGCCCAACAGGGCTGCGGAACGCCAAGTTCCAACGATTGGCGAACGGAAGGCGGATATAGTGCAGAAGGGGAAGGGGAAACCAGATCTGGAAAGGGGATTAGTCCCTCCCCTCCCGCCGCCCAAAGGGTGTGCAACCCATGGAGGGGGAGGGGAAGGAGGGGCGGCTAGGGTTAGAGTTTTTTAGAGAGAGAGAAAGAGGGTTGTCTCCGTTGGTGAGGACCATTTTCACACGATTGATCAAGAGTCAAATTCAAAATAATTTGATTTTACAACCGTATATTTGTTCGAGTTGGACTCTCAACTTCCCATGTTAGAGGGTTTATGTATTTTGATTTTCTTACTTAAAAAAAACAAAACAGTTTTTTATTTTTTAAATAAAAAAATAATGAGAAGGTTTAAGACGTAAGAATATGGATAATGTTTTGTAGTATTTGTATCAATTTAAAGAACTAATTCAAATATTTATATAGGTATGAAAAATAAAAATAAAAAACATATATGCACAACAATGCGGTGCATTTCTTCTAACCTTTTTGGAAAAACACATGATTTTTTGTTGAACAATGCTAGGTACCCAGAAAATTTACTCCAAAAACGAAAAAGATATGCGACTATGCGTACAGAGTTTTTGCACAAAAAACATACAAATGTTTTTATTTAGGCCCACTTCGGGTCCAATGCAAATGATTGGAGCCGTTCATGTTCTTCAAAATAATGTTTACTTGTACCCCGTAAAAAATCAACTCAATCGAAAATCGGTAGACGGTAATTGCTCTATCCGTTTATCTAGTTTTGAACCAAAAACTGTGTTTATCTAGTTTTGAACCAAAAACTGGATAAATGGATAGAGCAATTACCGATTTCTGATTGAGTTGATTTTTTACGGGGTATAAGTAAACATTATTTTGAAAAACATGAACGGCTCCAATTATTCGTGTGGGACCCAAAATACTGAGAATAGTTCCAAACCAATTGATTTGTACATTTTATGTACAAAGATTTATGTACCCCTAGCATTGTCCCTCCAAAAAATATGCCGAAAGTGAAATCAGTGGTCCAGTTACTGATTTCATTTTCGAGTTTTTCTGGAAAAAAAAAAAAAAAAAAAGGAAGTGAAATGAGTATAATATTCAACGGATGAAATAATAGGTCACTTGGGAGTAGGATCCATTGAGCATGATTGAGTTAGATCTGGGAATCAGCTTGATAGATTCACATAACACCAAAACAACTTTTATTTCGTTAAAATATTTGGGGAAAAGAAAGGAACAAAAATGTTCATTGGTGGGTGATGAAAAGTTTTTGAAACCCTCTTAACCTATCAAGGAAACTGGGAGAAGACTGAAGAGTAGTGGCAACAGATTTTATTGCTTTAAAGTGAACTCTATCTCTCAAGGGATGGTCATCAATGTTTTGCTTTTTATTTTATCCATAAAGTGGATGCTATTTGTAGTGCTGGGTGACATCTTTTGGTAAGGAAATGCTAAAATTTTTGATGGCGTGTCGTTAAGATTTAAAAGTGTATTGATATTTGTGAAAAGTGTAATAAAAGTTTATGAAATTGTATTAACAATGCAAAAAAAATACGCTAGATTGTGTGTTTTTTGGTCTTATTCTTTCCTTATTGTCAGTCTAGTGAGCTGTCAATAGGAGGATCCATTTTAGTACTCCTATATAAGTGGGGAAAACACAAATATCTAATGTATAAAAAAAAAAAAATTGAATGTCAATACAATTTACATTGGCCGACTAAAAGGGTGCTCAGGTGTTCGGGCCACTGCACAACTCAAAATATTTTTACTAGTTGTACTTATTTATAGATTAATTTGAAAATTTTATAGGATATTGGCCCCTCTAAGTTCATCTGATAAAAAAAAAATTCCTAAAAGTTCTATATATTCCCTTTGTTTCAATTTTTTTGTCCACTTGCCGTATTCATTGCACCTAAAAAAATTATGCATATTTTCAAATGTGTAATGTTATATAGATTCAATATGGATTTTGTTGGATAGTTTTTGATGAGTTCTATTAAACAAAGTTTTCAAAACTGTAATCAGCAATTGAAAGATATAAGCAATTGAAAATTGGCACACATGCCCATAAATGGACAAAAATTCGGGGAAGAGGGAGTATATTTGTGTAAAAAAACTTTTTAAAATTTCAAGTTATCAACATTTTTTTATCACAAGTATCAAATAATATGATGATGGCTACATATGTAGACACTATTTCATCTCTTAAACCTAGCAAGTAGTAGCAACTAGGAAAATATACTTATGAAAAAGAGAGAGTTAATTAGGCATCCTGTACAAAAAAAATCATTATAATTCCATCCTATGAGATTTGAATACTTATGATTCCATCCTAAAATTTAAATAAACCCCAAACTACCCTTTCTGTCTCCTAATTATCCTACTATTTCTCCTTCCTAATTATCCTACTATTTCTCTCTCTCTCTCTCTCTCTCTCTTAATGTTTTCGTAATTTATCTCAATCACTATCTCCTATCTTTTTAATTCTTTCTCTTCCGTAATCTTCTCTCTTCTACTCTCACCTAAAATCTCAAAACAAAATAAAAAATAAAAAAAGCTTTCTCGTGACATGAAAAATTCTTATGACAATGAACACACAAAAAAAAAAAGATAAATTATTGAACAATCTTAGACTATGTTAAAAATATGATAAATTAAAAATAATTTTCACCATATGAATAACCTATACTTGATCTAATGAACCATATTTTAAAATATGTAAAAATAAATAAATAAATTAATTAAATAACTATCTTAGACTATGTAAAAAAAATGTAAAAAAAATGATAAACTAAAGAACCATCTTTTAACATACAGTACAAAATTGCATAATGTGGCTCGGGCCCCTCTAAATATTAATCATGCTCGAGCCACCACGCATGAAAGACTCAATTCCTCTTCTATTTGTTTTGGATTCTGAGTGTGACATTTTCCCTTTATTACTATTATCTTATCTTATTTTTTTTGTTTACATACAGTACAAAATTGCAAAATGTGGCTCGGGCCCCTCTAAATATTAATCATGCTCCAGCCACCACACATGAAAGACTCAATTCCTCTTCTATTTGTTTTGGATTCTGAGTGTGACATTTTCCCTTTATTACTATTATCTTATCTTTTAAAAATAAAAATAAAAATAAGATAATACCACTCCTCCAATACATGGCTCGTGACTATTGAGGTTTTTAATTACTTTCTTGCCTTTTTGATGTGTTCAATGTAGGGAATACAATACATGGCTCGTGGCTCATTTTCTTGCGAGGCAAACGTTTTCCAGAAAACATGCAAAAAAAATTCTCAAATGATCGAAAACAAATGGTACTTCCTCCGTCCCAAAATGTTTGGCACACATTTACTATTCACACTTCTCGAAAACTAATGTGACACACCTCATAATTTATCTTTGTTCCCTTTCTCAATCCCTTAAGGGACAACATGCATGGTAACCCCATCCGAGTCGTCAGTGCTCGGCGATCAACAACTCAGATCTTTGAGAACCCAAACAGATCTGCATCGTTCATTACCAAACTGATCTGGGTCGTTGATCACTGAGCACAGACAGCTCGGATGGGGTCAACATGCATTCTGTCCCTTAAGGGACAACTTAAGGAACAACACGCCCCCTGGATCCATCTATGGGAGGTTTGGAGTTCGAGCCTATGGAGAGACATTGAATTTTTTTTTTTATCAGTGAGAGACATTGAATTCCATCTGGTTGTTTAACACACTAACTTACTTTTCCATTAACCCCGTTATTGTATATCGTATGGAAAAAAAAATAGAGTATAAAATATGTGGTTATTTTATATTAACGAAGTCTATTTAAGCAAATTAATATAGGTGTATATACAGAGAATGTGTGAGTTTGGCCTGTCTTAGAAAATATTTTAATCTGTTTTGTCTTTCTACAAAGTTAAAAATTTGATTAAATTTTTTACTTTTCAGGCTCAGTTTTCCAAAAGATTTTAGCGCCCAGGTGCTAAAATCATGATATTTCAAATCAAAAAATAAAGTGGTTCCGTGTATCGTTTTTCGATTTTTTTCGCACCAAATTAAAGTACTCCTCGTGTACTTTAGTTTGGTGCAAAAAAAATCGAAAAACGATACCCGGAACCACTTCATTTTTTGATTTGAAAAATCATGATTTTATCACTTGGGCACTAAAATCTTTTGGAAAACTGGGCCTCAGTTAGAGTAATCGGAAATAGCTGAAGCATAAGAATGAAATTTTAGAGAAAAATCCATGCTAGACAAAATAAAACAAACTTCACCTTTGGTAGTTTATTCTTTGCTTTAGTGAATTATATAAAAAGTCCACACTATTCTTTTGTTTTTCGTTTCTATGTTGATCAAGACGCATAAAAAAGACATCAAGACGCATAAAAAAGACACAATGATTTAAAATTTTAAATAATCCTAAAGATGGGAAATAAAGTAGAAAAGAGTTTATTTATCAATGATGTGACATCTAAACAACGACTTAAAAATAATACTGTACATAACTTTCAAAAAAGGAAAATTCTAAAATAGGTCCGCAGGTTGTCATTAAAAATTTAAAAAGTATAGTATTAAATTATGTGAAAAGTGTACGAAAGTGTGTAAAAATATATTAAAAAAAGTACGCTGAAGTGTGTGTACTTATTAAAGTTTTGAAACTTTTTGAATTTTTCTTGGACAAATGTATTATTTTTAAGTCCTCGACTCCTCCAATCTGATTAACCATTTTAGGACGAAGGGAGTGTAAAAAATGCTAGGTTATAGACTAAAGTGTATAAATCTGGGAACAAATGTGTAAGAATCTCACATCTGAAAAATCCCTTTTTTAGCAAGTGAATAATCAAGCAATAATAGGAATTAAAAAATAAACAAATAAACGATGAACACGTGATATACATGAAAAACCCCTTAAAAAGGGTAAAAACCACAGGAGGAAATCAACGCACTAAAAACTACCATTGTGCATTTACAAAACAATCTCAATAATCATAATCGTGAATCCTCACCGACTAACCAAAGATCGTTTTGCCGCATCCGCGTACACCGCACCAAGTGGTTGATTGCCGAACGCCTCGAATCCTCAAGTCCTCCGAGATACTTCCAGAATCCACCGGAAGAATGATCCAATTTATTGAATCGGAAGATAGACAAACTTCTCGGAGTTAATCGAAGAGCTTGGTGATCATATTGATCATGCGTACTCCAAGATACAAACTCACACTACCCAGTTGTGTATACTCTCAATATTTTCGGTGTGTATCAAAATTGCATCACAGCCACCCTATAAATAGACTTCTAAAGGCCAGGCCGGTTGCTCGAGCCAAATATCTCCTCTATCAATTAGTGCTCGAGCACTGTATGTTTCCATAAAGCCATCCATGTAATTCCTTGATTTCCTTCCTTGTAGAGTAGCTAAATCCACGAGATCACCTTTGATATTTTTTCACGTGAAAGACAAAGGATGAACTACACTATGTCTTCTGGTCCCCCTCAATACCCAAATGTGACCACATATAAATACCAAAAATCTGTATATCAAAATACCGAAAGCGGCAATTAGTTGTTAAAAGTAACTTCCTAGAATTGCTTCTCTTCCTGTCTTTAGCCTCTGATTGTCATATCCTCTTCCATTAATGAGTAGCCAAAAATGTAAACACGATCTCTTGATTATCCTGATATCTGAACACTTCCATAACTTGAAAATCTCGCCCTCTCAATAAACACATGATTTACTTTCTAACCAGATACTCTAAAATCTAAGTAAAAAAATAAATTACAACTTGATACATGGGAATATAATTACATGTGTGTTTTGTCATGAAAGATGCCAACAAAAAGAGACCGTGTCCTATGGTCCTTACAACATCTACGGTGTGGAATCACATTAGACGACTTCAAACATACTTTATTTTGAAACATGTGTTACGGATACAGATATGGGTGCACCATCGGTGTACAAATCTGCATGTGGGGCCACTTAGGGGTCCCACACAAATAATCCGAGCCGTTCATTAATTTTAAAATAGTTTTTGTTAACCTTTAGAAAAATCAACTCAATCGGATAATTGAGTGCTTGATGCAACGTAATTCAGTATTATATTTACATTGGATCGAGTACTTATAGTTATCTGATTTAGCTGATTTAACACGAGATCATATCACTCAAAAAACAAAAATCCTATGAGTACGCACATGTACGTTAAATGTACAAACGGTGCATCTTAACCATCCAAGAGTATTTTCAACGGCCCAGATGTTAAATACTCTTACCGGTCAAAGAGTATTTAGAATTTGAAGCGTCGATTTGTTAGAATGAACAATTAAGATGCGTTCATGCATGCACGTAAGCATAGCCATAGTCAAACTACTCAAAAACTTATTATAAAATTAACGAAAAACTCGAATTATTTTTATTAACGCCATAACCGAGTCCCACAAAACGATCTGTGCAACATCAATCGGTACCCATAGAATTACCCTAGCAGAATTGAACAATATTCATCCCCAAACCTTGGGGCCTATTTCGTAGATCAATAATGCTGTGGGTATCCCAAAAATGCACACCAAATGCACACTAGGATGGGGAGTGTGACGACCCGAATTTGAAACACCTCGAAATCAATAATCTTTCCAAATATCCTCAAAATTATACAACAAAGCTCCAAAAATTACAATAGCTCTAAAATCCTCAAAATGACAAATATGACATCTGCAAGTAGCATCTCAAGCTAATTCTCCGAATTCTCCGATTTTACCCTTTACCACCTGAAAATATAAAAGGGCTGGGTAGTATGTGCAATACGAGGACAATAAACATTGCTCGACATGAAAATGTGCACAATTAATCGACGATAGCAAATCAAAGCGAATCATAAATCATTTGCAGCCTCTTTCCAGGCTCATCTCGGTAACACGTCAAGCACCACCAAAGTCAAATTCGTGTGCCCTCTTTCGGGCCATATAAAAGTACATTAGATCCCCCTCAAGGAAATCAACCATATTTCCTTACACATTCACCCGGTGGGTTTGCACGTGTACGAATTTGCTCCATGGCTTTCAGCCAAATCTTCTCTGTGTCATGGCACAAGATGTGACAATAATTGAGCCAATAAACTTAGATATCAAAAAGAGTACAAATATGAAAGAGTCAAAGAACACTCTTTGCAAAGAGATTTAGTTAGGAATGCATTGCACACTACCCGGTACCTTAAATTACGATTGTGGCCGTTGAGTACATAAACCTTGGCTCCGTGAACTATAAAAATCCCATTGTGATCAAGCTTTCTCATGTCATCAGGTTCTATAGAAACTAATCAAAGCATTTTTTTTCTTTTTGTAACTCCAAAAGAAACCAATGTTTCCTTTCACTTATAAGCCACTCTTTCTCGGCTCTCACTTGATTCCCTGATTTGGGAATTAGCTGGACTCCTTGCTCTTATATAAATTTCATCCAAGTATAATTCTAGCTCATGACAAAACTCACCGACTCAATTAAAAGTCCATGGCTTACTCACATTCCACCTTGTAGCCTCCCATGCTAAGTCATTACAAATCAAGACACGTACTGCAAATTGCCTATCAGATCTTATCTTTGATAACATACTAGAAGAAGCTCCAACTTTGTATTTAAAGATAAGGGAAAAAACATAATTCAACTATATTTGCTTTAAATAAAAATTCGTGGTGTTACAGGGAGCCACTTATCTTTTTGTGTGGGCTCCACGTTGGACTTCTCTCCATCCGTCACATCACCTGGTGTGCATTTAGTGTGCATATTTGGTGTAGTACGCATAGCATCATTGTTTCGTAGATATGGCAAAACATTTTGTCCACTTGTTGGTTAAGAGATGTGAAAATGATACAAACCAAGAAAATGACAGATACCCCCCTTGTGGGACCAAATCCAAACTCAATCTCAACACCCTATCCACTAAATTGTCTGCATCCACTAAACTGTCTGTATTATAACGTGTTCCACCTTTTCCCCATTTTTAATGCATTTGCCAGTCAATTAAAAGCAAAGATCAGGGGTACTTTTGTAAATTAAAGAACCCTAAGGGTGAGTTTCTGAATAGATTTTATCAAAATCTGATAAAATCAAGCCTTTGATTTTATTCATTCGTGAGGAGAGTTGATAAAATATTAGATTTTTGCATTAAAAAATCTAAGATTTTATCAACTCTCTGCATGAATGGATAAAATCAAGGCTTAATTTTATCAGATTTTGATAAAATTTAGATAAATCCCATTCGAAAACTCACCCTAAAACGTTCTGTAGTAGAGTATTTTAGACCCGCCTACGGTTACTCCTATTCTCTGTCTCTGTCCAGTTCTGATCAGCGCCGTACAATTTATTGGTTGTAGGAGTAACTGAAAACAAAACCCAGTGAGACCTTTCATCAGAAAAAGAAACAACCAAGTGGGACCTACTAAGACTTTCTTTTTCTTTTGTTTTTCTTTTTTTTTTTGGGTACTTCGGAAGGACCTACTGGAAATTTGTCGTACCCATTAAATTTTACAGTACATGGCTCACATGGGTTGTTCTTTCCCGGTCGATGAGAAAATACTTCCATCGCCATAATTTGTTTGCTCACTACGAGTCTACGATTATGTATGTCGTTTTAAAACTCTTATAATTTTTAATTTTTGGAGTATTTTACATGCAATATGGATCTTATTTGATTAATCTCAATTAATTCTATAAGACAAAAACTTTAAAAACACTACAAATAAATAGTTATAAACGTTTAAAAATGACACAGAGTAAACAAATTGGGACAAAGAGAGTATTCATTTTGTCACGAGGCCTATTTTAGCTTTAAAAAGTCACTTCATTTATTTTTTGTTTTTATTTAATTTTTTGCGCTTAATTATTTTTGTGTCAAGTTTTTTAGTATTATTAGTTTGTCTCGACAAGAGAAATAAAAAAAATAAAAAATTATGAGTGAAATTATAATTTTTTGAATAAAACCGAAAATATGTAAAAAAAATTGACTTTTTGGCTTATTTTTGTCTTTATTTAAAAAAATAAGTTTGGATCATAATTTTTTACTATTCTGATTCTTTTTGTCGAGAAAAACCAATAATCTACAAAAGATTGACAATAAACTAACAAATGCGAGAAAAAATAGAATAAAAGACAAAAAAAAAAAAAAGCAAAGGTTCTTTTTAAGCCAAAATAGGTGAACTTTTTATAATGACACTCCCAAATTTGTCTTTTAACACTTGTATTGTGTATATTTTTTAGGAAAAATTTCAAAATAGCCCCTGAACTTTTAGCCAATTCTAAAAAAAAAATTTGGACTTCAGTCGTCAACAAAACCACAACTGAATTTTATATTCCGTTAACAAAAAAACCCCTGTCGTACCATTCTGTCAATTTCTTGATGGATGGCGCGTAATAGTAACTTATGTGTAAAATCATGATCCAATAGCATAATGGATCAAGCAGTTAAGAGTATCCGATTGAACTGATTTTTCACAAGCTCAGTTAAAAGATTGTTTTAAAATCACCAGTAAACAGGTCAAATTTTTTTGCGTGGGACCCGTAAATGAGCCTCATAGACCCAATTGATTAAGTTAATTAAGTCCGTTGTGCACAGATGGGTCGGGTGGGGGGCGTTTACGGGTCCCACACGAAAAATTTGAACCGTTCACTTGTTGGGATACAGGAGCAATTTGGATAATGAAGATTTTTTGTTTGATTTCAAAATGCATGTTGTTAGAGATTCAAACAACCTTAAGCGATACTCCAGGCAGGGACGGAGGGTAAGAGGAGGGAGGTGGCATGTGATACTCTTGGATCCAATATATATATATATATATATATATATATATATATATTATTTTTGTATGGCAAGAAGAATTTTATTCTTCAAAATGAGTATAGTATTATTTTTTATATTAAGCATATTGATGATTGAGTAATCGATGAAATTGCGTAGTTTTTAGTATTAAGTATGTTGATAAATGATTAACATATGAAAATGTATATCCTTTCGGGCACCAGAAATAATTAATATTAAAACACTTGTACTTTTTTTTATATTCCCTTCGTTCTTGTCTATTTGTTCACTTTCACTATTCTACAGTTCTTGAAAATCGAATATCTAAAAATATGAAATATGAATCTTATTTGATCGATCTTCATTAGTTCTATTGTACAAAATTTTCAAAATAGTGAAACTCATTACAAATTAAAAGATATAGGAACTAACTTTGAGGTTGATTTTTTATTTTTATTTTTTTCATTTTAACTTGGGCCTCTCCAAAATATAATCCTAGCTCCGCCAATATTAATAGGGTCTTGATAATTAGTGACCACAATGAATAATAAGTCTATAATACTAAATAAATGAAAATATTGTTCGACATTTCAATAGCAACAGAGACTCTATGTACAAGTTTGACATAGAATGTTCCATGTTATAATCGAGTAATTATTCCATGATCTTGGAGCATTGTTCCATGGTCTTGGAGCATTACTTACATGGCGATGCCCAATCATAATATATAATTACTCCGTATAATGACTTGATTTGGTAGGTGTATCAATAGCCATAAATAATTTACTGGTAACACGCAAGTTTATTTTATAGGAATCTTAGATAAAGACTACTTACAACAGAAGTGAAATATGATAAGTGGAGAATGGATATCCATCATTAAAAATGCAATAATCATGAGAGACTTTGATTATATGCTAATTAATGGCTACCTTAATCATTTTTCAGGTCCACGTGGCACTAAGCTTATGGACTTCCATCATTTTCATAGACAGCTAGTGAGCTTCATAATAGCCTTTTTATTCCCTTTTTTTTTTTGCAAGGATTAATAAGGTTGTGTTTGGTTTGGTCTTAGTTTTGATTTTGGTTTTTGGTAATGATTGGAAGGAGAAATAGTGATAATAATTAAAAATATGGGTTAATGATTAGAGAGAGATAGAGAGAAAAAATAGAATAATATTTGAAAATAGGTGTAACGATTGAATAATAATTGAGAAAACCGGGTCTTGAAACCCAAAACGAACAAGACATAAGGGTGTTTAGGAGCCAATTATTATTTTTGGTAGATTGTTAAATTATAGTAGGTTGTAAATATTTTTGACTAGATAACCCAAAAAATGTTTTTTTTTTTTTTACTATAATGAGAATCTATAATGTGTTTGGAAATATCAAATATGTGAAGAATATATTTTGTACTGTATAAGAGTTTTGTGAGTGAAAGTAAAATCAGAATCCGAAAAGCTCATTTGACGGTGATTTCTTGACCATGCACTATCCAGTTCATTTTAACAGAATCTATAAATCCTAGGTCAAAACACCCAATATGTGAAAAAGGCACAAATTGTGTATCGGACAGTTTCTGTATAGAAGCTCCGTCTTTTGTGAAACTACCGAGATAGCAGCGAATCGACAAGGTACATTGATCATGAACATTTGACGACTGAAGCAAGCTCTCGTTGGATATGTATTCTTCATTTGTTTTGGTTCTGTTTTACGTTCTTCTCGTCTATATGTTGTTATTATTCTGTTATCTTTTCCGGTAGTTTGTAATAGTATTTCTTTTGAAATAAAATTCTCTCCTAGGCTAAAAAAAAAAAACAGACAAGTGAAAAAATAGGTGATTTGATTGTTTGGTGAACCTCATATACAGAGTGTTTGAACAAATATGGCAGAGTGAAAATATCGACAGAATGAATCTAGTGACTGTTGGAAATTTCTCGAAAATTCGGTGTGAATGAAACTGGGCATTCGGAGAGTCTCTCGAGGTAACTGAAAGGACCCACGTAGCTGTTTATTACACGCGTTGATGGCAGAATATTATGGTGTTAATTGCTGGTTATAACACCTCGTAACCTCCCCATGATTGAGATTGAATGGCTGTAAATTTCCAGAGTTATTGCGGCAGTTTTTATTCCTCAATTCATTGGCATAATTTGAATTCGTATTCATTGGGGAGGCTCCCCATTGATTTACGACTTGAATGTTGCAGCTCCATTTTCTAGCTATTTAAGGGCAGCTCTATTGAGTGCTTCATCCATCAAAAATTCATGCTTCACACTACATTCCAGAAACTGTGTTTTGAGAGAAAGAAGAAGACGTTTGTTTCAGTTCGCCAAGGCAGTCAACAGAGGTGTTCTGTTGGTTGTGGTCCAAGCCGTTGTATCCTGGGATGAAGACGTCGGATCAACCTACAACACCCACGGTAGGCGGCGCATCTTTGTTAAGGAGAGTGTGGTTACACACAACTCGGCGTTTCTACTGTTTGTATCTCTGTTTACAATTTATGTAATTTTCCAATTTTGTCAATTTCATGTGCATTTTACTGTAATCTGTTCATGTTTGTATATATCAGAAGTAATTGTTCTTCGGAATTACGATTGCCGCTGTATTTTTTTTCCAACAGTGACATATATTATTTGTCGTAAAATTGGAATGATTGAAGAAAAATGAGCATTTCCGTATCAGTAGATTTTAATTACTACTATTTCTACCAATATAGTGACATGATGTAATAATTTTACAAATGTGTAACCCTAAGGGTAGCTTAAGTAATAGGATGAGCTATAAATTCAGACATTTTATTTTGAAATTGTGTTAACTTGAAGCTATTTCGCAAGAGCTTCTCTAGTGAATTCCTTAAAACGGACATGGATGATATGCTTTTGACAGGTCCAAGAAGGAAATTTAGTCGAATTGTCTACGAACTGGATAGGAAAAAAGTTAACGTGCGATTCCACTGTGATAAATATCCCTTGGTAGAAGAATGCACAATGCAGTCGTGGGGTCCAAGTCTGAGCTATATCTTGCAATTATTGACAATGGAGGACAATTGTATTGTTCTTCCCTAACATGGCCCATGATATGAGGAAAATTGTCAAACATGTTCTTGTTGGATCCAAAGGCTAGTATTGAAAAAAGAAGGGGTGGCGTCTTGAAGACGATATGCATTAACTTCTATTGGCAATTACTCCAGAGCATTGAGATAAAAAAAAAAAAAGGAACTTTTTAAAATACAGTATGGAAAAAAGTTTTTACAGGAAAAGAATGAATTAAGAACACCAAATTTATGCATTTATTGCTATACATAAAAACATATGGTGCACTTTTCTTTCCCCTTTTTTCCCCACAAAAGTTACTAAACACAAGTACAAAAGTTAAAATATTTTGCACATGAAAGTGCAATTTTCAAGGATTGCTAGGATACCTTAAAACATACATAGCAGAGATGTTTGGAAAGACTGGTGGGTTGGAGATGGCCCCTTGGAAGTTTCATGCCCTGGGAATCATTCTAACAAGGGTATAAAGGTCTCGGAGCTTATTGTTAATGGTGATCAGGGCTTGTTCTCCTATAAATTTTAGATACCACAAGGGATTTAATCCGTGGAGTTCACATTCCACAATTTTCTCAAGTCACTGACCACCCCACATGGGTGAATTCTAGCAATGGGAGCATTTCATCTGTTGCTGCCTATGGCATCGTTAACAAAGAGGATGCTGACTCATCCAGATGGAAATGGATTTGGAAGCTCAAAACTTCCAGCTAAATTGCTTACTTTTCTATGGCTTATTTTTCACAATAAACTTCTTACTAATCAATTAAGAGCTAGGAGAGGAATTATACCAGTAGAAGTCTATCCACGGTGTAACGACTCTCCTAAGGATTTAAACCATCTCTTTAGGGGATGTTTTAAATCCCTCCAGCTCTGGAATTTCTTAAAGTGGAGACATTTCATAAGTCCAGATTTTAATAGCCCTGTCAAGACCTGGATTACTACCGTTTTAAAAAAGAAAAGTAATTTTTCTAGTAGCGACAAGGATTTGCATTCAAACACTCTGTTTGTTAGCTCCCTTTGGCAAATATGGAAGGATCGCAATAAAAAAAAGTTTCAATAACATAGATGTTTCCCCTTCAATGAGTTCCAAGGCAATTTTCACTTACGCTCTTGAGATTGACAAGGCTTTTAAGTCCTTCTTATCAAATGATCAAAAGAATCCTAGTCTAATTCATTGGGTACCTCCTAATACAGGTAATTTGAAGCTTAATACTGTGACCACCCAACATTTTAAACACCTCAAAATTAATGGTAATTCTAACAACCTCAAAATGTTACAACAAAGCACCGAAAATTACAATGGGTCTAAAATCCTCAAAACAATAGCACTAATTTCTTCAATATAGTCTCTCAAAGTCAATCCTTCAAATAATCCATCTACTGCTGCGGACCTGAAAAGTATGATTTTTTTTTTGAAAACTCCATAAGCTAAAGCTTGTATGAAACATCGCATATCTTATTAACATTTTAATCATGGATTTAGTCAATACCAAACAAAAAGTTTAAATCATATTTTTCAGTTACTAAGCAATAAAAAGATTCTTAGCAACAAGATAATAAATCTTTTAGTTCGTTCATAGAATGAAGTCCATCTTTTCAAGATTAAGCAGAAAACCATCGCAATATTAAAATATCACATTTCATAATACCCGTCAATTTCGCACATCTTTCAAGAACATGTTTCTACTAAAATAAAAGAGGAGCGACCTCTGCAATAAAACAGAATGACGTCAAACCATTGAGATACCTGGCCCGCATCTCCCACCTTTATAACACCAATCCGCTTTGTTTGTTTAAAGTCCTCAAGTTCGGACACATGTTCAGATGTATTGACTTAAAAAATATAACCTTGGCAAGTTCGTTTCACATATCCAGGCCACATATCAACCAATATCCATGATCCAATTTAAAACACAATTCTAAAAATGTTCCAATAGATATAAAACACTTCAAACACAATTATGTAAATAAGATATGCGTGTTTCACCTAATTTCCGACGATGCAGTTAACAATACACGTCTCAACTTACTCCCAACTCAGCGAGTAACGTCCCCTAGCTGGAAAATCAAGTTCTCCAGCGGAGACGACGAAGTCGGGTTCTGATCGACTGCCAAGAACCACCACGGCTAACCCACCACTTCTTCTTCTACTTTTTTCCTCTTTTCTTTTTCTTTTCCTCCTCTCTTCCCCTGTGGCTACCGACTCCCCCTTAATTTTCTCCAACTACTGTTCTCTTTCTCTATTTGCACTTCGGTGCGATGGCAAAAAGAACAAGAATTTACCTTCAATTCATGTTGATCACTTGGGCACATGAAGCATGATGTGTCAATTTTGGAATTAGGTGGCATGTTGTTGCCAAAAGAGAACTACTGAGTCATCCCACCCTTAAGCCACACGTCCAAATGCCAACCCACATTTTCTTCTCTTTTTTTTTTTTTCTTTATAATTCTAGTCCTACCTTCACAAGAACCAAGCCAGCTTTCTGAACAACCGGCTGGATTTGGAGGCCTATTATGGGATGAACAAGGAAATTGGCGAATGGGAAGCTCTCTTGCACTTCAAGCCTTGAAGCAGAGTTATGAGGTATCTACAGAGGTCTAATCATTATTCTGGAAAAAAGGCATGGCTAATGTGCAGATCGAATCGGACGCTTTGGTGGCTGTTAACCTCATCAATGAAGGAGCAAGTGCGAATCATCCCCTGAGTACGGTTATTCAGGATGCAAAGACTATTCTAGCTGGAACCAACTCAACTCTTGCCCATGTTTCTCGAGGCACCAATGAGTGCGCTGACCACTTAGCTCAAACTGGTGTGGAACAGGAAGAAGATTTCAAAATTCTTGAGAACTATCCTCTCTCTTTGAGAGAGTTTATCATTAGGGATAGCCTAAATTTGAGACAATTTCTAGACTAGTCCCCTTTGTTATGCTGTGCTTTATTGTCCAAACTGGTTTATGATTCCTTTTGCTGGACTGCTGTAACTATATGGCCATCCTCGCTGGCGTGACTTTGACGTTCTCCTAGCTTTGTTTAATGCATTTCCGAATTATCAAAAAAAGAAAAGAAAAAGAGATTTTCAAGGATTGCTAGAATACCTTAAAACATACATGCATAGCAAAGATTTGTATTTGATGAGTGGTGTGGAAGCACCTTCTTTGCGAAAGTACCCGTTCATGCATCATGCACGGTCAGTTCGAAAGGGGGCCCCGAAGCTTTCCTCCGGTATGGAACGAAAGGACATCTTGATTCTCTAACCTAAACCAACTATTGGAAAAGTGGGTACGCCCATCTTCAAAGAAAGTGGAATCCCTAATCTATGGCCTTGTTTGTTAGGGGGTTGAGATTTGGGAGTGTGTTGGAGTGGGTCTCATTTTTCATTGTTTGGTAACCTTATTTGGGATGGGATTTGAAATCCCCACCCAATTTTAATCCCAATCTGTACGGCCAATAGAATCCCATTGGATGGGATTTCCCCATTTAGTGCAAAAAACCAGATATCCTTAGCAATATCCCATCGAACACAAACACCGGATATGAAATTTCCCCATCCATTGATATCCTGAGCAATATCTCAAGGATTTCATATCCCACCCATATCCCATGAGATTTCATATCTCATTAATTTATCTCCGGCCAAACAAACGATGCCTATGTTGCAACCTAACGAGAAAACAATAAGAGAAAGGTAGTCGTAGTCGAACAACAAATTGATTCCAAAGCTTGTACCCCAAGATTGAACTAACAATTTAGTAATCTAAAAGCCCTTGGACCTAGCTTAAACAACGAGTTTTTTTAACTGGCAAAGCATTAATAAAGACGAATAGTAGGTCAACAATTCAAAAGGCACTTCCTCGAATTGGCTAAAGAGAGTTCCCCAGTTCTATTTCATCAAACCCTTAAAGTTGTTTATATAGTTTGTTTTATAATATGTCAAAACCATAAAATATTAATTGAAGGAATTAAAATATTAAAATGATAGTGCAAAACTGCAAATATTCAAAATTCATGGGCAGGAGAACCCTGGCCACTTGGACTTGGTGCACCGGCCCTAACAACAATCCCCACTGTAGATGCATTTATTTGTAAGGGAGAATCTCCATTCTCTTACATTTGACCTCTTGTTTGGTATTGTGGGGTCTCTTAGGTGAACAAGCACCAACCATACTGCTAGACTCGTACTTTTAATTTTTAGTATTTTTGTACAAAAAAAGTCTTATTTGATCTCAACTATATATTTAAAACCTTCCTGTTAGTGTTCTTTAAAAACAATTTCCCTCTGCCATTTCATAAAGAGTAACTTACAAGGAGAGTTTAGACAAAACAATTACAGTGGTGATTAGTTGTTTTTTTAGTGGTAATAATTAAACTGTTTTGAAAGAAAACAATAAGCATTTGGTTGCATATGTATGAAAATTTAGGTGTCTGAGCCATGCTCGCATCTCATCTAATTATGAGAGATCGATGCCACTATTTATTAACTATCAGGGAGATCAATTAAACTGACAAAATGCTTTATAGATTGTTTTTTCAAGAATTAAAAAACACACTTGTGAATTCTTACCATCACCACATTAAAAAAGGAGAACAATTAATATTCAAAGCTAAGAATATTTCTTCAGGACTCTACGGCATATTAATGATGCGGTATTTACATATAGACTGGTTTCTTAAGAATTAACATACGACTTGTGAATTCTTACCATCACCACATTAAAAAAGGAGGGCAACAAATATTCAGAGCCCATTCAGTATTTCTTCAGGCTCAGTCGCATAATACTGATGCGGCATGTATAAATACAATTATTTGTTGTTTTACATTAATGTTGAGACCCCCCAAATGCCATCTGTTTATTTATTTATTTTCAAATGTTTACTTCAAACCTCCATAAGTCCGCATCATTTTTTCTATATGTTTCTCAACTGCACAAGCATGTTTTGAATAAAATATGTGCAAAGTAATGGTCAAACTAATCATAGCTTGGATTTGAGTGATTAGTTTAATTCTCCTTTATTTAATCGCATCGATCCTTTTTACCTTCTTTATTTTCTTATTTTTGTTTGTCCCATTTGTTGTGGTACATAGCCGACATGGATGGCCATATTAGGCCAAATCAATAATATTCAACCCTAGATTAAAGTGTAGGCTAAAAGTAACAAGACCCAAGGCGCGTGTTAGCATCAAGTGCTTTTCCTCGTTATCATGTCTTGTTTCTCATTTGTTAAAATGAAGATTCTATCAAATCAACTTATTTCCATTTGATGAATTGAGAAAATGATTTTCTTATTTGCTAAAATCAGGAGGTGTTCCATTAACAAAAAAATAGTTTTTTTTTTCCTTCTAAAAATCAAGACAGATCATTCTCTCACAATATATTATATAAAAAATCGTGAAAAATCAATTTATTCTAAAAACACTCTTAGCGAAACACCACATGATATCCAGTGTAGCAAAATGGGAAGGCCTAAATCGCTAAGCTTTTCCCACCGGTCTCCCTAGGGGTGTTCACGGTCCGGATTGGCATGAATCCAATCCTAATCCGCGAGTCATGGTTTATTGAAAATAAAATCCGTGTCCGATTCAAAAGTCTTACGGTTCGGTTTCAATCCGATCCGCGAGTCACGGATCGGTTTCGAATTTGTCCACGGATTTTCAACTTATTCTAAAAAAAATTCATCAACTCATTCAAAAACCCAAACTCAACATTGAAACAAACACTATAGAAAAATAGCAATCACAGGAAAGAAATAATGAATGCTTATTAAACATTTCAACAAATTAATTGAACAAATCTAAACTTGAATATTGCGGAACCAAAATAGATAGCCAAAAAATAAAACCCAAAATTCATTTTGGAATTCCAAATCTAGTAGGCTATAAATATGAGTTTGAGCATTGTAAAACGTAAACATCAAACTTGTTAAACATGTCAATAAATACGTCTAAATAGATAGACACAAGCACAAAACCGGGATATTATTTTAGAATTCCAAACAAAGTAGACTAGAAAAGTAGTAAAATTATTTATCTATACATATATATTTATTTTTCTTAAAAAATTATAGATAACAAAAATCTCACAATTCGGATCAGTTAATCTACGGTTTCAAAATTAAAATTTGTGTCCGGACCACGAGTTACGATTTTTTATTTTTTGTATTCGTATCCGGACCATTAATTTACAGTTAAAATTCAAAATGTGCGGATCGATTCTGTCTGAACCTAATTCAGGGTTCACCAATTTTTTTTAGCAGCCCTAGGTCTCCCTGCATTGAACACCAGAGGGCTCAGGCCTCGGCCATCTTTGGTGACCACTTTTTCTTCTCTCTCTGACACTCTCCACCTATGCATACAATCTCCTACATACGTATTTATTTGTTTCTGTACGGAGCTAGAACCAAGAAAACGCTATTATACGGTGCTGTCCCTATCAAAGCTGTGAAAAGGGGAAAAATTGCGTACTATTTGGTGTGATTCCCGTTCTTTGTTGTGTTTGGTTTTTGCTTTAACTTTCCCTACTAGATGATGAGATAATGATGTACCCCAACTTCACAATATATGCTCACCCCAAACAGGAGAGAGAGAGAGAATCACCTCTTTTATCTCACATTCTGATCATTGATTCCAGCTGGGTTTTCAGTAAAACCAACTGGGTTTCACCTGTTCCCTTGTGATGATGAGTTTATTTCCAAGAAAGTGTTGAACTTGATTCTTTCTGCTCAACCGAGCTGTGCGAGCAAGAAAGAACTTGGAATAGGGAAAGAACCCAGTTCTTTTTCTTGTCTCATTAGTGATTCCATCACAGGTTCCTAACATAGCGACTGGGTATGAACCAGTTTGTTCGGCGTGATTTCCTTTCCCCTGTGTCCTCTGAAAGGGGTTTGGCTAAAAACCAAAGAAATTGAAGAGGTAACTCATATATGCTGACTAGTTGAACCTTAGTTTGCCAAGGGTTGAGCTGGGTTTCTCTCAGTTTTCCATTTTTCTTCCTTTTTTTTCCCAACGGGTTAGCTGAAGGTCTGTTTTTGGCCGGTCTTTTGAGCTGGGTAGGTTTGATTTTCTTGAATTTGGGAACTGGGTTTGTGCTTGAATCCTCGTAGTGAGTTTTGCTTAGGCCTAATATTGATGACCATTTCTGCTCTCTCTGGGGTTTCTCTCAACCTTTCCAGGCTCTTTTTGAGGACATGTAGGTGGATTCTGGGTAAGATGTCTTTGAATTGCAAACACTCTGGCTCTAATAGTAAATTCTCAAGCAGTTTGAAGCTGAAGAAGGCAAAGGAGCCTTTGCATGAGTCTGATAGAGTCTGGAAGTGGAGAACACTGCTTCTGTTTCTATGCCTTTTGGGTGCTGCTATTATTGGGTTTATTTGGGTCTTCTCGGGCTTGAATGATGGGACTTCAAAGGATGAGACCCTAAATTTGCCTCAAGACAAAGATAGGGGGTTGCTAGAGCATTTCAATGTCAGCAAGGGGCAATTTCATGATTCGGCTTCTTTGTTCCAGGGATCAGATCAGGTGATGTATCTTTATCTCTTAGACTTGTATCTTCAACATCTTTGATTTGGATCTTATAGTAGTAAGTCTTCTGTTTTTAGTTCTGGTTGCCTGGTCTGTAGATGGAGGTAGTTGCTTTTGATAACAACTGTTTTGTACTAATTTATACTTCCGTAAGTTAGGAAGTTGACTTAACAAAGAAGGATAATAAAAGTTCACTTCAGGATCTGTTATAATAAATTGTCCATGGCATTTTGCTGCTGTGATCTTTGAGGGTATATACATGTAGAACTGAAGATTGAAGTGTACCGAGTGCAGCTGAACTAAACCATTTTGTGATTTTATGGTTGAGTTGTCAATACATTTTTCTCACAGTAGTGATTCTTCCATTTTTGATCTGTTCTTCATTGAAAGTAAGACGGAATGAAATACTTTAAGGTAGAGGAGTTATTAAGTGAAGTTGTGTAATGGCTTTTTTACTTTAGGTTTTTAACTGGTTCCTTTTCTTTTCGAGTCTAATTATAATTTTGACGTTCTTTGATTCACAATAAAGCTACCTCAGATATGCCTCTTGAAATGGAATTTGAGATTAAAAAATCAAAAAGAGAGGAAATCCGAGTTGATATAGTGGAACTTGTTAGAGATTGTCCCACATTAGTTAATTATAACCTCCAAAGCTAGTATATGAGCTGGGCGGCCTCTCCTCTCCACTCATTGCCAATTGCTTGAGTTGGATGCTTTAACATGGTATCAAAACTAGGCTTCCGGAGGCTTTTGGAAAAGACTTTATGTTGTTGATGGTTGGTTCCCCTTAGTTTGTAGTTGATGGTGATAATTATCGTATGTGTTTAATCGTTGTTTATCTCTCCACATGCGGGACAGGGGTTGCATGTGTGGGGGAATGTTAGAGCTTGTCTCACATTGGTTAATTAAAACTTCCAAAGCTATTCTATGAGTCTGGGCGGCCTCTCTGGTCATTGCCCATTGGTTTTGAGTTGGATGCTTTAACAGAACTCCTGCATCCAACTTTTATATCAGTGTGACTTTTGCATCCAATTTTCATGCCTTTTTAGCTGTGTCTTGCAGAAAAAGTCCTTGCAGTGTGAAAAAAATGTACGTGATGAAATGCTGCTTATTAATGTAGCCTGTGCTATGAAGGTTATCTGCTCAGAGAAGCAGGGATTTGCAAGTCAGCATGGCATGATTGCAGATAATGTTGAATTCCGGGACCAATGCCCTGTTCGGGAAGAGGATGTCCCCCGTAAACGTGGCCTGTACTTGCCTGAGGACAAGTCTCTGCCGTCTGCTTCATGGTCTATGTCTACAGCTGCATCGGGTGATCAGAGCTGTCAAAAGGTAGAGCTGTGTCATGCAAAATCAGGAATTTGCTTTCTTGAATTTTCTATGACTTGGATGGGCTTTTCAATCTTAGAAGTTTCACAATTTGAATTGTTGTATGGGCTTCTTGATAAATTTTCTTATCATGCCAGTTCGATGAAATACTTCAGAAAAGCTACCAGAATGAGGCAAAGAATCACAGAGTTTACAGAGATCAATTAAATAAGTAGACACATTGTACAAGGAGTGGAAATATGGATGTAAAAACAGAAAGAATCCTTGTCATTAAAAGTTTATTTTTGGTTGTATTATTAGGTCCACAAGCAACTGGAAATTTGTAGATTAGAAATATAATTGAGTTGGAACTATTGGGTTCACAAGTGGCAGCTGAATGAAATACTTTCATACAGTTGACTTTTGAACCTTTCTAGTCGGGAGCTAGTATCTACTGACTCATGTATTTGCTTTATGATTATAGGAGAATTTCCTTTTCATGGCTTCTGAGACAGCCTATGTATATCATATTTTTACTTTTGCTAAAGGATTTCCTTACTTTGAAATATGCAAAAGCCAAGATTAATTGTACATATTTTTCATTTCCTTTTGCTTATGGCCTTACTTTGGTTTTGATCAGTATGTATTGCAGAGAAAAGCTTTTGGAGCTAGGGTAAAAGAGCAATGCCAAAGCTTTTCTTTCTGCTCGGTGAATGCTTGTTGGTGGATTTTTTTGGGGGTAGTACTTAGCTGCCTTATGCCATGCTTATGCCAAAAAGTGCTGGGAAATGAGAAATGGAAGCTTTTTCAGCAGCAGCTGCCACCACTACAGAGACAACAGCAGCCAGTCCGGAGTTCTTCTAAGAGTACTGGGAATTGGAGGTTGAATTTCCTTATTGGGTTTCTCATAGCTGGGGTGTTATTTTCTGGTTTTTTATATTGGTATATAAGTACGGTTGATGTTTCCAAACGGAAAGATATGCTTGCCAACATGTGTGATGAAAGGGCAAGGATGCTGCAGGATCAGTTCAATGTGAGCATGAATCATGTGCATGCCTTGGCTATCTTGGTCTCCACATTTCACCACGGGAAAGAACCTTCTGCAATCGATCAGGTAAGATTTTCTCACCACCTTTCACCTTTTCCCTTATCATCCATGAGTAAAATATATAGCCCTCTATTCCATATAACATTTACATTCAAGTTAACAAACATTTAGCTACATCATTGCCATTCCTTTCTGACTTTTGTACACATCCATAAATTTACGAGGGGCAATTGGAAATAATATTTTGTGCTTCTAATTTTAAAAGGGCAAAGCATTGGGGTGAAAGATGGACCTACAACGAGGACCATGGGAGTAACGAACCTACCCATTAGGTGTGCTGAATCCTGCATTGGAAGTTTGCATGGGGGATATGTATGTAGGAGCCGTGAACCTAATTGACAGCATCCCTATGTCCCCGTAATGGTGAGCTAAGGGATGCCAAATGGCTCTACTTGTACAACCATGATTCCTAATGCAAACTTTTGTTATGGGACTTGACACATGCAACACATGTTAGGGTCATCATGAGAAAACTGTACTCTTGATGTTATAATCTTCCACTCCTGCATCAATGTTATGGGGTGATCTTCCGTGTATAAGGAGTGAAGCCCAAACAACAACTCCTAAACTTGTGGATGAGCTCTTGTAGTTGTTACCAATATGGTAATACATCTCATGACACTCCCCAAGGATATAAAGAAGTTTGTTTGTTGTACGACGTTGCTCTGTTTCGTTGTGGTAGTGATTTTGACTAACCTGACAATATTTGTTTAATTGACAGAAAACCTTTGGAGGATACACTGAAAGAACAGCTTTTGAGAGGCCACTTACGAGTGGAGTTGCCTATGCCTTGAGAGTTCTTCATGCGGACAGAGAAGAATTTGAGAAGAAGCATGGATGGACAATAAAGAAAATGGAAACTGAAGATCAAAGTTTGATCCAAGACTGTGACCCTGAAAACTTGGATCCTTCACCCCCTCAAGATGAATATGCACCGGTTATTTTTTCTCAAGAAACCGTCTCCCATATCGTATCTATTGATATGATGTCTGGAAAGGTGCGCCTTGTTTAACTTGTAAGCTTTTAATATCTTTTGTTTTTCAGATCAGTTTTCATTGTCATGAAGCTAATGATTCCAGTTTTACCTCTAGTAAATTCATGTGAACTGTAACCAGTCAAAATTGACTAGGGTAGAGACTCCGACCAGGTGAGGTGAGGCCACCCAAGACCAAACTCTGATACCATGTTTGATTTCTTGGAGGGTTCCAAACTAAAATCAATTGGCAATAGGTGGAGTAGCCTCCAGAGGATGTTAACCAAGCTTGGGCGGCTTAGGCGAGTGATGTGGTATGAAATCTAACAATGCTGATTTCGACTACATATCGGATGAAGAAAGTAAAAATTACATTAGTTTTGTATAACATGCATTTATAATCTAGTGTTTACATCTCCAATTACTGTATGCGAAATGGAAAACCGAGACTGAATCAGGCTTCACAAATTGAACAAGCTTCCTCCGGCTAGCCATTCAGATATGTACCGTGGAAATAAAATGTATATGATTTGAAGATGATGTTGTATTGATTATTGAGCATGGTTGATGATTTTAACCATCTGGTCTCTGCATTAGTTTCCAAGTTGGGAGACAAATGCTTCTTCTAGATTCATAGTGTAGTTTTTTGTTTTTTTGCCATATCGGGTTGTAGTTCCACCTTCCAACCCCAGGAATAAACCTTATGGTAACTTCTGTTGCGAACAATAATTATCTTCCGCAATGGCAGTATTTCTACTGGATAAACATTTCATTTCTCTAACTGCTATATAGGAAGATCGAGAGAACATCTTGCGAGCAAGAGCATCTGGAAAGGGAGTCCTGACAACACCGTTTAACTTATTGAAATCCAACCACCTGGGGGTTGTACTGACTTTTGCTGTGTATAGCACTCATCTTCCACCAGATGCTACACCAGAGCAACGTATTAATGCTACTGTCGGGTAAATCAACCTGCTCAGATATATTTGCTTTCCTATATGACATCTAGGAAATAATTACTTCTCTGCCCCGTATTTGCAGTCCGTTTTCACTATCCCAAACATCTTGATTATTGTATAATGTTTTCCAATTTATTCCCTTTACTTGATTTTGAAAACTACCTTTACAAGAACTAATTGAACTCTTATGATTGGCGGAAAAATCTCTAGCTTTTTCTCACAAAAATGCAAAACTGTTGATCCGATAAAAGGGCTTGATGGTTGAAGAAAGGGCCAAGAACATGGGATGGATGGAATATTTCTTATTGTTGGAGTTGTCAGTATGCCTCATTGCCTTGTTGTCTGATGGATTGTATTGCTGACTCTTTTATTCTGTGGCTTGCTCTTCGGAAGGTATCTGGGTGCATCTTATGATGTCCCATCTCTGGTGGAGAAGCTGTTACACCAGCTTGCAAGTAAACAAATTATTGTTGTGCATGTTTACGACACAACCAATAAAAATGAACCCATCAAAATGTACGGTCCTGATGATGTCATTGATACTGGTCTACTGCATATTAGCACCCTTGAATTTGGTGATCCAGCGCGGAAACATGAGATGCGATGCAGGTCAGTTGTCACATGTGGTTAGGTGTAAAGGATAGCGAGGGTGTAGGGTAACGCTTTTTATTCTTCTTCTGGATGCAGGTTCAAGCAAAAACCCACTCTAAATTGGACTGCAATAATGGCATCAGGGGGAGCTCTTATTATCACTTTTCTTCTGTTTCATATCTTTAATGCTGCAAGACTCCGAATTGCAAAGGTGGAACATGACTATCGGGTAATGATGGAGCTCAAACACCGTGCTGAAGCTGCAGATGTTGCAAAATCTCAGGTGCATTTTTTTCCCCAGTAGGACGGATAGACAAATTCACTCTTGAATATCTCTGGAAAATCATCAACTTCATTGCTTTTCTTTATTTCTCCCAAATTATTTGGAATCACGAAATATTTTGTTCTTTGTAGTTTTCACCATGGGAATTGTGCCTTGTCTGAACATCTTATTCTTGCAATGTCCTTGACCAAACTTTTTCTGCCTTCTGTAGTTTCTCGCGACAGTTTCACATGAGATCCGGACCCCCATGAATGGCGTTTTAGGTGATTGAAAAATCTTTAAGATCAAGATCCATCAATTTACATTGGGCATAACACTTCACTGAATATAGCTTTCTGTTAAATACAGGAATGCTGCAAATGCTAATGGACACAGGTCTTAATGCAAACCAACTGGATTTTGCCGAGACTGCTCTTGTTAGTGGGAAAGATTTAATATCATTGATTAATGAGGTTCTTGATCAAGCTAAGATAGAATCCGGCAGGCTTGAGCTCGAGGCTGTACCTTTCGATCTGCGTGCTGTTCTTGATAAAGTTTTGTCGCTTTTCTCAGGCAAATCTCGTAAGAAAGGGATAGAGGTAACTTGCAAACTTGCAATTTACTGCCGTATTCGGTTGATGTTTCCTTTTGCATAGGTATTTTGAAGGGAATGGCATTGTTAACGTGGTGAGTTGATATAATTCTCACCCGAAGTTTGTTGTTTGTGTTCCTCTGCATGAGAGAAGTTGGCAGTCTACGTCTCCGATCAAATTCCTGCAGTTGTTGTTGGAGATCCTGGACGATTTCGGCAGATAATTACTAATCTCGTTGGAAATTCGATCAAGGTTTGTTGTGTTTGCAGTTATTCTAGACTTTTCTTTTCTTAGTGGAATAAAATGCAGAAGAATCCTTGTTGCAGCTGCTATTGTTTGGAATTCTTTTTTTTTTTTTGCCTTTTCCATTGATGAACATAAGTTACTTGATTAGTTCTGAAAAAGGTATCTTGCCGGCCACTCCATATCAGGGCCTTGAAGTATAGAATTTTGCAGTTTCATAGGTCACTTTTGATAATATTGTTTCTTGAATATTTCTGTTTTTTTGCTTGAAGCATATGAAATATTTATTTTTGGGTTCTTCAAGCATATGAACTTAATTATTTTTGAGGATAGTTTTGCACTTTTCCCTTCTGAGGAAGATGGCCTTACTTTTTGCAAGTGCACTTCTTGGAAATGGGTTAGAGTTGGACACACATGACATATCCGCATCTATACAGGATGTTAGAGCTTGTCCCACATTGGTTAATTATAACCTCCGAGTCTAGTATATGAGCCTGGGCGGTCTCTCCACTCATAGCCAATTGGTTTTGAGTTGGATGCTTAAACATGGTATCAGAGCTAGGCTTTCGGAGGATTTTGGACAAGACTTTCTTGGTTATTACCCCGTTGTTTGTGCCATAAGTGCACCTTGTTTCGTTGTGATCCCAATGTTGCGGATCCGTTGTTTAACTCTCCACGTGCGGGTCAGGGGTCGCACGTGCGGGGGAGTGTTAGAGCTTGTCCCACATTGGTTAATTATAACCTCCGAGTCTAGTATATGAGCTTGGGCGGTCTCTCCACTCATAGCCAATTGGTTTTGAGTTGGATGCTTTAACACAGGAATTGTCAAATACTAATGCCTGCAACTACTACTGCAGTCTACATGCTACCTACTTCATCATACCATGATTCTAATGTGATTTCAGTTTGATTGACTGGAGCACTAGTTGGAAACAAAAACATAAAACACAAAAAATCTGTTTCCTTTTGGTTTCTGTTGACAATCTGTTCCCTTGACCTCTGCATAGTTCTCAGACTCATGTAGTCTTGTGATTGTTGACATTACGGTCGAACATGTTCGATTGTGGTAATATGTGTATCCTCAGCTGAAAAAAAGACAGCCTTTAAAAACACAAGGCATAAAGAAAGGACCATCAGAAAAATAGGATCCTTTGTATGTAATCACCTGCTAAAGGTACGTGCCATGTTATTGGTGTTAAAACTTTACAGGGACTTTGATGATGTTATGTGGTCTGATCTCTTAAGCTGATTGATATGAGAACATGCAAGTAATCCACAAGCCGAAGAGATTTGTTTCTGGGCACATGGAATTGTGGTGGCGTTTCTACACTAGATATCAGCCTTATGAAAGCATTGTATCTATTGCCAACTTTACTCCAGTCATATAGATTTATCATCTCGAGAAATTCGTCTGTTGGTTGAAAATTTGCAGTTTACTAATCCAGCAAATGGTTCAATTGCAGTTCACGGACTACAAAGGGCACATCTTTGTCTCAGTACATCTGGCAGAGGAAGTGAGACACCCATCTGCTCTCGAGGATGAAGTGCTGAAACAAAGCTTGACCTTTGTCCCCAACTCGTCAAAGAACTCTTATAATACCTTGAGTGGGTTTCCTGTGGTTGACAGAAGGAAGAGTTGGAAAAATTTCAGAAATTTAAGTAGTGGCACTGATTTGCCAGAGGAATATGAGAACATCAAATTATTAGTGACAGTTGAAGATACTGGTGTAGGAATTCCACAAGACAAACAAAATCGTATTTTCATGCCTTTTATGCAGGCTGATAGTTCCACTTCACGAACTTATGGTGGCACAGGAATAGGGTTGAGCATTAGCAAGCGATTGGTGGACCTCATGGGAGGAGAGATAGGGTTTGTGAGCGAACCCGGTACGGGCAGTACTTTTTCATTTACGGCAGTTTTGAAAAAAGGAGAAACAAGTAGTTTGGATACAATGCAGCAGTATTATGACCCTGCTGTTTCAGACTTTAGGGGGCTTAGGGCATTGGTTGTTGATGATAGAAGCATTCGAGCTGAGGTGACCAGATATCATCTTCAGAGACTGGGAATTATTGTCGATGGTATAGCTTTCAGTATGGAGTCTGCTTGTGCTTATCTTTCTAGTTGCGCCTCAAACCCAAGGTAAAATTGTTTTACTAATTTCTTGTCTGACTCAGTGAGAACTTAAGTAGCTTGAAGTGCTTCGTAATTCATCAGAGATTTAATATCATAGTGTGCTTTAGTTACTTAAAGTTCTTGAATAGATATACTGCACAAATTATCTTTCTTTGGGTTGCCAAATTCAACTTAATTTGAAAGGAAGTCTCAGAAAGTCGTGTACAATGTTTGTCAGATATGACCCCAAATACGGAGTACAGATTCTTTGTATTTTGTGTGTAGTAACTTTTTTGTCTGAGGGAAAAAACTTCTAGCTAGGCCTGTCAATAGACCAGATTCAATCCAAATTCGATCAAGAAAATCTGAGCCCGAATTCGATGACTCCAAACTGATAATCTGATAATCCGAATGCTGCTAGAAGTTCTAGCAATTACATCTATTCTTAATACAACTCTGCGCTATTATATTGATGTCCACCTCTTACACTGTTGGTAATGAAGCAACCCAAGGATTTCTGTTATTTGATTCCCAATAACTGGGTACTTGTGAAGCACGTTCCTGCTGCATCAATACTTTGTTTTTCATCTGAAGATATCCATGTGACTGGTTAAACTATTGTCAGTACTTGTAATAGAATGTAGTTGAGCTTCGCATTATGAAGTGTGAAAAATTCTTTTTCACATGCTCTTCATTTTATCCTCTTTTCTACTAACGTTATTGTTTGTTATAATGTCCAGTGAATCATCAAAAATTTCAATGGTTCTTGTTGACAAAGATGTTTGGGGCATGGATTCAAGTCATCCATTCCACCTCCTGCTAAAAGAGCTCAGGCAAAACAGCAGAACAGAAGTCCCAGAATCTCTGCCAAAGATATTTCTAATATCAACCTCCATAACTCCTGAGTGCAATGAGCTCAAATCAGCTGGTTTAGTGGATAACGTTCTCACGAAGCCTCTTCGATTAAGTGTGCTAATCTTCTGCTTCCAAGAAGTGCCAAGGATTGGCAAGAAGAGGCAAGCAAGTGGAGGAAAACCCCCGATTCTTGGAGTCCTTTTAAGAAACAAGCGGATCTTGGTGGTAGATGACAATCTTGTTAACAGAAGGGTCGCAGAAGGTGCTCTAAAGAAGTATGGAGCAATTGTTACCTGTGTTGATAGTGGAAAGGCTGCTTTAGCGATGCTCAAGCCACCCCACAACTTTGATGCTTGCTTCATGGATCTCCAAATGCCAGAAATGGATGGGTAATGGCTTGTCTCCTCTAAGTACTCTCATCTCTCGTAACTTATCAAAAAAAGTATTCTCACTTCCATAATTATGATGGCAAACAATTCCTAATGTATGCTGGCAGACTGGGAGTTTTATGATTATTGGTCATAAGCACAGTGTTGTGATACATTATTGTTTTCTCTAAAATGTGCAGCTTTGATGCTACGCATCGAATCCGTAGTCTTGAGCGCGAGTTTAACGAGAGAATTGAATCTGGTGAAGCATCCAGTGAGATGTTTTCAAATGTGACCCCTTGGCACACTCCGATATTCGCAATGACAGCTGATGTGATTCAAGCTAATAAAGAGGAGTGCATGAAGTCCGGTATGGATGATTATGTGTCCAAGCCATTCGAACAAGAGCAGCTGTATTCAGCAGTGGCACGATTCTTCGCGTCTGGTTGACTGAGTGGGAAGGTGACTGTTGTGGCAGCAGTTGTTCATTAACGATCCTGTCAAGTTTTTCCTCTGGCTTATTTTAGATTGAAAAGCCAAAGCAGCTTGGCTCCGAACTACTACAACAACTGACCTCATATACCGCTATATTGGGCCATGACAGAGCCTTCCCATCTGCATTCTTTTCACCTTTCCTTAGATGGTAATTGCTTTTTGTTAACCCACATGTTATATGCTTAGAGCTTAGATCTTAAATACTGAACCACCCTTAACGTTCACAGTTTCTTGCATGTGCTGAGAAAAATCTTTCTTTTCTTAGATGTGCTTCCTTCTTCCTCTCTGGGTGTTTTTTTTCTTCTTTTTTCAAGTGGTTCCTGGCACAGGTGATTTCTACATGTCCATAAACCTGCTGTAACCTTCTTTTTGTTTCTTCTTTTTGAAAAAATTAAATCGGGGAATGATCACAGGTGCCTTCTGGCTTTGATTAGGGGCATGGTTCCATGGCGTACGTACCATGAGTTCCTTTTTCTGGGGGGTCTTGGAGGGTCGCTATTTCAGGGGTAAAACTTTACGAATAGTCATTTTGTGAATATGTCAACAGTTAGGTCCATCTCCAGTCCTCCCTTGCCCATACACCCATGGGTTGGGGATTACATGGGTGCTGTTACTGTTTTTGTTTCTGAAAATATTACTGCAACTTGCCTCTTCAACGCTAAAATGTTTAGTCTGCCGAATGTTGGTTATTGGATATAAGATGGCCGAATGCAGATCATATTTCATTTTCTGCTGGTTGTATTGCTAGTAATTTTTTCTTTTTGGTAACGGGTGATACTAGTACAGTAGTACTCTTGACGAATTTGAGTTTTTTGTGAGTTTCTGGTTGCTACTGATGTTTTGCATATGTGATATGTCAGTCCTGTGAATGCCGTTCAATTTATCCACTCTGTTTAGTGACGGTTTGCCTCCTTATTTGTTTGTTTTCAGGAATCCTTGAATTTGGTCATATGAAGATGTGCATGGATGGGCCTGGGAAGAAATCAACAACTCTTCCTTGAAGCAGGTAAAAGTATAAAAAGTTGTACTGCTTAAAATACCCATACATTGATTCACAATGAAATGAAGGATTATCCTTTGTCCTCTCGAGATTTTTTGCGGATGGACACAGACAAATTTCGCCTAAATCCGAAGATAGGGTGGTAGAAAAGTTCATCTATTTCATGTGATGCAAATATGGTTGTTTTGACATTAAATTGCCAATAGTTCGTATCAACCTGCTTGCAAAACAGGGTGTCAGTTGAAGTAGGAATTGTAATGTATATAGGATATTTTTTGATCAGATTTAGTAAAAACATTTGTCCAATGTCCTTTAGGTATGCATCTAGGTAGGAAATTGTGTATTGAACATAGATTTGACCTCCGCCAACCTGTCCCGCCCCCCTTATTTGGTAATATTGCCATCTTGAGCGTAATTGGAGGTGTTTGTATCGCTTTAGTTGTATCATTGTAGTTTGTAATTTGTAACTGTCAAGTTTCTGAATATCATTACGTGGTGTATTGCAACACGGTGTTTGTAACATATTTTTTGGCGTCACAAGTGAAAGGAAATAAGCGTTTTAGCGAATTTGATTTTCTGAATGATCCTTCTGGGTTGAGAGATGTTATTGTTGGTTCCTCGTGATCATCCAACTGATCCGCACGATCAAGGTTGAGTTTGAACCAGGAATTTAGACGAATCAAGAAAATCCTCGTATTTTAGCACGATGCGGTGGATCACAGAGAGACAATTTTGGGATTTGAATTCTGATTACTGTACTGCTATGATATTTTAGTTAAGTTCTTCATTTCCAGAAGATGTGGTAAGGAGGGGGCCATTCTTTGAGGTTTTCTCGCAACTCAAACTGGTAGTGCCGCACTGGGATGAATTGCGGTAGCCGATACGCCAACTCTTTTCCACACGGTTCGAGTACAAATCAGAAACTAGACGAGCCCTGACATCAAATAGAATTCGAACACCTATACAATTCGAGCAATAGTTAATATAATTCGAACATTTTCGAACGGGTTAACAAACTTGCTACAAATTCAGTGAGATTTACATCAGAAAACATTGAACACCACATTGCAACAGTTGTGAAGGAATGAATTAAAATGGCAGATTTGTAAGAGAGCCATTTACAAAGGAAACAACATTGTTGTCTTCACACTTCTTGAGTTTTCAACTCTCCAAATTCAAAATCTCAGAAAAGCAAGCTTGCCCAGGCACCAATAAATGCAAAGCCACCAAATGGTGCTAAGGTGGCGTACTTTTTGTCCTCAAGCAATGCTACAGTGTAACACCTGAGAAATTTTTGGAAAAGTGGTGTTAACTTTGATATCAGATAACTAGTCCGCAGTCCCAATTTCCTACTAAGCTAACATAATAAATAAAACTCTCTCCGTCCCAATTTAAATGTCCTCTACGGGAGGCCGTGCAAGTTTGACCTTAAAAAATAAAATACTTTCAGAATTAGTTTTTTAATTTTTTTTTGTACCATTCAAAAGATGTTAGTGAGTACTTTTGAATGGTGTAAAAAGTGTTGAAAAAAAAAAATCTAGGAAGATGATTTCTTTTAAAGTCAAAATGACACGACTTTACGTATGAGACATTTAAAATGTGACAGAGGCTAGAGGGAGTATGAATATGATCCAAAAACGAAAAAAAAAAAAACAAAGAATATGAAAAATGGCAGTGGTATCTTCAATCTGGAAAATGTGATTGCAAGAGAACAATTTTTTTTTTTTGGTTCGGTGGTCAGAATATTCGGATTAGCTTACGGGCAACTCAACTAATCTCTTCTCCGGTCCGGTCAAAGGCAGACCATATTACCTTTCATGGACTCTTGCAAATACTCTAAGCATCCGTGTCGGACACCAGATACTTGGGCAAGGGTACAGGCTGTGTAAGACTTTTTAGCTGGACAATCGCTATGAAAGCATATTTAGGAATTCAAGTTTGCTATATCACTATCCAGTAGACTCTCTTGCTATGCACTAGGGGTGTCCACGGTTCGGTTCCGGCCGGATCGGTTCCGGATTTGACCCGAACCGGTAATAACGGATTTAGGTTTTCAAGATCCGGAACCGAACCGTGGATGATGTACGGACGGATCGGTTCGGTTCCGGATTTAACGGATCGGTTCCGGATCGATTTGGCGGTTTGGGCAGATGAAAAGAAAGAAAAAAAAGAAAAATATTAGTGGTTCAGATGAAAAGAAAGAAAAATCTATTTTACGTTTGCATAAAATAAAATAGCGCGAGATATGTTGGTTTTCGGGCTCAAAGGCATGATTTCCCGGGCATCCACTGCCCAACGACTTGATAGCCTGCCACCAAAAGAAGTATTAGGCGTGGGAATCTAAGTGATCCCATGGTTTGTACAAAATTTATAGATAAACAATTGGTCAAAACCCAATTGACTGTGGTCCCCATGCTTTAACAATGTATTGAAAGCTGCACACAATTGAAAGCCCAAGACAAAGGACCGTGGTCCCCGCTTTCCACCAGAGTTTTCAATTTGTGGGAAAACCCACTTGGCGTGTAAACCCCAGGAGCTACCTCATTTTGACTCACAATTGATGCCCAGTTGCATGGGGAGAGTGTTACACTCTCCCTTCTTCTCCAGTTGATACCGAATAATTTCAGGGGGGGAAATATACGTACGAGAGCTTCAATTCAGTCCACGGGTTGGTCGGTTTAACCGGAACCGACCCGAACCGGAACCGGAACCGCCAAACAATGAACTCTCGATCCGCCAACCGTCCGTAACATATTCGAATGGGTTAACGGACGGTTTGGGTTGGTCGGGTTGGTCGGGTTGGGGAAGTAGCTTGATTGCCCAAATCTGAGACTTAAAGGTTTGCTTCTGCCAAGGTCTCCGGTTCCAACAACTCTTGTTTACATTCAATCATCTGACATGACATGTATGCATGCATTCATATATGCAGAAGTAGCCTGGTTCTCAAGACCTGAGACTTAAAAAGGTTTGATCCTCTTAGGTCTCAGGTTCGAACAACTCTTATGGGGCCAACCAGGCCTGCCAATATGAAACATCCGAATCCGAGAAATTCGATCCAATAAATCCGATTTTAATAAGATTGGATCCTGATATATCCGTCCGATACACGGAAAGAATCTGATCCAAAACTCAATTTTAAGAAATCCTATTTTCCTTCACGAATCTGGCCTGCTGGTGATTGTTTTTGGATTTGCGAAGAGATTTTATTGAACCGATGAAGTGAGACTGAGAAATGGAGTAAGTGAGTCCCAAATTTTCTAGAGAATTTTCTCCAGAACTGCTTCGATCTCCATTTCCCCCATTTTGTTATGGCAGAATTGAAGTGGAAGTTCCGGGAGAAAGAGTATGTTTAACCATGGGCCAGTTGATTTGAACTGCAATTCGTTAAATCAGGAATGGAATGGATTTCCCTTTATGCTTAGCAAATTGTATTTTGTTTTCTCTACGCTTAAATTTCGAACAGGTTAAATAAATCGGACTGGATTGGTTTTCCGAATCGGATTCAGATTGTCTTCAAACGGAATTTGCGGAAACTGGATTCGGATTGGATCGCAATTATTTCTGATTCGATCCCCGGTTCATTGGCATGCCTAGGCCAATCCATATATGACTTTAATGGGAGTTAGATTGGTTTCAGGAATTAGTCGAGGACTACGTAAAGCTATCCGGGCATAGTGAGTTATCAAAAAAACATACGGGAAGTAATAAATGAAGAATGTGGGGGCTAGCTCACAATGTTGGGATGTTTGGTGACAGGAGCAGCAACCAAAGCAGCTGTGTGAAGAAAATGGTAGACAGATGCCTTTTGCCAAACCTTCAAAATAGATTTACCCCCCAAAAAAAAATAAACACTCAGACGAAGCGATTCGAAGCAACAACTAACAACTAACACTTCTTGCATGTACACACAAAAGCAATTCCGTGCCAAAATAGGAAGAAAAAAGGCGGGAAAAAATAAACCTCTTTGTAAGTGGGGTCTTTGGGTTTGAAGACATGAGAACCATAAGTCCCAAACCCCATAGCTGCTACTCCTGTTTCCAACATTTTTGTTAAACAAAAAGAAAACCACTTTGTCAACTGAATCAAATAGACACATAAAATTCATATGGAGAGAGAGCGAACCAGAAAGAGCAGCGACTTTGTGCCAGAGACGAGGATCCATTCTTCACCGAATTTCAAGAATGGAGCCTTTTTGAGGTAGGTTTTTTGGGTAATGAGTGGAGAGAGATTTATAGAAAGAGAAATGAAAGTAACAGTTAGAGAAAGAACTTATTAAAGACCGGGCTGAGAGAGAGAGAGAGAGAGAGGCGTAGTGCACTAGTGCTACCAGCTTCCAACGACGTCATAGATTCTTTTGGATTGGGCATTTGTTTGTCTGGCGTCTTCTTCTTGCCCAAACAGAATGTTGACACCTTAAATATTACTACTCCAATCGGTTACTTCGTTTGTCCAACCTGTACTTAAACTACTTCAAGAGAACTGATTTTCATTTGATCAGAGCCAATGAAATTTAGTCAACTTGCATGTGCTGTTGCTTTGTTGCTCATTTCGGAATGTCAAACTCCATTCTTTGGCTTTGCTATGTAAAATAGTATAAGGCTATGAGGATAAAATTTAGTCAACTTGTGCTGTCGCTATTTTGTTCCCCCTCTTCCATACAAGCACTTTGACTCTTTTGATTCTTTGAATTTGATACAAAACAACTCTCTGAGGAGGAGCACCATTACTTGGGCTCACACTTAACTCTTAAGCTAGTTTTTTACAAGGCGCAGATTAGCAAGTTGTTCTTTATAAATGATCGTCTTCAATCATCAATTCTGAAATCAAAAAATTGGATAAATTGATTAAGCACTTATTCTACACGAAATGATCGTCTTCAAGTCATCTGTGACCCGAGGTGGACCCTGCACATGGGTATCTAGATTTTTGGTACCCACCCCTTCATGCCCATAGAATTAATTCTTTTTAGTGAGGGATTTTAGTAAATGTACACTTGTTAACAACCAGCTTATGTTTATTTGTTTATTTTCTTGTACAAAAGAGCTAGCTAAACAAGAAGGTCTCAATATCATTTTTCTATAATAATCGGAATGTGCTTTAATCTGTTGATTCAAATTGGTTACCAAGAGGAATACAGAGACCGAGTAACAAAGTAGCACAAGCGTCCGTACTTTACATCATGAGTGATAAGGCGACAATGAAGAATACTGAAACTAAGCTACAAAGTAAACAACCATCAGATGTTGTAGGAATCGCTGGAAAGAGAACTTAAAAATGACAAACGACATGAAAACCACTTCGTAAAAGCTAAGAGCACACACATGGACAAACAATATAGTATAGTCTATAGACACTGCTAATCGATTAGTTTCGCCGCCCTTTCCTTTTCTGCATCTTCTTAGTCTTCTTTCCCCTTTCAAAGATCGCAACAAACAGTTCATGATACCTCGTAGTGAGCATGTGCCCAATAACCAACCCAACAATCAGCCCACTCCCGTATCCGAGGATTATGACAATCCAGTAAATACCAATCGAGAACTCTAACTCATTGCCTTGTGAGCTGTGTGCCGGTGGTGACATTTCTGAATTCCCGCATAACATCGTTAGAGGGACACCACACAATCCCATATTCCCACCATATGAACTATTGTCAAACGTATAGAATTGTTTCCCATGAGGTATGGAGCCCGTGAGGCGGTTATGAGAAAGGTTTAAAACTGAAAGGAAAGTGAGTTGGGTTAGCTGCTGAGGGATCTCTCCTGAGAGGAGGTTTCGAGATAGGTCCAATGATTCAAGGTTTGTTAGATTTGCCAACGATGACGGGATAACGCCAATGAGGTTGTTTTGGGAAATGTTCAACGCTTGAAGTCCGTGGAGACTTCCAATGGATTCTGGAATTTCACCGCTGAACATGTTGCTTGAAAGATCGACTGCTACTAACACACTTTGGATCTTCTCATATAACCTTTGTGTCCCTTTGCTAGATATTGTTATCGAATAGGTCAAATCCCATCCGTAAATATTTCCTCCAAAATTTATATAGTTCGGTTTAAGCACATGCATATATGTAGAATTCCCTTTCGTGACCACTTTCATCCCATTCCAGTTCTGGAAGTAATTTGATGGCAAGGCACCGGAGAAACCATTGTGAGAGAGGTCAATGATCCGCAGCTTCGGAAACATCAAATTGGTTTTAGGATTCTCAATAGCACCATGGAATCTGTTAGATTGGAGAATCAGAATTTGTAATTCTGGGAGAGTTCCCAACCAAAAGGGAAAAGTGTCATTGATTTGATTATATCCTAGAACAAGAATTTCAAGCATTTTACATTTAACCAATGAACGTGGTAACTCCCCATGCAATTGATTTTGACTCAAGTCAATCATCTTGATCACCTTCATGAATATCTCAGGAACAATACCATGAAAATTGTTGTTGCTAAGATTGAGCAGCAACAAAGAATCAATGGTAGAACCGGTCAAACATTGAGGGATGGCCCCGCTTAAGTAATTGTCAGACAAGTCAAGCGCAAAAAGGAGCCTATTTTGGCAAAATAATGGTGGGATTTTTCCGGTTAGTAAATTCCCAGCGATAGTATAAACAAGGATCGACGGTGGTGGAAGTGGGAGTGGGCCTTGCAGCCTGTTAAAGCGAAAATCTAGTAATTGTAAATATATCCATGGAATGGCATCTGAATGCTCCTCAAATCCAGTTAGAAAGTTTCCATGAAGGTCGATTTCTCTCATTGTTTCTTTACTTGTGTTCCACAACCAAGTTGGTATTTGGCCATGAATACCGTTGTCAGCCAAACTAAGGGATTCTAATCCATCTTGGAACCTCAAGAAATCAGGGAACTCCTTCAATTTGCATGACCCCAATCCTAGACCAATGATTTTTGGTAGAGTAGCATTGCTACTGTTTGTTGCGAGTACCGCCAATTTGTTTTCAGACAATCTCAATATGGCAAGGTTTTGGAAATTTTGAAAGATGTCTAGCTCAACTTTGCCATTCAAATTGTTTGAAGAAAGATCAAGATTTTTTAGATGCTTGAGTTGTGAGATTGAACTTGGAAACATGCTGGATAGCTGATTGTCTGAAAGGTCTAGATTAGTTAATTGGGTGAGGTTCAGAAGCCAAGGTGGGATTTCACCGAGTAATTCATTGTTGCTAAGAACTAACTCGGATAGTTGGGTCAGGTTAGCAAGAGACAGCGGCAATGAAACACTTAATTTTGTACCAATAAAGTATATGCTAATGAGTTTTGAGAGCTTTTCAAAAAGGAAAGGTAGGGTTTTGGCATCAAAAGTACCACTGCCAAGTCCTAAGAAAGTAAGTTCTGATAGGTTTGCTAGTGATGATGGAATCTGTCCCCAAAAACTGTTTCCAGCAAACTCCAGAAAAGTGAGTTGGGTCAGATTTCCAACTGATGGTGGAAGCGTCCCCTCGAAATTGGAGTTCCCTAAATCTAACGAGTATAAGGAATCAAGATTCCCAATTGAAGTTGGCAGCAATCCATAAAAACTGGTCACCGCAATCATCAATTTCTCAAGTGGACTACTGCGTGAAATTTCAGGAAGATAACCAAATAGGTTTTCATTGAAAGAAATGCCTAAACGCCGTAGGCTTGGTAGATGGAAAATGGTCACTGGGAATTCACCATACAATAAGCAACTCCAAAGATCAAGGCTTGTTAGAGAGCTCATGTTTGAAAAAGTACTTGGAACTGTAGACGATATGTTCACCAAACTGAGGTCAAGTACTTTTAGGTTGGTTAAGTTTCGAACTAGGTCTCTCAGACTTGGTTTTTCAAGTTTCAAAAGATTTTCACGAGAGAATGCGTCTACTTGTTTTGACAGATCAAGGAGAGTCAATTTGGAAAGAGAGGAGATCTCTGAAGGGATCTGACCCGAAAAAAACGAATCGTGGAGGTTGAGACTCCTTAATCTTGAAAGATTTCCAATTCTGGTCGGGAGTTGAGAATAATTGAAGTGATTGTCAGCAAGGTTCAGCCTCCGAAGGTGTACAAGGCTGAAGAGGCTGTCGTTGGAGTTGATAGAACCATAGAGGAAGCTGCTACTGAGGTCGAGACCAATCACAAGACCTGTGTCATGGTCACACTCGACGCCATCCCACGAGCAGCAATCGCTAGTATTTACATCGAGCTTCCATGATTCAACCTTAGCATAAGCAAACGGGTTGCTAGAAGCAAACTTCTTGATGACAAAGCTATTCTTGAACTGCAGCAAGGCTGATCTCTCATCTTCATGGCACTGTGGCTGCATAGAAGAGTGAGAGTTAGTCAAAATATTAAAATTAAAACAACAAAATATCACGAACATGTGAAGATACAAAGATGAATCCATCATGTATGTATCTTAAGAGTTGCCAATCTTGGATGAGTAGCTTATGCCTTTGATGTGCTTTTATACACTACAAGTGCAGCCTCCTCCAGTTTAAATAACGCTAAAAAAAAATAAAATCTAACAATGGACCCCTCCCCCAGGGCCTTTGGAGTTGCTCCAATACCTTTTAAGTCAAGTCTGCCCACTGAACTAGTGCCTAGTGGGATTAAACAAAAATACCGGATTGAAACGTCTCCTTGCTTTAATGATCTGGTTTATATTTCTAGTCTATCCAGAGATTTTGAACTCCGGACTGGAACAATCTGTCATTAGGATGTAGCAGAAGAGTTCCAATAATTAGAGCGAAGGCAGTTCTCTGTTTTCTTCTTTCAATCCTTAGTGGCATTAGCATTTGAAACAACAGAAAGCGCATTACTATTAAACTGGCAAACTTTTTCATTTTGGAGAAGAGTTCAAGAGGGAACGAAATATTAATAAGAAATCTATTCCTTCCGAGTGAGAAGATTTTCTGTGACGACTGAGAACATCTCTTTGGCATTTGGTCTTTGTTTTTAATTTTTTATCTGAACATTGGCGAATATTTTTGAGGCTATACCAAAAGGTAACACTATTTTTTCTTGACTTTGCCACTCAAGCTGCATGCTTCTACTTTTCTTTGTGATAACATTTTATTATTTGCTAGCTAGCTTTATGGCTTCCTCCTTTAACTTTGAATCAACTTTAAACCTTATTAGCAAGGCAGACTACTGACTTAACTCTAACACAGAATGTTTCATATGGAGAGGAAGTTTCATCAACTAATTAGATTGCTGAATCTGATTCTTGATTTGGCCCAAAACAGTTAAAACTTCCACATCTAATCAATGTATGTTCAATGATTAAGTCCAATGTTTTTACGAAATTTTAAAAGAGCTTAAAGAATCCAATAAAGATATTGATATGACATACACACGCTGTTGGCATCATTTGAAATCACAAATTACGAATCACAGTCACTGAACTTGACTTCGCAAAATCCTAATTAGGCATCAATATGGACAAACATTTTAGAGTAAATATTGGTTATTGAGTAAGTTTCTTTATCCCTTGTTTTTGTCAATTTCTCCCTTCGGAAGACCTTTTGGATTGTGAGAAATAATGAAAAAAGAAAAGAAATGAGAGTCCCATCACTTGTTTGTTGCTTCTTTTATCGCCTCACCAAAATCGGGAGAAATAATGATCAAAAGAAAAGAACTGCTCTCATCACTTGTCTAGACCTCTTGTTGGTCCTTTTATCCCCACAACAAAATGGTGAGATTTTATCTTTCTTTTCTCTCCCTCACCATCCAAAGGGTCTAGTCCCGTTAAACCCTTCATAGTACGTCGTGGTCAGCAAGCTAATGCTAGAAAAATATGCCCAACTAATGCAAGGAAGACCATGCATGTGGGATTTCTGGTTCAATAATCTAATTTATACGTCAAAATCTTAGCCGGTGGCTTTGACACGCCAAAATATGGATGCAACAGATGTGCTAACGACAAGAATATAGGATACTATACATGCAGGGTATAAGAAAAAGATTTGAAAAGGAAAAAAAATGCAATTGGATATGAATAATAATCAGGCCATAGCACCAAAAGGACAACTATAGAGGGTACGTAACGCAAGTAATTTGGAGGCTACAGCCAAATTATGACATACTAGTTTGCCTGTATTACAAAATATTAAATATGTGGTCGATCTTTATATTCTGAGGAATTTTAGCCACTTTATGTTCTTTTTTCAAAATTGTTAACTTGTGTGATGGACCAATGAAGCAATCTACAAAATTTGATTGAAGAGGAAAACATGGGCAAGAGACCCCCGCGAAAGAGCCAAGCATAATGATGCCCCGGGCAGAGCTAGCATATTGTTATACGCAAAGGTAACATCATTTTTCTAGTATTATCGCAAAATGCTTTGATCCATTGTAATTATTTCATCAAAATTGGTTGGAAAGAGGAAGCTATATATAGTTCTTAGCACACTATATTTTCTTCATTGTTCTTTGGAAAAGAGTTGAAGAGGGGATAAAAGGAAAAAACAAAACTCTATTCATTTGAAGTGAGAAGATTTTATGGGCTGTGTTCTTCGATTCATATTGATTGCATTGAACAGTTGAAAGGACTTGGAACCTCTCTTGGCATTTGGTCTTCTTTTAGAGTTTCAGAGCAATCGCAAATTGCTTAGCTTGGAACAGTTTGAGTGGCTTATATACGTGGCACATCTATTAAATTTACGTTCTTAGCCTAGCTCTAGAGTGGTTTGGTTCCTATGGTGCTTACTGCTGTGCCGGTCTGTCACGCCCGGCTGCAATGTGGCGGTTTAATGGTGCACTTTGCACTTGGCATGTAGCGCAATCTGACGAAACTGATTTAACAGTCCCTTGGTTTATTTGATGCTTTTTTTTGCTCGGTATTCTATTTAGCCTCCGTTTGTGCGGACGCAGGCAGGAGATCAGTAGATCAGGCTTCATTGTATGCTCGAAACAGATTTGTTATAATCCGGTTCACGCCAATTGATGGGGGCAACTACTGTTTTTTTCAAAAAGGGACATTGTAATGTGACTCGAGGGATAGGCAATTACTATGCAATTACCATCAAGGCATTCAAGTTTCGAAGATCCACATTGAACTATGAACCAAACTTAACTCTGGCGAGTGTTTTGGAGACTGTTAAAAGCTGACCCTAATTTTCTACACTTCCACTAGAGTAGCTTGTGGGGCTTTGTGATAGCATTTTTTATCTGCTAGATTGCTGAATTCGATTCTTGATTTGGCCCAAAACAGTTAGAACTTCTGCATCTTATGAAAGTATGGTTAATGAAAATCCATTGTTTTTGTTATCGAATTTAAGGAATTGTAGGCATCAGTATGGACAAATATTTTAGAGTAAATCTGATAATTAAGCTAGTTTATCCCCCATATTTTTCTCAACTTCTCAAAGACCTTGGATGTTGAGAAACGATGAAAAAAGAAAACTTATACAAGTGCCATCACTTGTTTGGGTAAATAAAAGAGATGGGACTCCTCTCTCCCGTACACGATCTGACAAGGTTCAAGTCCCGCCAATTGCAGGACTAGCGTGGAGGGCCTTTTGTCCATGATGTGGTAATGGCCTATCCTTCCAGACAATAGTTGTTACTCAAACATGACATTTCACAGTGGGTAGGGAGCACCAATAGTCATGCCCAAGGAGAGTTGCTACATTGGTTGTCCCCTCCCACCCTTTTTGCCGTTCAATAAATAAATAAAAAAGGTGGGAAATGTTAAGAAATATAGAAACATTTATTGGTCCTTTATTTACCCTCGCCATAAATAAAAGAGGTAGTAAATGTTAAGAAATAAAGAAACTTTTATTGGTCCTTTATTTACCCTCGCCATTACTCACCAAAATGAATTTGGTTTTTCTTTTCTCTCTCTCACCATCCAAAGGGTCCCATCCCGTTAAATATGCTGGCAAAATATGCCAGTTACTAATGCAAGACCATAGTCCAGGTGGGTTACAAACTTACATATCTATTTGGAGACTACAGCCATTACTAGTCGGGAAGTTTGAGCGTGCTATGGGTACAAAAATATGTGTACAGATTTTGCACAGATCTATTTGGGGACCCACTTGTGGGTTCCATACGGCAAATCCAAACTGTTGATTCATCTCAGAATAATTTTTCATGGGGTCCCGCGAGAAATCACCTCTATCCAACGTGCTTAAGTTGTTGATCCAAAACTCACCCATTTCATTCAAAGAAATGAGTGAGTTTTGGATCAACCACTTGCACACGTCAGATCGAGGTGATTCTCATGGTGCTTCACGAAAAATTATTTTGAGATGAATCAACGGTTCAGATTTTCCGTGTGAGACCCAAAAGTAGGTCCCTGAACAAATCTGTGCAAAATTTGTACACCAAGGGTCTGTACCCTTAAGTTTTCCGATTTATAAAATATCGGATATGTGGTCGATCTTTGTATTCCAAGGTATTAGCCATTTATGCTCATTTTTCAAAAATGTTAACTCGTGTGATGCATGTTTTGGATAGTCCAGCGAAGCAATATAAAAAAATCCAGCGATTGTCCGGTGACAAGCACAAGTCGTGCCATGTCTAGTCTAGCCCGGTGCCATGCACCAGTCGGGTCATTTTTCTAGTGATTGCATGGTCACAAGACCCGTCGGGTTATTTTTCCATTGATTTCCCGATAACAAGTACCCGTCGGGAGAAAAAACACCCGATGGGTGCTTTTGACGGTCACAAGCACCCGTCGGATTATTTTCCAGTGATTTCTCGATAACAAGCACCCATTGTGTGTTTTTTCTAGTGATTGCATGGTCAAAAGCAATCTAAAAAAATCTAAAGGAAGGATAAAGACGGGCAAAGACTCGTGCGAAAGAGACAAGCACAAAGATGCCCCGGGCAGAGCTAGTACAGGGCTATGTGCAAAGCTAAACATTTTTCTAGTATTATCGCAAAGAGCTTTGATCCGTTAATTGTAATTACTTCACCAAAATTGGTTAGAATATATTTTCCTCATTTTTTTTAGAGAAAATTAAGTTAAAGAGGGAATGAAATTAAACAAAAAAAAAACCTCTTCGTTTGGAGTGAGAAGATTTTTTGGGTCATGCTGTTTGATTCATATCGTTGAACAGTGTGAATGACTTGGAACCTACCTCTGGCATTTGGTCTTTGTTTATAATTTTTGTCTTAACTGTGACGAATGTTTTGGAGACTATACAAAAAGATAATGCTATTTTTTGTCGATTTACCACTCAAGCTGCTTCTACACATCCATTAGAGTAACCAAATAATAAAAGTTATCACAAAGAAAAGTACCCCCGCCTCGCAAGTAACTCTAGTGAACTTTCCTTTTGAGCCAGTAACATTTTTTATTTGCTAGCTTTTTAAAGGGAAAATTATCTAAATGGTCCCTGTAGTTTCATCCGAGTCTCGATTTAGTCCCTCTAGTTTCAATTGCACTCCAACGAACCTTGTAGTTTCAATTTTGGTCGATTTTGGTCCAATTGATAACGTCCGTTTGCAAAGTTGACGGAAAATTCAATTTGGGGCTTTTTTTAGGAGTAAAAAAGACTTTTTGCCCACCCTCCCACACAAAACCAAAACCCTAACTCTTCCTACCCCTTTTACCGTAATTTTTCATCTCAGGAGTAAAAAAAAAAAAAAAAAATCACTGTTCTTCTTCTTCTCTTCTCTCTCTCTCTCTCTCTCTCTCTCTCATAAAACCTCCACCACACGGCTACGAACCACCACCGCTCACCCCTCCCGCCTTTTCCCTCTCATTACCAGAATTCTCGACCACAACTTCCACCACACTCACCTCATCATCCCCACTCCCACCACCACCAACATCAACTTCCCCTTCCTGTGTCCCCCCCCCCCCCCCCCCCCGGCGCCGCCTAAATCATTGTAACTGATTTTTCCGTAGCTGTAGGAAATTTCCGACACGGAGCTTCCATCGGGCACAACTCCGACGCCCATCGACGATGATGAAAACTGAAATTGAATCAATTTTAATCCCAAGTAGCAAAGTTCAACTAGGTTAGTATTTTGTTTTTTGTCAGTAATCTGGGACTAAGGTGAAAGAATCGAGTGCTTACGCTGCTGTTGAAAGAATTGAACTAAGAATTCGGGAAATCGATCTCGATGTAGTTATCCCGTGACGGATCCACCATTTGTTTCGCCGCCAGTTAAGCGGATTTCATGGGTTGAACAGGAACAACACTATCCGACCCAGAATTGTGTATCCCAATTCGGTAATCGAAATCCAGGAATTGGTCCGAATCCGAAAACAACAACTCAATCGACTTCATAACCAGAGCATCGACATCGGGTAGTTTATGGGTCGTACACGATCAGGGGAATCTTAGCAATTACGGAAGAATCCAACCCCTTGGACTCAGGGAAAGTCGTTGAAGCCAAACAAGATTCAACCGATTTTAGGGTTTTATGTGTGTGTGTGTGTGTGTGTGTGAGAGAGAGAGAGAGAGAGAGAGGGAGAAGAGAAGAAGAAGAACAGTGAATTTTTTTTTTTTTTACTCCTGAGATGAAAAATTACGGTAAAAGGGGTAGGAAGAGTTAGGGTTTTGGTTTTGTGTGGGAAGGTGGGCAAAAAGTCTTTTTTACCCCTAAAAAAAGTCCCAAATTGAATTTTCTGTCAACTTTGCAAACGGACGTTATCAATTGGACCAAAATCGACCAAAATTGAAACTACAGGGTTCGTTGGAGTGCAATTGAAACTAGAGGGACTAAATCGAGACTCGGGTGAAACTACAGGGACCATTTGGATAATTTTTCCCTTTTTAAATGACTTCCTCCTCCAACTTTAAACTTTATTAGAAAATAATTAACAGTGGACGAAGATGTGGGAAGTACCCCCGTTTTAAACAAAAATGAGAAGACTTGTGCAAAATAAGGAGACTGATAAAGGGAATCATGTCCCACAAAATTTTAACTCTATGCAGTAACGATTCATTATGTTTAAGGTGGACCAGGTGGAAGCACCCCACAAGTGGGATGGCAACGGGTAGGATCAGAGTCGGATTTTCCCTCCCCCGTACCCGCCCCGTTCCTTTCGGAGGCGGACTCGGAGCGGGAGAAATCGGAGATGTGTCGGGTTCGGGATAAATTTGGAGTGGGTAAAATCTGCTTACCCTAGAAGTGGACATAGCACGTGCCCTAATTGATCACCACGAGAGGGTGAATAGCTCGGCACCACGTAGGGAGTCTTTAAGCCCTGTGCTGAGCTGGTCTAGCCATGAATAAGGTCAGATTAATGAGAGTGAACTAATAAATCAGGATGCACTAGCTCGGTGTAGGACGTAGAGAGATGCCCCTGATATGGCCAAGCTAGGTAGGCAACGTGTATAGCTCAGACAGCATTCTGGAATACATAATTCAGCTCGGCATGATGAACTGGGCTATGTACGGGTCATTCCAAGCTACGTGGAAGCACGGCACCGCCACGTGTAGGGCGGTGTGACATTCCAGAATAATCTATGGCGGTTCCTTATAAGATAAGGAGCAATCCCGTAGAATAAGGGATTAATATGGGAAGTCCTAACGTGATTAGGAGCGCACCCCATGTAGGAAAGAGTCCTACATGGAAAGAGGAACTACTGCTAGGCAAGATCTAGCAGTATAAGGAAAATATATTGCCTAATAGGAAAGTCCTATTAGGAAAAGGATTCCTAAAGCCAAAAGGAAACTAGGGCACAAGATGCCTAAATCAACAAAGCAATCTACACCTATAAATACAACAACATACCCATGAAGAAAAGTACGCTGTAACACCCAGTTATACGCATTGTGTTCTTTGCTTAATTAGTAACCCAATACTAACTTAAGCATCGGAGGGCCTTTGCCGACGAGAGGCAAACGTGCTCTAACCCTTGTCTGTTTTGCAGATTCAGGGTAGAGACAAAGAGGCACATGATCAAGATCATACGTGGATTTATTCCCCGTACAAAATTGGGTCCCTATTTACTGTATAAATTTTCGATAACTTTGTTTTTTTTAAGAATGTTTTGGCAAGAAAACAAGATATTGATAAGTAATGATAGTTAAAAAAATATCACAAAGCAAACAAAGACACAAAATAGTGATTTATTATAGGGTATTTTGCTCTTATAATACCCAAATAACGAAATATATATAGATATACAAATAAAAAAATTAGTAATAACTATCGTCGGAGTCGGATCGGGTTAAAACGAATCGGGGTAAGCAAATACCATCTCTGCCCCATTTGCTTATCAGATCGGGGATTACCCGCTTGGATCGGGGCGGGGAGGTCGGAGGCTAGGACGGAGCGGAGGTAATTGCCATCCCTACCCGCAAGCGTTCCGGTCACTCTTACAACAACATTTCAAAACGGTCACCACAGGGCAAAAGACTTCTGCAAACGAGCCGAGCATATTGCGTTCCACAAGTTAAAAGCTCCAAAATTGTAATATTTAAAGAAGTAGTGTTTAAGGCATAAGACCACTTTCGCTCTCTAGAATTCCCGTACCTTGGAATGAATCAATCTCCTGGAATTTGGTAATGAATGTTTCATACTTATAGGGATTTGTGGCCAATCATTGAGTAGCAGACATTTCCCTCAAGCGACTAATATCTCCCCCAATCATGTGATATATTAGCCATGGTCGTGACTGTTTGGGTCACAATAAGTGAATTTCTCATAATATGGGGTCCTTTTGATAAGGGTACCCTATACTTGGGTTTATGCATTTTAATCTTTACTCTTCCGCGAGGGATGTCCCTTCGTGGTGTACTCATTCAGCAAGTTGATTTTGTTCTCAATCTGACGCGTCAATTGTAAACTTATTTCTCACATGTCAGGCCTGGATTGGTCGGTGAATGCTTGACTTTACTCAAATTAGTCCACGCGCTGACCTCCCCTACAGATTGGTGTGAACCTCAATTCCAATCATCGAATTGGATGATACGTTTCCTAAGAAAGATAGGTGTTTCTTGGATATCAATGGAAAGAGTTCTTCTTCACGATGCTTCAGACATTTAAAGTCTCATTCTAGTATTGTTTGAGCAGGTGAGTTCTTCTCGTCTTAGTTGATGGATTTCTGCCTTGATAAGGCACAACGCTCCAGTAAAAGAACCCTTTTTCTTCCCCCACAATTTTCCTTCTCATGGCTCATATCAGAACCCTTCGCTCTCGCCATTTCCACAAACTCCTAAACCCACCAAACCCTTCACAACCCATTTCAAACGAACCTCAATGACATCTTCTTTTTTTTGGTAAACTGGAAAATAACAAAACTAAAAGCGCTCAAACATCACTCCTCTCATGTCCGCCTCGAGGAGTGGGATAATCTCATCCATCTGAGTAATGTGCGACACCATCATGTCCGCTTGGTCCGCCCCCATGTTTGCAAGCTTATCAACAACTTTGTTTCCTTCGCGGAGAGTGTGCTTCAAACTGCATCCGGTAATCTCCTTTAACGCTTTGCACTCCTTGATCAAGATTAAGTGGGGAGAGTGCTCTGGGTGCTCCTTGTTGATCAATGCTATTGCAGTTGTAGAATCCGATTCAATCTCCAAAGGCTCCATTCCTTGATTATGAACCAACTCTAGCCCTCTAAATAATCCCCATAGCTCTGCTTCGAGACTGGTACACTCCTCAAGACGCCCAAAGAACCCCAAAATCCAGTGACCTCTTTCCTCTCGGAACACCCCTCCATATCCAGCTTGGCCTGGGTTCCCACGGCTACAACCATCAGTATTCAATTTGAGTTTTCCAGCACCTGGGAAGGACCAAGAAACCAGTCTCATGGGTCTAGGATTAGCACAAACAGTAGACTGAAAACTTTGAGTGATTTCATGAGCAAACAAAGAACTACTGGAACTATCTCATAGCTATTGAAAGAAGCATTATCAAATATATTCCTATTCCGTGCTAGCCAAAGTTTCCAAAGTAAAACAACAACTAGAACACTGTTAAAATAACCCCCTAGCTTGGAATTAATGTTGTTGTGAAGCCATGCCCTCCATTCCTCCAGATTGCTAGATTGAGGCCCCTGGATGTTAGTAAACTGCAACCAAACATTAGCACTCAAAGTACGGTTGAAAAAAAGGTGTTTCAAATCCTCCCGTGAGTTATTACAACGGGTGCACACATCACTATCTACCAATCCTCGTATCAACCTTTGGTGGTTAGTAAGAATTTTACCATGCATACATAGCCAGAGAAAACTCTTTAGTTTAGCAGGAATTTTGAGTCTCCAAATCCAATTCCACTTGACATTGGAAGGGGGGCTGTTGGAAATGTGGTTATAAGCAGACTTCACGGAAAAGTTCCCATTACTCGATAAGGTCCAACAGGGAGTGTCTTTAACACTAGCAGTTTTAGGAATAAGAACATTCGAAATCCCACCAGCAGCATTATCATCAACCACTTGACGGATAAGATTCATGTCCCAATTATTAGTATCAGTGATAAAATTTGATACCAAAGATTGGTCCGAGATATTCACATTCAGAGAATCTGCAAGGTTAGTATCTCCACACCACCAATCATGCCAAAAGGATATCTCCTCACCATTACCAACCAGCCATTTTAGATTTTTTAAAACAATGCTCTTGGATTTGATAATGCTACGCCAAACATGGGAGGCGTTCCTCTTGGCCGGCCAATCTTTAAAGCGGTGGACGTTAAGATATTTTTTCTGAAGAAGTTGGATCCACAAAGGAAGTTTCTCCGTCATGACTCTCCATCCCAATTTAGCAAGGAGAGCAAGGTTAGTATCTCTAGCCTTCCTGATACCAAGCCCACCATTGCTTTTGGCATGACAAACCGTGTCCCAATTGATGAGGTGGATCTTTTTCTTATTCTCCTTGTCCCCCCTAAAGAAAATTACGATTTATGCGGTCAATTTGATTAAGGGTGGAAGCCGGGAGAGCGGCCGTTTGCATAGAGTAATTGGGAATGGTGGAGGTAACAGATTGTACAAGAGTAACACGGCCCATAAAGTTCAAAGAATCAGACTTCCAACCCGCAAGTTTTCTGTTAAGACGTTCGATAATGTATTGGAAATGTCTCTTAGAATTTTTTTTTATGAATAAGGGGAACCCCTAAATACATGCCAAGATCTTTCGTAATAGCAAAACCACAGTTCGAACTAAGATTCCTGGCCAAACTGACAGGGACATTAGGGGAGACATAGATTTTGGATTTATGGGAACTAACAAGATGCCCGGATTCATCACAAAACATATTTAAAGCTTCTTTCATGACTTCACATTGTTTAGGAGTAGCCTTTCCGAATAGTAAAATATCATCCGCAAAAAAGAGATGGGAGAAGCAAGGGCCATCCTGGGATGCCTTAATGCCCACCCATTTATTATTAAGGACCTTTTGATTAATAATGGCTGAGAAACGCTCCATGCATAACGCAAATAAGTAAGGCGAAAGTGGGTCGCCTTGTCTAAGCCCCCTTTCCGGAGTAAAAGGGGGGAGGGTCTCCCCATTCCAAAGAATGAAGGATTCCAAATTAGTGACACAAATCATAATGAGAGCAATGAGCTCCTCATTCATTCTAAAGTAACGTAAAGTATCAAGTAAAAAATCCCAAGATATTCTATCGTAAGCTTTATCGAAATCGATCTTCCAAATCATGCCCCCAACAGAACCCTTACAGTTCCTAAGGGTGTGTAAAATCTCTTGACAAATAATGATGTTATCCGTGGTTTGTCATCCTGGTATAAAGCTAGACTGGTAGGGGCTAACAATCTTAACAAGGAGAGGTCTAATGCGACTAACAATGATTTTCGAGATAACCTTATACAAAACATTACACAACCCAATAGGACGGAACTGATTAATAGTCTCAGGATTCTCAGATTTAGCGATGAGGCAAATCAGGGTCCGGTTGATCTCCTTAGGGATAGATTTTTCTTGAAAACATTTCTTAATGAGATTACAAAGGGAAGGACCAACAATGTTCCAATAGCTATGGTAGAAGGAAGTGTGATAACCGTCAGGCCCAGGGGCCTTAAATCCCCTATGGTTTTAATAGCCATGAAAATCTCCTCATCATTAGGGACTGAGGCCAGCTCAGCATTAGCCTCCTCACTAAAACCGTTACGAGTCCAAGTGTTCCAACCCATAGAAGTATTGTTAGCGTTGATACAGAAAAGGTTTTTAAAATGGTCAACAATATGAGTTTTTAAAACAGTAGGGTCCTCAATCCAAACACCATCCTGCCCCTTAAGCGTAATAATTTTATTTCTTCTACGTCTGATCACCGTAGACAGATGAAAATACCTGGTATTACGGTCCCCCTCCACAATCCATTTGGATCTTGATTTCTGAAACCACAAAATTTCCTCTTGTTTAAGAGATTCCTGGTAACAGCGATTAAGATCTTTTTCAATGCAATATAAATTATGAGAGTAAGAAATGCTTTGGCTCCGTTGGATACCCTCAAGTCTAGCAAGGAGATGTTTTTTCCTAGCAAAAATATTACCAAAGACATTTTTATTCCAATCTATGGCCGCCAAATCCTTAAGTTCAGAAAGTTTATCCAGAAGATTAGAGGGAAGACTCGACCAGGCTTGTTTAACTAAGTTCTCAAAGTCAGGGTGGGTCGCCCAAGCTGCCTCGAAACGAAAGGGGCAATTTCTAGCAGGAGGGAGAGGAACTCCCTTCATAAAAATAAGAAAGGGACAGTGGTCGGAATACGTTCTAGGAAGATTCTTCACCACAGCCTCAGGGAAACGCATGTTCCAATTATTATTGCACAAAGCCCGATCAAGGCGGACCATTGTGTTCGCAAGGCCCTCGCGATTATTAGTCCAAGTAAGCTTAGGGCCAATGCAACCAGGTCAATGAAGTTGCAAGCATTAACATAATTTGAAAATTTATTACATCTATGATACGATGTACCTCTCCTACAACTTATTTTCTCAGAGCTCTCCATATGATCATTGAAGTCACCGGTAAGGAGCCATTCCCGGTTGTCTCTACTGGCCTTTTCCTGCAGGTCATACCAAAGGAGGTCACGGGCTGCTGGGTTCGTGCTGCCATAGATCACAGAGAAGACCCATTCTTTAAAGTTAGCCTTCTGTACAGTAGCATGAATCGCTTGGCTCGTGACCTCAAGAGCTGAGACGTTAACTGAGTTCGGGTTTCAGAGGACCCATATACCACCAGCTCGGCCCATTGGACCCGTGAAGGAGTTAGCCGTAAAGCCTGTACTATTGAAAAAACCATTCAAAGCAGAAAGAGGAACCTTGGTCTCCACCAGCACCAGGAGATCTGGATGATGGAGAGATAAAAGATCTTGCATGTTTCTCTTAAAGGTGTTATTTCCAGCACCTTTACAATTCCAAATGAGGCAAATCATCGACTTTACTTTGGGAAGGAAAGGAAGTGGGAGGAGCTCATTCCATCCCACCCTCTTCTTGACCAGGATCTGGTCCCGGAAGCTCCCATGTGAACTGTCCACGTCCACTACATAGAACGGGATCCCCGCCACGTTGTTGCCTGGAGTTGTGATCACTAAATTTACCATGGGAGTTGACCATTCTACCGTCATAAGGGCTCCACCTTCTTCCCCTGGTTTGAATAAGGTGTAGATCGGATGATTTCGGAGGTGGGATGTCTCTATTGCAGCTAGGTTCATCTTGGGTAATGATGGAGAGGGTATGCGGCTTGTTGGTGGAGGTGAGAGGTGGGTTAGGGACAACAGCCAAAACGACTAAGGAAAGAGGGGAGGAAGGGGTTGTAGGGTTAGGGCTGGGGGCAATGTTACTGAGTATGGGCTGGGGAATAGTGTTGGCCTGGGTAGTAATATTAACCTTGGGCTTAGGAAAATTGGGTTTGGGCTTAGAAGTAGGAGGTTTATTTGGGATATTCTCATTTGGGCCGCAAGAAATAGCCTTCGAGCTGCAAATATTATGACTAAGAGTGATCTCGGTTGGACTAGTATTGGTAGTGGCTGGTAAAGGGTGATTATGTAATGGTTCTTTAGGAGGTTTCACTTGATGTTGGCCCCGTTTGGTCCCAGAAGAACTAGCCTCAAACCAGTTTAGCAAAGAAAATCTGTTCTCTTTGGGCTCATGTCTTTGAGCATTAGGACCAGCGGCCCGGTTAGAGTGGGTTAGATGATTTTTATTCGTGAAGCGCCTCCCTGGGTTAGGCCTTCTTGGTCTTTTCTGCACAAGAGTCCACTACCCATAAGCAGGCAAGTGGGCTGCCTTCGCGGCCTGACCCGCTGGGATCGGATCAATTGTCTTCTCACCTTCAACCTGTGAATAGCCGTTACAGTAGATTCCGGCGTTGGAGAAATGGGGTTTTTCGTTCCCCAAGCACACGAGTCCTTGCGGTGGCCAACACGACCACATCCAAAAGACAATAAGGGGATATTCTCATATTCAATTCTGTAAATTTTACCTTCAATGTAGACACGGGATTTCAAAGGCATTTTTAGATCAACCTCCACACAAACTCTAGTGTAACGCCCACGGTCCGTTTCAATCGTAGTGGAATCTGCCTTAATAGGGTGGCCTAAGCGCCGAGCAATTCAGAACATGTGCTTTTCATTGTAGTATTCAAAGGGGAAATTAGGGAAACGAACCCAAACTGCAGTGGTGATCTCCTCTGTTTCATCCGGCTTGAATCTAGGTTCCCAAGCTCTAACAGTAATGTATTGATCAGATAGGGTCCAAGGACCACCCGTTAATACATGATCCCGGTCGCTCTGGACATCGAACTTGAAAACCACGAAACCCATGCCGATGTCTATGGCGCTGAAATCTCCTTGGAGATCCCACAGACGCCGCACCTTGGTACACAAAGCTTTGTAGCCGATGGGGTAACCAATTGGCTTCACAATGATGGCATTCTTCCATGGTTGAGTACCATATTTCATGAGGCTTTTGGGAAAATTGATTACTGGAATACCATCCCTTTCCTCATCTTCACAAATGTTTTCCTCTTCACCCATTGATTCCTCATCAAAAGGTATATTCTCCACATCCTCAGAAAAGGCCACTTCCTTTCCTTCAGTGTTGATAAGGATCTGCATAAATGATTTGATGAGTTCCTTGGGAGGAGCCAGAGCCTCCTCGCCCTTCTCTTCACCCATCCCCATTTCATCATCAACAATGGTATCTACTCTTGGGGTCTCGGAATCTGGGACAACAGGCTCTGCATCCATTGATGTTATTAGCTCGATCTGATCGTTCTTTATCTTCTTGATGCTACGTATGAGATGATCTTCTTCTTTTGCGGTAATGTTATCCGACGATGAACCGATGGGTGGGATAGGCGTTGCAACGGTAGGGGTGACTGACATGCTCTAACGATAACTTTCTCTCTCTATAAAACTGAAAGCAAACACACTAACTTTTTCCTCAATGACGTCTTCAATATTCCACAACCCATATCCGCAGGGCCGGTCCACGGCATTTGAGTGCCCTAGGCCCAATCGGAACATAGAATTTCACAATGTTTTTTGTTGGCCTTCAAATTCATTTTTAGGAACATTTTTTACACTTTGTTTTTGGTTGTGTAGAAGTATTTATAGGCAAGCACTTGCCTTCCAACTCATATTCTTCCAATGTGGGACAAGAGCACTAGTGTAAAGGAAGACTTGTGTTCTTATATCCTTAGTCCCACATCGCCTATTCAATATATATATTACTGTGACCTAATAATACCAATTTCAATTCTTTATGTTCCACCCTAATTTCACGAGATTGCTGCTGCCTACTCAAAGGAAAACTCAAATACCCAATTGTCTTATTCTCTAATCTTGATCTTCTTCCTATTTTTTTGAATTCATGTGCTGTGATAAAGTGTTTCTTAATCGGGTAGAACCGGAACCGAACCAAAACCAGTCCGATCTTGTGGTTTGGATCTGAACAGGTTCTACATGTGTATTGGTTAGGTTTTGGTTCTTGATTTTCTAGAACCGGTCGAAATGGTCCGGTTACTGGATTTCTAGAGAACCGGTCCAATTCGGACCGTGTGCACCCCTAGTTTTGAACTCGTAAAATTCACTAACTTGAGAGCTCGTGAATATCAGTAGCTTAAAATTTCGCTATTTTTGAGCGAGGCATGTCAACGGAGCAGGAAAGGTCCTCCTCTTTTTCTCGACATTGGTAAAATATCTACTAGTAGAGGGTTTTTGTGGTTTTGCTTCTCAATTACACATATGCAGGTCTTCAGAGTCTTATAATCGCCTCCCTTCGTCCCACACTGCCTCTATCGAATGTGTTTCCCACCGTCTTTCTAAAAAGAGTATGGGTATATTCTCAATGTTCTCATTGAGGGATTTTGATTTGTAAGCTCCATAGGCGCCGAGCTTACTTTTGGTTGGCACTTTCATATCCATAACACACATGTTCATGTATCCTCGTTTATCATATTGTGATATCTTTTCTTATCTTTTTAGAGTGTCTGTATAATGTGGAAGGAATTTAATGTGTCTTGTAAGTTGTAACGAGGGACCATACGAGTGTAGTCAATCAAAGTGCACAACATTAATATTTGGAAGGGTTTGCACATGAGTGATTTGGGGCCTAATCAAACTGGAAAATTTTTATTACTCTAAAGAATTCTTCCTCAAAATGGAAAGACTTTGGCAGTCACATTATGAAGAAAGACTTTGGCACTCAACTTGGAAAGACTTTGGCAGTCACATTATGAAGAAAGACTTTGGCAGTCACATTATAAAAGGGGAAGTTAATAGAAAAGAAGACGACCATACATTAGAAGAAAAAGATGAGTGTCGGCGTGTCGCGGCTTGGTCATGACAACACAAGGGTCACGTCTGCAGCAAAATTGAGCCTTGGGCTTTTATTAGTTTGGTTCAGGACCGGCCTAGGCCCGTAAAGCCTGGGCCTAGGGCACTCCAAAAACAACCAGTATTAGGGGCATTCCCAGAAATTTTAGTGTTAGTACTTAAGTATATAGAAGTCTTTTTCAAGGTTAGCTCAAACAAAAAAAATTCATGAGGCAGCCCAATAAAAAAAAAAATTACATTTAGGGGCTGGCATGAAAGGAAGTGGAGTGGTGGTAGCTTTAGAAAAACAAATTAATGGTTGTTGAACACTAATTTCCCGATGTGGGACTAGTGAAACTAAGAAGAAGATACAGAGGAGAGCTCCCACAATGGTCTTGAGTAAGTCCCGCATTGGAAGTTTTTGAAAACTTCTTGAGAGAATCTTATTTATACACAACCTTCCTCATCACCTCTTACACAAATGGGCATCCAACAGCCTCTCGATCCTACGTGAAGTGAGCCCAACATTGTCCAATGAGAATGTTACAATGGTTGATGTCATAATTTTCTTTAACCCTTGCATATTACCTCTTGCTAACCTTTACGGAATAACAATCTAGATCTTATGGAACCCAACAAAGTCCAATGAAATTCCTGTCTCCCCAATATCATAGTTTCTTCACTAGTTGATCAAGTTTATTGAATAAGGTATATTTCCTACATTCTACTGAATTTCAGAAAAATAATATTAACAAAGGAACATTTTGACATTTTTTTTAACCTTGCACAATTTACATCGAATCTATTTTTGGCCCATTGTGCTCTTATGTAATAATTAGTAGAATTTTATATTATTTTGACATTCTCGTATTGTGATTGTTACTAAAAAAATTTAAGGACATTTTTAGATTAGGACTAGGGCACTCAAAACCCTTGTGCCGTGTCGGTTCTAGTTTGCATTAGTTGGATTCATTAGTTTGGATTTGTTTGGAGGGCTTAAGTGATTCAAGGCTTTCGGCAATGATAGTGGCGCAAATGTGCCCATTAGCGACCCCTAATTTATAATTGTTACGTCCGTTTAGTAGTCTATTTGGAGCTTGATACTCGTTTTATCTGTTTCAGGACTTGCGGAACACGTGAACAATATTTGGAGCTAAAACGCGAAATCGGATTTTAGTTGATGTGAAAGCAAAGCACATAATAAGATAACCCTCAATTTGGTCGTTGCTATGGGCTGAAAAATGGACTTGAAGAGTTGGGATTTTAGTATTAATGTGAGCCAGCCCATGAATTGCATTAGATTATGGTGGGCCCAATTTATAGGTTGGTGTTTTAAGAGTTGAACTAAGAAAGGAATGGGCCTTTCTTTGAAGAATAGTCGGCAGTAATAATTTAAAAGGGCCCACCTATCATTATTTTGGGAACAAAAATGGGGAATTGGATGGACTTGGGGAGCACGTCAGCCATGGAGTATAAAAAGGCTGCAAGGATTTGGTTCGGAGGCTATCATCTCACGAAGCCGCAGAGAACAGAGAGGAATTGGGTACCGCAGTCAGTGACCACAGCGCGAACAGTGGAGTTCGATTAATATGTTTTTCTCCATGTTCGGCTAAATCCTTTGGCTAGGGTAACAAGGAAACTTTCTCCGAGTAATGTAATAGTTTAATTTCTGGGGTTTTTATTCAACAATAATTGCATGACTTTGGATGATTCATAATTTTTATGAAAGAACATATTTTTCCTATTTATTTATTTATTGTGTTTGTGTTCCGGATATCAAGCACTGTCATACAATAGTTTTCATTGTTTCAGGATAGTCTCTGAGATAGGTTATACGACGTTAGACGGGTCGTGCCGCCTGTTAAGTCCAGTGAGACGACCCGCGCTATGTTGAGATAGCCTTTACGGTGTATGAATCCTGTAAATCCTCTTGACGATTGTCGATAGGGATTGCAAGCCCTAGCGATAATCCAATTTTTCTATGTTGAATAATTACCCTAGATTTTATTCGGTTATATTGCAAGGGGAAGGTGGAATCGGAACCCTAGTCCCTTCTCTCGTTTGTTTCTAAATTTTAATCGCTTTCTAGTTAATTTTAGTTTAATAATTAGTTCAATCAAATCCAAACCAAATTTCTCTTGTTCTCATAATTAAATTAGAAATTAATTGAAAGTACCGCTACTTAGCTTTTTACTCTTCGTGGACGATCTCGGACTTAACCACTGTTCTTCGGAATAATAGTTAATTCCCTGTTTTATAAATTATATTTTTGGTACAAAAACGACATATCAGGCAATCAAACATTTGGTGCAGTGAGCGAGGATTTGACAATCGTCCTTTGGTTAGTCGGTGAGGGTTCACGATTGTTTATTAAGGTCGTTTGTACCACACAATGTTATTTTTAGTATTTTGATTCCTTCATGTACCCTATTCAGAGTTTTTCACCTATATCGAGTGTTCATAGTTGTTCTTTTAATTCCTATTATTTGCTTGCAATCAATTAGATAGGAAAATAGGAAATTCATGATTTTTATGAAATATAGATGGAGATGATTACTAATGGGACGCAAGACATTGTCACAACTCGATTTATAAGATCGATCGAGACCTCGTGACCGGTCAATGAGTCTTACCGCTCATTCAGGCCTCTTTCTTAAAAACAACTTTAAAGATAATTACTCGAAAAACATAACCAAACCGATTCTGAACTTTTTAGTATTTTTACGAAAAGTTGACAACAGAAGATGGAAGCAAAGTAGTTGGTGCCTAGTTTGGTTGGAAGTTTGTTGTATTTGACGGCTACAAGGCATGATATAATGTTTGCTACAAGTATGTTGTCTCGGTTTATGCGTGATTTAACCCAAACTTATTTTGGAGCGGCTAAAAGAGTTTTGAGGTATATTCAAGGTCCTCTTGATTATGGCATTTCATATGAGAAAAATGTGGATGCAAAGTTGATTGGATTTTGCGATAGTGATTGGGTCGGGTGTGTGGATGATATAAAAGAACTTCTGGTTATGCATTTTCTCTTGGCTCGGGTGTATTTTCATGGGCATTTAAGAAGTAACAAATGGTGACACAATCTTCTACAGAGGCCAAATATATTTTTGCATCATTGGCGACTTCTCGAGCAATATTGCTAAGGAAGATTTTGGAAGATGTTGGTGAGAAGCAATGAGAAGTTACCGCAATTTTGTGTGACAATAAGTCCGCGATTATCATAATAAAGAACCCTCTCTACCAAAGCCGAACGAAGCACATTGCCATCAAGCATCACTTTTTTCGGGAGGCCATGGAAGGTGATGAGATTCAACTCAAGTATTGCAAGTCAGAAGATCAAGTAGCGGCCAATTTCACTAAAGCGCTCCCAAATGGCAAGTTTCAATATTTTGAGAAATGTTGGGTGTCATGCACACAACAAAGCGTTAAGGAGAGTGTTAAAATTAATACTTTGTCCTGTTATTTTGTGTTTTGGCTAAAATTATAATGGTTATAAGTGGGCAATAAATTAAGTGTTTTGTTTTGTATTGGGTCAATGTTGTTTTTTATGAGGCCCAAAAATAGAAAGCTCTAGAATTTAAGCCCAGGGTCCAATTGGGTGTTTGTGTAGAACCTTTAGAGCTTTCCCATTCCCCCGTTTCAACTAGTTCCACCGACTCACTTTCGGCATTCAGTTTGCCACCTTTGATTCCTAATTTCTTGCACTAACAAATTAAAGGTAAGGCTAATTTCAGCCAAAACAAAGTTAAACTCTTTTGGAGATTCTAATTTTTTAAGGGAACAAACAATAAGGCTCTGTTTGTTTAGCCGTAAAATGTTTTCCTGTAAAATATTTTACATTTTTTCGGGTGTTTGGTTGTATAAAAGACGTGAAAAACAATTTACATGGAAAACATTTTCCGTCAATGGGAGTAAAATAACTTACTGCCACATCCTCTGTAAGTTATTTTACGGTCTGCATGATCGATCGTGATCCCTCTCTCCTAGAATTCATTCACGCACATTTATAACTCTGGTGCAGTCTCCACAAGTGACCACCAGTATAACAACTGTCAACAACTAACTCTCTCGCTCGCTCTCTCTCTCTTATATATATATACAATCCGGATCCCATCCGGACACCCTGATATAAGTTATATTCGGACTTTTGCTCTCAGTTGTTGGATCTAATCCAACGGCTCTTATAAAAGAGGGGAGCTCGCGGGTCTAATTGGTACCGGGTCCGGGTAAAATTACCTCGCGGGTCTAAAACACACCAAACCGGATCCTCACTTCGTCCCCTTCAACTTTCAGACAACTGGAACGAAGAGAGATAGAGAGAAGTGAGGCGATTCACGGCGATTCACGAACAACCAAATCGATCCAAGGTCTGAAGAGAAAATCGACTTCCAAGGTCTCTCTCTCTCTCTCTCTCTCTCTCTCTCTCTCTCTCTCTCTCTCTCGTTTCTGGTTCGAATCTTGTGTTTTTTGGTCACGTCACTGTTCGTAAACCCTTTTATCTGTGTTTTTGTGTGTGATTTTGAACTCGAAACTGGGGTTTCGAACTCTCTCTCTCTCTCTCTCTCTCCTCTTTTTGATTCGATATATGTAGACGAATCTAGGGTTTTTATTTTCGATTTGCAATATGGATCGAAAGAGATCTCTGTGTGTGTAGATTTTGTGACAAATCATAGTGCCGGATTCCTCACTACTCTACCCAATGGCTGGTGCCTTTTAAGTGTAGTGGCTAGTTTGGACTTCAAATCCTTTAAAAGTGACTTGTTCACCTATATTTTTGCTCAAAAGGAAAAAAAAATTAAGCATAAATTTTATTTTTTTGATCGGCTTCAACTATATACAATTGCCATAGAGTTTGCCATTTTGGCATCTAGCTGTCACAATAGTTAATTTTAAATGTTTGTTGTTTGCCACTTCAATTTGTATCCTTTTGTTTTAGATATAAAGTTTAAAAAAATAAAATGTTTCATGGTGTTGATGCATTATTGATTTTGCTGGAGATTTTTCAATGGCTTTTTATTTCTATATTCAGCATGACAGTTCATAATTTGTCTTAGGGTTTAAAGAGGCATGTAATTGAAATGAGATGAAAATAAGTGAAAAGGGATTCATAGAATGAAACTTTAGAGTGAGTGGTGATTCAAAACAATGTGATTTCTTGCTTTAAATGGAGAGTGAAAATGGGTGATTTACTGTTTATATATGTTTGGTAATTGAGATGAAGGCCATGACAATCATATGTGAAGTTTCACTCTCTAATAGCCCAACATACATGAACGATTAATCACTCATTTTCACTCTCCATCCATTTTCGCTACATTTTCATAAATCACCCTCCCTCTAAAGTTTTGACTATCTTAATACTTATTTCCTAAAAGTGTCCGCATTCATATTCTTGTTTATGATCCTAATAAGTGTTTGCAATGTTATGTTTTGTAGTTTTTTATTGATTGCAACATGGACGGATTAGCTTCCGATGATGATGGATTGACTTCGGGTGATTTCTTCCCACAAACAATCTCTATGGAAATTGAACAACCAAGGTACGAACTGAATCCGGAAACTGAGCAACCTGTGGACGTTGAAAATCCACGCGGCTCGCTCGAAAATTCGGATATGAAAACAAAAAAATGTGAGTCGCCACCCGGGATTTAAATTTAGAAAATGTTTGGTACCCGAGAAACCGTTTTAAGAATAATTGTTGACTCTCATGCCGTTTTGGAAAAGGGTTTGATCTGCGAAAAGATTCTTTTTGGATTCGGAAGCCAGGTTACGCGCGGGGAAGGTTTTATTAAAAAGCACCCCGCTCGCCCGGGAGACTCCCGGTCTTTACTAAATAATTTGTGGGATTTTTGCAGAAAATATTTTATTAAAAAAACCTTGACAATCAAACAAGAAAATAAAGAAATAAATTAAAACCATAACGGAAATAAAATCTAAACAAGGAGGACGAAATAATAATAAGAAGAAAATAAGGGGGAGAAATGTGTAATAAGAGAGAAAAATTGCAGAGGAATCAAGAAAACAGAGTACGGGCAAAGGAGAAACAGAGGAAAAAAATTTGGTTTAAACAGGAGCCACGCGGCTCCTACGCGGAAGCCGTGCGGCCTATGACACAAGCCGCGCGGCTTGTGTTCAACCCATTTTCAAAATTTTATTTTTTAGGACCAGTGAGTCCAAAACCCGTTTAAAACTTGATTTTTTTCTTCAAATCTACTCCAAATGAGTTGTTTTTGTTTGTAAACAAGTTATTGAAATGAAATATGAATCGTACCGTGCGTTTATCGAGAAAAATCGCCCGGTACGACTCCGAAAAGCCGGTTTTTGTTTTGAAAACGATTTACCGAGTCAATAAACGGTTGTTGAAACCGTTATTAACCCGGGAATGCCCTCGGAGAGCTACGATTTGAAAATCGAAACTCGAAAACGATTTATACCTTTCTGGAACTCTAAACAGAGGTTGCAAACTTCGGATTTTTCGGGTTTGAGCTCGTGCGATCAAGGTTTTGTATGAACGGGAATGGTATAGAAGAATCGAAATGGAATGGAAGGTGTGGAGTTTCGGGAGGTTTGTTGGCGATTTCGGACGAGAATTTCGCCGGAAAATCGAACGGAAATTCCTTTGGGGTGTGATTTTCGGTGTCTCCCTCTGTTGCCGTTTTGTGAGGAGGGAGCCTCCTTTTATAACCGAAATGAGAGAATAAAAATGATGAGATTCGGCGGTGGCGAGATGATGATATTCCTTGAGCTGGCTGTCAGGAATTTGCAGGGGATAACAACACTAGCCGCGCGGCTTGTGTGAGGGAGCCGCGCGGCTTGTATGAGGGAGCCGCGCGGCTTGTGAAGAAAAATGAGAACCGTACGGCTTGTATGACGGGCCGCACGGCTTGTGAGGTTGATTTTCCAACTTCTCCGGACAAGTTCCAAGGTGGTTTAAACGTTTTATTCGTCATCGGGCATGCACGGGCATCCAAAATTGGGGTGTCTACAGTTGCCCCTCTTTGGCGAGGCTTGGTCATCATTCTGAGATGCAAGTCACGTCAAAGATATAGACGTCCCAATTTTGAACGCCCAACTGCAAGAAAAGAGGAAAACGATTCAAAACATGGTCGAGCAAAGAGCTTCCTACGTACCCTGTTTGTAGGGATCAGACCGATCGTAGTTCGGGGCTAACAAATTTGAGAAATACCGCAGAGGGATTTTGGAAAAACTTGGATTGCCGTCAAATGATTCTCAGAAAATCAGAATGATACCTGACGGATTTTAATGAGATGATTTTTAGAAAATCATAATAATACCTGACGGATTTTAAAAACAATGATTTTTAGAAAATCATAATAATACCTGACGGATTTTAAAAACAATGATTTTTAGAAAATCATAATGATACCTGACAGATTTTAAAAACGATGATTTTTGGAAAATCATAATGATACCTGACGGATTTTAAAAACAATGATTTTTAGAAAATCATAATAATACCTGACGGATTTTAAAAACAATGATTTTTAGAAAATCATAATAATACCTGATGGATTTTAAAAACGATGATTTTTAGAAAATCATAATGATACCTGACGGATTTTAAAAACAATGATTTTTAGAAAATAATAATACCTGACGGATTTTAGAAACAATGATTTTTAGAAAATAATAATACCTGACGGATTTTAAAAACGATGATTTTTAGAAAATCATAATGATACCTAATGGATTTTAAAAACGATGATTTTTAGAAAATCATAATGATACCTGACGGATTTTAAAAACGATGATTTTTGGAAAATCATAATGATACCTGACGGATTTTAAAAACAATGATTTTTAGAAAATCATAATAATACCTGACGGATTTTAAAAACAATGATTTTTAGAAAATCATAATAATACCTGACGGATTTTAAAAACGATGATTTTTAGAAAATCATAATGATACCTGACGGATTTTAAAAACAATGATTTTTAGAAAATAATAATACCTGACGGATTTTAGAAACAATGATTTTTAGAAAATAATAATACCTGACGGATTTTAAAAACGATGATTTTTAGAAAATCATAATGATACCTGACGGATTTTAAAAACGATGATTTTTAGAAAATCATAATGATACCTGACGGATTTTTAAAAATGAAAATGATTTTTGGAAAATCATAATGATACCTGACGGATTTTAAAAATGATTTTTGAAAAATCATAATGATACCTGACGGATTTTAAAAATGATGATTTTTTAGAAAATCAATTAGTACCTGACGGATTTTAAAATGATAAACATGATTTTTAGAAAATCAGTTTATGAAATGCCGTTGGTGGACTTTAAACGCGGGAGTTTTGAAAAAGTAGCGACTAGGATGCGTTGGGGGCCCCTTTTGAAGGTATGAATGAACAGGGGGTGTAAGTGTGATTTTGGAAAAACATTGCGGAAAAGGTAGACCGCACGGTTTGTTCATCCGAGCCGCACGGTTCCAAATACACGCCGCACGGCTTCCGTGCTTCCAAAAATCGATTCTTTTCTTCGAGTAACCGCCTTAAACCTCGGGTATTACGCCCTTTCACTCGATATTTCAAAATTTTCACTTCCATAGAGAGGCGATTCGATTATTTCTTCATTTCCCTTGTTGATTTCCTTCCGAAAATCTCAAAACCCAGACATTAGACTTTGGAGCTTTCGGTTATGGCGAGCTCCGGCGAGCAAGGAGTTAATTCTGGTGAGCCTCCTGCGAGTACCCCTTCTTTGAGTGACCGTACATCGCCGGCGGCGGTAGAGGAGAGCCAGACGGCGGTGGATCTGACTGTGGGTGATCCGTTCACGATCGTTCCGAGTGAGGACGACTCAATCGCGGCTATTCCTACTGATGTCGAGCAAAATCCAGTACTGGCTGGTGATGGGGGGGCTCGTGCGGCTGAGGGAAGTCATGGAGGAAGAGGCCGCGCGGCCGGCGAGGAGAGCCGTGCGGCTAGCGAGGAGGGTCGTGCGGCTGGTGGTAGTGGTGCCGCGGCAGAGGAAGCATCTGGGGTTGATTCGGCTCA